>CP106734.1:1200000-1800000 GCA_025506655.1 Gossypium rotundifolium | reverse complement strand
TTTGAGAAGTGATTCGATCCACAATCAAATGTGAAACCTAAAAAAATAAAAATCGTAAATTGGTCTTTAAATTATATTTAAATTTCATATTGATTTTTATATTTTGTAAAAATGAAATCAAACTATCAATTTTGTTATATTTTACGTAAAAAAATATATATACAAATGTCCGATAAAAGCACGTCACGTGCCATATTGTTATTATATTTTATTTTTAAATAAATTGATATAAAATTGAATATAACAAAACTTTAAAAATATGAATTTGTAACATCGATTAGGGTGATATAAATTAAAAAATATATAAAATTAAAATAAATTCCAAAATAATAAATTTATTTAGTAGTGTTGAATGTTGATAGAAATAAATAAAAAAGGGAAGGAAAATGAGAGATATTTCCAAGATGGGGAGAGTACATGTTACAATAACATAATATTTTAGTTCATGTTCCCAAGACAGCACGAGTGTGTTGGGTGTGTGTTTTTGTTTTTGAGTAATCTCTTTGAAACTTCACTGTCTATGTGTTGTTCTCTCATCTCCAAACATTTGCCTCTGTTTCCTCTATTCCGTCTCATAAAAGGCACCAACCCAATTTTATTTCTTATTTTGTTTTTTGAAAAATGTTTATTATTATTATTTTTTTATCTTTTACTAATTATTGACAGAGTTCACACTAATGATGTTTAAATAGGACTAGTTGAACCGTATGGATCGATTGGATCAGGAATTGATTAAGATATTGATTTGGAGATTGTTATTGGATTTGGTCAAATCTAGATCTATCCATGGGTTGGATAGGGTCTTGACAAAATTTTAGGCCTATTTGAGAGACTTGGGCCCAACTCGAAAAATGGATCCAAAATTTTGTCCAAGTTCGACCTGGATAAAAATGTTAAAACTTGGGTTTAGCTCGTATTAATTTTTTTATATTATTATATATATTTTAAATATAATACATTAAAAACATTAAAATAAAAGTTTCTCAACAAATTAAAAAAATCTTTATACTTAAATAACACTAAGATAGGTGCAACTTAACAAGTAAATTTCTCTAAAATAGTAACAAAATTAACAATAAAATAAGAGTTATACAATATCTAAATAATAACAACAAAATAATTGTCAAAACCTTTTTTTTTTGAAAAGGTCGTCTTTTTATTTTGAAAATGAAAATGAGAGTCGCCACCAATCCTTTTTTATGAGGTGTGATCGGATCACCTTATGATTGGTCGTTTTAATAAGCGATTTAATTTATTAAAACAACAATTTTTTTTGGTCTACAAACTTCAAGAAATAGGTTCGGGAGTCGGTTACGCATGAGGAAGGATTAGCACCCTTGTAACGCCCAAAATTAGTAACTAATTGATTAATTAATGTCTTAGTGTCGAAAATTGAAAATTTAGAAAGAATTTAAAACACGATCCCTCTTTTTATTAATATTAATTTTATTTAAAAATCGCTTGAATAAATCGAAATAAATGTTAAAGACCCTCTTGTCTCGAGATAACAAAATGTCACATCCCGTAAGTTAGGACACGACACTTCGAACCCTTGAGAATAAACTTGCCTTTTATTTTTCATTTAAAACTCATGTATTTTAATTTTAAAGGATATTCGATTATTTAGGTTCAACAAGAAAAATCGAAACCCCGTAAGTTAAGGTACAACTTCTCGAATCACCAAATACGGAACATTGCCTATTTTTTCTTTAAATCCTTTTTATGAATAATAACAAATATAATGTTTAAAATGACGCGTTTATCTTATTTGGAGTATAGCGTAATAAACGATTTAATTATATCTAAACCTAATGCATGATGTTATGATGATGGAACGATATAAAATGACTATACGGATGGATTATTGGAATGATAAATAATATATAAATAGATAAATAAATAATGAATAACAACGAATTTAAAATATTTTAAAAGTAAAACAAATAAATAAATAGGTAACAAAAATAAATAATATTCAATTTAAATATTTACAAGGTAATAAAATATTAAATAAGTAAATAGATAAATAGATATATACAATATTAAATCTAAATATTTAAAAAGTGAAAAAATAAAATAAATAAATAGATAAAATAATATACATAATATTAAATTTAAACAAAAAATTTAAAGGAATGATAAATAAATAAATAAATAAATAAATCGGTAAAACAAATATAAACAATATTAGATTTAAATATTTAAAAGGTAAAAGTATAAAGAACAAAATAAATAAATATAACAAAAATAAAGGATAATAAATAAATATATAAATAATGAAATTAGTCAAACGAAGGATTAAATTGAAATCAAACAGAATTAAAGGCCTAAATCGTAATATATTAAAATAAAAACGAATAAGGACTAAAAAGAAAAGCACGAAAACACGTGAGTACTGAATGAGAAAATATCCAATCCTTGGGACACGCGTCCTTCCAGCGAGCCGAGGACTAAACTGAAAAAGGCGCAAAATTAAGTGGCGAATTTTTTTTTAAAAAAAGAGAAAATAGTGAAATTGGGGCTAAATTGAAATATTATGAAAAGCGAAAGGGACAAAAGCGTAAACAGACCCTTCCGCTAAAAAAAGCTCGAATCCTATGAGAGCAGGTCGGGTCGATTCGGTTCAGCCCCAAAACGACGTCGTTTTGGGCCTTTCTGGACCCCTCCAAAATGGTGCCGTTTTAATACACTATATAAGTTAAAAAACCAAAAAAATCATTTCCTCCCTCTTTTAAAAAAAAAATTCAAAAAAACTCTCTCTCTCTCCCCTTCATCCCCCAAGGTCCGGCCAAACTCTAGTGGTTGGCCAATGCACCGTTTGCCGGCCACCGTCGACTTCAAAAAATTCAAAAACCCCTTTTCGAATAAAACCCCAAACCTATAGTTTAAAACCCAAAAAAAGAGGACAAAAATAAAAAAGAAGAAAACCCCTCGTCTACGCCATCCTCCGCCGCCGCCTTTGGCCGGATCTCAAGGGATCCGATGGCCTTGCGGGCTAGCGATGAACCTGACAGGTAAGAAAGGTTCCTCTTTTTATTTCTTATATATATATATATATATATATATATATTTTATTTAGTTATTTCGGAAAAAAAACACACATTTTCTCTTTGAATTTGTTTCAAAATCTTTCTTTCTTGTGTATTTCTCTGTGAAATATTTTTGTATTCAATCTCGTGTCTGGAAAAAATTACAAATAGGCTATTGCGGTTTTTATAACCGATTTACAACACTGTTTGTTTTTATTGTTTTGTTTTTTTTTTTTTTTGTGTTGTCCTCTTCCGCTTGTTGTGTTTCTTGCTGTTGTGTGTTGCAGGTGATGGTGGCAGGCGCGTCAGATCACGCGGAGAGGCGGTGGCTGGCGTGCGACGACGGCTAGGCTCGGGGCTAGGATTTCTGTTACTAGTTTAGGTTATGGGCTAGGGTTTTATTATTATTGGGCCATTTGGGCTTGTAATTTTATTGGACCGTGGACTGTTTATTTATTTATTTTGTTTGGTCTGTTTTCTGTTTGGGCCCGGGAAAATTTGGGCCTCTACAATAATAACAGCAAAATAATAGCAATATATAGTGAAATGACAGCAAGACAGTGGGAAAATAATATATTTATTATTTTTGCAAATTCCGGCCACACTGGGCTCGGGCCAAAAAAGCCTTACCAAAGGCTTGACTCATTTTCTAAATGAGCCTTTTTTTTTTTTTTTGCCTAAACCCTCCCACTTTTCGAGCGAGCTTTCAAATTAGAGACAGGTAGCCCGACCCATGGACAAGTTTAGTTGAACCAAAATTTTATTGTTTTATTATATATATATATATATATATATTTAAAATTTTTAAAATTTTAAAGTTTTTTAATCGAATTGGTGGTCTAGCTAATTCAACCACTGGCCCAATTCTAAAAACATTGATTCACACATGTTGTAACTTAAACCCCAAAATAATTTTTGAGAGAAAACTCACACAAGATGAAACCCAAATATAAAACATCAAGTTTTCTAACACTTCAATCTATACTATTATTTAAAGGTTTGATTGAGTTAATTTCAAAATTATCAAAAGCCCATTATTTTATAAAGCAATATACACCATTTTGAAGGTATTTTAGTTTTATACTTTTTTATATAAAATTTAAAAGTTTTGAGTTAATCGGGTTGACGAGTCCTATTTTATCATCCTAACTTAATTTGAATTTTTTTGAATCGAATCGAGTGAAATGAAATTCAAGTCGAATCGAGTGAATTTGTTTGAGTTAAATTAAAAAATGAACATGTTAAATTAAAATCTTGTTACAAGATAACTAATTTCATGTTAGAACATATGAATTTAAAACCATATATATTTGAAAACTTTTCAAAGCAAAATAAGAAAAAGAAAAGATAATTTAGTATGATAATCTTAAATCATTAATTAACTTATTTAGGTCCCAAAATTATTATTTTAGAAAATTTTATATATTCTTTAGATTTTTCAAAATTTTAATTTTTTAAAACATATAAGTTTTGGAATTTTTATAAATATTTTGAATTTTAAAATTATTTTAAATTTTAAAAATTATTTGAATTCTTTTTATAATTTTTGTTGAGAGAGAGACCAATTTGCTTATTTTCAAAATTGACAGGGACCAAAAGGGTATTTACACTTATTTGTTATTCAAATTATAAAATTCAACTCGATTCGAACTCGAAACTCGAATTACTTATTCAAATTGACTCGTAAAAATTAAATAACTCAATTCAATTAACTCGAAATTTATTTTTTTTCGATTTTTTCGAACCAAATAAAAATTTGTTCACTTCTAATCGCCATCAATTTTGGAGTTAATGAAAAAAACTGAATAACTTCTATAAAAACAATGGAGAAACCCAAAAGAAAGCCTTTTCTTTTTCTGTAAGGTATCTCATAAAAAAGTGAATTTTGATTTCCAAAGAAATCCAAACAAAATCCAAATGGAACTATTTTTTTTTCCATGATCTGAAATTTTGGACTCTTAGGGAGTTTACTTCTCAATTTTTTCCCCATTATTGAGTTTGATTCTTGATCATATAAAAATGGTTGTTTTGTTTTCTGGGTTTTTAATTATCTTTATAAAAAGAATTTGATCCAAGAACTGAGAACTTTTTTGGCAAAATTAAAAATATTATATGATAATTACCTTTTGTTTGGATTTGTTTTATAAAAAACTTGGGATTTTTACTAGTACTTTTTGTTATAATAAATGTCGATAATGGTAATAGGAATGATCACAATGCACTAAGAAAGAAAGAAATAAAAACCGCACAGATTTTACATGAAAAATTTTTATTGGGAAAAATCACATGTAGAGTAGGAGAAATTCACTATGTTGAAAAACACAATATACAAGAGGAGTTCGACTATATCTATTTAAGGGCTAAACAATCCTGTTATAATCAATGTCTACAAATTCCCTTATTTTGCCTCTCTATTTTATTTCTTTAACAAGTGACGAGATTGGTGATGGCGACAACATGAAGGAATAATACAATACATATGTATTGCGTTTAGGTATTTTGAGGGAAAAATATTGAATTGGAGTTTATATCCATGTGTAAAAATGAATGGGAAAATAAATAATGCGGATTAATTTTATTGGGTAAGGCTCATAGTTTAAGTAGTAGGAAGGGTCTATATAATAATATTTCATTGACGTGTGATTATACAATAATTCAAAATTTTAAGGAAAGCATGAAAAATTACAAGGATTGTTCAATTAGGAGAGAAAATATAAAGATTTATAACCATTTTTAATTGTTAGACATATTTTAAAATGTAAATTTTATCGTATATATTTTAAGTTAAATGTGATTGATGACCTAATAAAACTTATCATTTGGATAGATGAACATTAAAAGAAAAATCAAGACGAGAGAATGTAATCAAGACTCAAGAGAACTCAAATTACATTATTTTGCATCTTTGTATGTAAAAGCATATAAACATAAATTGATTTAAATTAACACGAGATTGAAAATTAACAAAGTAAATATTCTTGAAAACATAAGAAATCCTTTATCTATGAGTTGGCATAACCACAAGGCTTGTAAGAAACCAACTAATGATTTCTTGTAGCAATGATCCCTTCTCTTATTAATTTAACATCTATAATGCATATATTTCATTAAATAATTAGGGTTCTTTTAACTTAGTACAAATATTGATAGAAAGGAGGCGATTTATGGCAGTAAGGAAAGGGATGGGGTGTAGACAGAGGTGATAGAGACTTGTAGTAATATAGAGTCGGAGGGAATGAAAATAATGGGGGAGGAGACTTGGAGATTTTCGATGGAATTGGAGGTAGTGGAAGACCTGGAGACTTGGTAATGTAATGAGGGGAAAATAAAAGAGATAGAGGAATAATGGATCTTCAGATGAAAAGAAAGATTTGTGGAGTTTACTTGTAATATGATGGAGGTGGTGGTGACTTATACACATATGGGGGTGGAGATTCATACTTGTATGGAGGAGGTGGTGGTGACTTGTACACATGGGGGTGGAGGCGGAGACTCATACTTGTATGGAGGTGGAGGTGGTGACTCATACTTGTATGGAGGAGGTGGTGGTGATTTGTACACATAAGGAGGTGGAGGTGGTGACTCATACTTGTATGGAGGTGGTGGTGGTGACTTGTACACGTATGGGGGTGGAGGTGGAGGTGACTTGTACATATATGGGGGTGGAGGTGGTGACTTGTACTTGTATGGAGGAGGTGGTGGTGACTTGTACACGTATGGGGGTGGAGGTGGTGACTCATACTTGTATGGAGGAGGTGGTGGTGATTTGTACACATAAGGAGGTGGAGGTGGTGACTCATACTTGTATGGAGGTGGTGGTGGTGACTTGTACACGTATGGGGGTGGAGGTGGAGGTGACTTGTACATATATGGGGGTGGAGGTGGTGACTTGTACTTGTATGGAGGAGGTGGTGGTGACTTGTACAGATATGGAGGCGGAGGTGGTGACTCATACTTGTATGGAGGAGGTGGTGGTGACTTGTACACATATGGGGGAGGAGGTGGCGACTCATACTTGTATGGAGGAGGTGCATCGTAAGCAGGCTCATCCTCAGCAGCTACATTATTGATTATCAAGGACAATGCCAAGGCATAGGCTAAATGTGGCCAAATCTTGGCCATTTTGGGGAACAAGGCTCTTAAAACTGCACTAAGTTTCACTTCTATGCCAAATAGCTATTTCTGATTTGTGATCTCCCAATGGAGGGCTTGAAGTTTATATAGTAATCTCACCAATATTTTAAAGAATTTTAAATTGGTGCATCTGAAACTTTCAACCTCTAATTAACCATTAAATTTAAATCCCTATGTGCTCAAATGTTATATGAAATTATTAACTATTGAAAAATGAAATTGACATTCCACCAACTCGTGCTAGACTTTTGTACTTCAACCATGAAGTAGTCAACAGAATTTGTACTTGACATGTTCTTAGCAAACATTACATATTAAAAATCAGGCATAACTTTAATTTTACATCCAATTTCCTATTTCACAAAATCGAACTACCCTTAGAATTATTATAATAGACTTTATTTTTAATTTTTAGATCTAATTATAGATTGGCACCTCTACTATGTGAAAGTTGGGATTTAATCTTTCTAATTTAATTTTGCCTAATTTGGTTCATTCACTTTTTAATGTTACTAATATGTCTAAATTGATAACACCGTTAAATTGATGTTATAGAATTTAAAAAAAAAACTTTAACATTCAATTGACATATAAATTTGTTATTATTTGAACATGATTGATTCGATATCTATGTAGTCACCGTGTGGCGAATAACAGTAAAACTAATTCACCACTTTAAGAGTAGACGTACTAAAAATATTATAAAAGTATAGAGATCAATCTATGTTCAACTGAAATAAAGAGATTAAATCTCAAATTTTCAGTATAGTAGAAGGACTAATATAAGAATTAAACTTTTTTACGGAATCAAATTTGGTTTTATCTCCTTATTTCAATTTGGATATTGTATAATGGGAGATATAATTTCTTTTAGGGTTAAATCATTATTTTGGTCTTGAACTTTGTAATTGTGTTCACATTGGGGTTTGAATTTTTTTGTCTAAATTAATCCTTGAATTCGGTAATTATTCCCGTATTAGGGTCTGACCTTAACAATTGTTCTCACATTAGAGCTTAAACATTAGGGTTTTTAAGGACTAATGTATGAATAATTATCAAGTTTAGGGTTTAATTTGAATAAAAAAGTCCAGGCCCTAATTTAAGAATAGTTACCAAGTTTAAGGCCTAAATTATAAAAAAAAAAAGTTTTCATTATGGTGAAAAACTAAGAATAGAAGCAATTTGAAGAAAAGAAATTTATGAAAGGCTCAGTAAACGTTTGCCTAAGTCCAACTGAACAGGTAAACTCCTCCCTTGGAATATATCACAGTGAACACATATAATATTTATAAATATTTTATAATATTTATATATTTTATTAAATATTTTATAAATATTTATAATATTTTATTAAAATTATAAATTGAAAGTAGACCAAATCACTGTAACAACGTTTCGATATCAACTTTTATTAATTGTGTTCAGTTGTTTATTTATTGATATCAATCTTATATTTAAATTCTAAATAATTATTGTTGATTGAGTCTTAATTCGATTAGCATTGATATTATTGTCAATATAGGAGGACGTTAGTTCGAGTGTGTTGAAGCGCATTATCCTCTTATTTTAGAGTTAGAGAAGGACTATGAATTATTTTAGATATTATATAAAAAAAACAGATATGATAAAAATTTATACCTAGAATAATGTTAGAAAAAACTCTCTAAATAACTCTTACGGTTTGAGTTTTGACTTTGTATTTTAATTTTATCTATTTAATATGTATTTTGATTATATAATATTTTTTATTTTTTATCTTATAAAACATCTATCACACTCTAAATCTTGTAGAGTCTACAAAACTTTTAAGTGATTTATGAGATAATTCTTATTAGCATATATATTATGCCATCCTTATATAAATAATAACACTATATTTATAACTCATTTAAAAAATTAAATCAACTAAAATTAATATTTTAAATGATTTATTTTTAAGTATATTTAAAAATTGATAATGAAAAATAAATTAATGATAGAATTTTTCAATATAAAAGTGGAGAAAATGATAAGAATATAAGGAGTTACTTATCACTCAATACAATTTTTTTTCAATTTTATTTCTTTTAACATTATCCTTTAAATATTTCGCCTTTAAATTAAAAAATATTTATCAAATAATCTAATTTTATTCCGTGGTTAATTTTAAGTATTTTATCGACATTTTTACAACTCAAATTCAATTCTTAATGTTTTAGTACTTAATTTTTCAACAGTCAAACAACACCTAATTAATATATAATATTATAGGATATATATTAAAAATGTAAGGAAATATATTAAGTTAACGATATTTTAAGTTTTTTTTTCAAGGAGGGTTATATACTAATTGGATTTGGGTATAATTGATTGTAATTATGTACATGTGACATGTTCATATAGCTATTATTATTATTGAACCTCGTTGAATTGAATGTAAATGAAACACCCTAATTATAATCTTGATTTATAGAGAGGGTGAGAATTGAAGTAACTTTCGAGATAACTTTTCCGTCAATTCATACTTGAGTCTTTAAATAATAAATTTATAGAATAAATATGTAAATACTGGAATTTAACAGTATTAAATGTAAAATAATAGAATATTGCATTTATTTACCTTAAACTTACCTCAAAACAAAATACGATCAACTATATCGATTTAGTCCTCATCTTTTTCTTTCCTCGATCTAACTCTGGATTTCATTCTTCTTGATCTATAATAGCAAATTTAGCTTATTTAATACTCACATTCATCGAAACAGTCCTTAACTCTTAACTTTGGTAAAATTACAATTTTACCCCTAAACTTTTACATATTTACACATTTGCCCCAAAGCTCAGAAATTAAACTTTATCCCTTATTATTATGTTTTATGACATGCTGATCATTTTTCCCTTCTATGAAAACACCAAATTCTCACTCAATAAATCATAATAATTAATCATAATAAACTTTTATAGCTTGGATTCATGGTTTCGCAACCACTAGTCCGCTTACACTCGAATCCAGTTATATTTGTTGCCTTACCCGGTGATAATCGATCACTAGTTCAAATCTTTAATCAACTCTAGCCATCTTCTTTGCCTCAAGTTTAGATCTTTCCGATTCAAACTTTTATGATCATGAATATTATTTCTCACCATACAAATGATGTCTCCAGATTTTCAATGCAAATCTGATGGCCTAACTCTAAATCATGTGTGGGATAATTTTTCTTATGAAGCAGGCATAAGCAATTACCCTTCCTTCCTGCATAAGTACGACCTAGTCCATTCAAGGATGCATCATCAGCACAAACTGGTTACGGTTGTACTAAGGTTTAGAACTCACTTTTGCTAAATTTGGCATAAAGTGATTATTTCTCAAAATCAGGTTCTCAAATGATGCTCGGTCTCATCGAGAATAAATCAAGATGTCATTAATAAACACAACTACAAAATTGTCCAAGTAAGGTCTAAAAATTGGTTCATTAAATCCATGAAGATGGCGTGGAGCATTGGTTAAACCAAATAGCATCTGGCATTTCAAAGACACTCGTACATTATTTAAGTTAATGTATAGCTAGTGACTTTAATGCGCTTTGGGATAGGAAACTAGGTAGGGATAACGTTGGACCTGGTAAACATTTTCAGAACTTGATGTTTTGTCATGCATGGATTAATGGACATGGGATTCAAAGGCTCGAAATTTACATGGTGTCGGGGTAGCATATTAGTAAGGTAGGACAATGTGTTTCCTGAAAACTACCATTTACTATTCAGAGTTTAGGGTTTATTAAAATATAAAGACATAAAAGTAGGAGGAATTCAGCATGATGGTACTGAGGCTGCGTAAGAGTGGATTAAGTTAATGTTTGAGAGAGTAGGGGTTCTCAAGAAGATGATCACGGTTAGATTGAGGGGCATTCAACAAGTACATGAGACATTTAAATCTTGTTGCTTGGTTAATTTAAAAGCCAAATTAAGAGAAGAATTATAAAGAATACTAGACTGCGAACAAGTATAAACCCTAAATCTTAAATCAAACTAGTTTCATTGTATGTCGGAATGTAAATGATAACATCATCACCCAAATTTTATTGGGTTTCTTGATGCAAATTTTCCGCGAAGAATAATTAGAATCATACTATATTATATTTCTATAATCTCTATGAGACTGGAGGAATTGGACAAGGAGGTTGGTCATAGTGTTGTATGAAAGACTAACGGTAATGAAAAACTAATGATGCATTTATATGAGAAAAATTTAGGTGACTAAAATAGAAATGATTCTTATTTAGAGTGATTAACAGGTAATTTATTCAAATTTCAGATTGAAAAACGTAGAAATAATGAATCGTTAAATTTTATTACCATTTGATGATTGAGTGATCAATTTGATTAATTTAGTTGGTGAACTTAATAAAATACTTTTTATTTAAAGTGATTAATGAGATGATTTTTCTTGTTCCTATTTGCTACTAATTGCAATAAAAATCAATCACGATTATATAGATTGAATGGTTAAGCACTTTGTTTATTTATTTATAATATTTGGAGAAGTAAGTCAATGGCACTCGGTAGTTGATTGATCAAAAATCGAGAAGTTTGTCCATGGATAAGACATGGTTTAGATGGGAAAATGTGAAGATTTTTCTTTTTAAAGATGACATTCATTGAATTTTTGTTATTGAAATTCAAAAAGAAAAAATATTATTTATCGATTGAGTATTAGCTTAATTGATATGGACATTGTTATTTTTTTAATAAAATAACCAAAAACGGTCCCAATCATTTTATAGCATCTTTCAGAATAGAGTCATAAATTTTCAAAGGATAATCCATATTAAACTCCTTATTACAACAATTATTCCTAGCTAACTTACACAATTGATCTGCCATACTGTTACAGCTTCTAGAGGCCCAAATCAAATCAAAAGAAACGAACTGATTTGTTTGTTCAAACAAAGCCCAAAGACAGTAACCCAAATTAGTAACATCGTCTTTCCTCTTCTTAAAGCGATTAACAAGGCTGACGCAGTCGGTTTCAATCTGCACTTTATCCCAGTTATAAATATAAGAAAAATTATCCTCCTATGTTAATATAAGAGGACGTGAATTTGAATGTAATGAAGCGTATTATCCTCCTATTTATGGGTTAGAGAGAGGTTATGAGTAGCTTTAAATATTGTGTAAAAAATGAACAGATATGATCAAAACCTATAAAGAGATTATACATTTCATTATCCACTTTTAATCTCAAGCCTCTAACTTGAAATTATGTATAGTTATATTTTACCTAATCTAATCTTTATAAAACTTAGAAAATTAATATATCAAATGATACTCGAATTTAATTTTAATATACGTGATACTCCATTTTTTGTCCCAATTAAATATCTTAATTTTATTTCTATTACTAAAAGCGATACCCAAAGTAAATTTGAGTCAATGAAAACAAGACTCACGTATTAAAAAAATTATATAATTTTGCATGTTGATTTTTATAATAAATAAAATAAAATAAAATAAAAATATTTTTAAACGAAAAATTCAAATGGATCCCAAATTTTCTACAAAACTATTTAGATAAAATCATCAAATAATTTTAGACAAGTTTATTTATAATTATGTATTTGGGCCATGAAAAATGGAGTTCACTAACCCAACACTTAAGCAAACCCAAAAAAAAAAAAAAATGCTAAAACTAAATTCATGCTGTGGCAACTCATAGTCCTTTTAAAGCCCCAAAAAAATCGAGGTCCAATAAATCACTCAAACCTCAAAAACCATAAAGCTGTGTTTGATATATAGGAGTTTTAATACACCAGTTAGCAATAAATTTTAATTTTAATCCGAAAATTTTCATCATTCGTATGACTTATTATGACGAGGTTGTATTTTTATTAAAATTCTACTCGTATTTCTAATTTTAAGTTTAAATTTATGTTAATTATTCAATAGGTCGTGACAAACTATTTTAACATATATATTAAATTATTTTTGCTCTTAATGTAATAAATTTAAATTGAGTATTGGTTAATTATAGTCGAATTCATTCATAATTGTCAAGTAAAATACGTAGAAGAGAACATAGTGTAGGCTATTTTTTTTTTTTGATTAGAAATTTAATGAGAGGATTGTTAATGAGTTAAATATTTTAATTACATATATATTACAAAAAAAAAGTCAGAAAAATCATTTATTCATTCAACAATGTGAATTACATATATATAAGAAATACAAAAAAAAAGGATCAAGCATCAAATGATTTCCTCCAACAATTTATTATTCATTTATTCATTCAACAATGTGACAAACATCAACAATAATTTCAATTAAATTAAACGAGCCAGGACTTCAAAGAAAGTAAGAAATAATGTTCCAAGAAATTATATATTGGCTTCCACGAACTTGGAAAAACTCTTGATTTGGTTGAATAATGGTCGCGTTGTTGTTTTTCAGTGATGAGAAAAAGGAGAGGGAGGAGGTGGAATCTTTTAATAGTATGGCGGTAGAATAGTGGAGTTGTGAATAAGAGGTGGTGTCGAGTTCTAAACATAAGGAGGAAAGCGTAAAAGAGATGGTGAAGGTGGAGGTTGAGACTAGTAAATGTAAGGAGGAGGAGGTGATGGAGATGGTGGAGGTGGGGACTTGTAGACATATGGTGGAGGTGACGAGGGAGATGGTGGAGGTGGGGACTTGTAAACATATGGTGGAGGTGGTGATGGAGATGGTGGAGGTGGAGGTGGGGACTTGTAGATGTAAGGAGGGGGAGGTGAGGGAGATGGTGGAGGTGGTGACTTGTAGATGTAAGGTGGAGGAGGTGAAGGAGATGGTGGAAGTGGGGACTTGTAGACATATGGTGGGGGAGGTGAAGGAGATGGTGGAGGTGGAGATTTGTAAATGTAAGGAGGAGGAGGTGAGGGAGATGGTAGAGGAGGCGACTTGTAGATGTAGGGAGGAGGTGGTGAGGGAGATGGTGGAGGTGGGGACTTGTAGACATAAGGTGGGGGAGGTGAGGGAGATGGTAGAGGTGGGGACTTGTAGACATATGGCGGGGGAGGTGAAGGAGATGGTGGAGGTGGAGATTTGTAGATGTGAGGAGGAGGAGGTGAGGGAGATGGTGGAGGAGGCGACTTGTAGATGTAGGGAGGAGGTGGTGAGGGAGATGGTGGAGGTGGGGACTTGTAGACATAAGGTGGAAGAGGTGAGGGGGATGGTGGAGGTGGGGATTTGTAGACATAGGGTGGGGGAGGTGAAGGAGACGGTGGAGGTGGGGATTTATAGACGTAAAGAGGAGGTGGTGACGGAGATGGTGGAGGTGGGGACTTGTAGACATAAGGTGGGGGAGGTGAAGGAGATGGAGGAGGTGGGGACTTGTAGACATATGGTGGAGGAGGTGAATGAGATGGTGGAGGTGGAGGCTTGTAAACATATGGTGGAGGAGGTGAAGGAGATGGTGGTGGTGGAGACTTATAAATGTAAGGAGGAAGTGGTGAGGGAGATGGTGGAGGTGGGGACTTGTAGATGTAAGGGGGAGGTGGTGAGAGAGATGGTGGAGGTGGGGACTTGTAGACATATGGTGGGGGAGGTGAAGGAGATGGTGGAGGTGGAGATTTGTAGATGTAAGGAGGAGGAGGTGAGGGAGATGGTGGAGGAGGTGACTTGTAGATGTAAGGAGGAGGTGGTGAGGGAGATGGTGGAGGTGGGGACTTGTAGACATAAGGTGGGGGAGGTGAGGGAGATGGTGGAGGTGGGGACTTATAGACATAGGGTGGAGGAGGTGAGGAAGACGGTGGAGGTGGGGACTTATAGACATAAGGAGGTGGTGGTGAATGAGTTGGTGGAGGTGGAGACTTGTAGATGTAAGGGGGAGGTGGTGAAGGAGATGGTGGAGGTGGGGACTTGGAGACATATGGTGGTGGTGGTGAATGAGTTGGTGGAGGTGGAGACTTGTAGATGTAAGGGGGAGGTGGTGAAGGAGATGGTGGAGGTGGGGACTTGTAGACATAAGGTGGGGAGGTGAAGGAGACGGTGGAGGTGGGGACTTGTAGACATAAGGTGGGGAAGTGAGGGAGACGGTGGAGGTGGGGACTTATAGACATAAGGTGGGGGAGGTGAGGGAGACGGTAGAGGTGGGGACTTATAGACATAAGGTGGGGGAGGTGAGGGAGACGGTGGAGGTGGGGACTTGTAGACATAAGGAGGAGGTGGTGAGGGAGATGGTGGAAGTGGGGACTTGTAGACATATGGTGGGGGAGGTGAAGGAGATGGAGGAGGTGGGGACTTGTAGACATATGGTGGTGGAGGTGAATGAGTTGGTGGAGGTGGAGACTTATAGATGTAAGGAGGTGGTGGTGAGAGAGATGGTGGAGGTGGGGATTTGTAGATGTAAGGAGGGGGAGGTGAGGGTGATGGCGGAGGTGGAGACTTATAAACATACGGTGGAGGAGGTGAAGGAGATGGTGGAGGTGGAGACTTGTAGACATAAGGTGGAGGAGGTGAAAGAGATGGTGGAGGTGGAGATTTGTAAACATATGGTGGAGGAGGTGAATGAGATGGTGGTGGTGGATACTTATAAATGTAAGGAGGAGGTGGTGAGGGAGATGGTGGAGGTGGGGACTTGTAGACATAAGGTGGGGGAGGTGAGGGAGACGGTGGAGGTGGGGACTTGTAGACATAAGGTGGGGGAGGTGAGGGAGACGGTGGAGGTGGGGACTTGTAGACATATGGTGGTGGAGGTGAATGAGTTGGTGGAGGTGGGGACTTGTAGATGTAAGGGGGAGGTGGTGAAGGAGATGGTGGAGGTGGAGACTTGTAAACATATGGTGGAGGAGGTGAAGGAGATGGTGGTGGTGGAGACTTATAAATGTAAGGAGGAGGTGGTGAGGGAGATGGTGGAGGTGGGGACTTATAGACATAAGGTGGTGGTGGTGGTGACTTATAAACATAAGGAGGTGGAGGTGAGGGAGATGGTGGTGGTGAGGACTTATAAGTGTAACCAGGTGATGGTGATTGATAAGGATGAGGAGGTGGCCTGTAAATGTATGGTGGTGCTCTTGAAGGTGTTTCCGGTTTCTTCCTATAATATGGTTGTGGAGCATTATAAGGCTCATCATCATTAGCAGCTACATTGTTGATGATCAACAAGCACAACGCCAATGCATAAGCAAGGCATGGCCAAATTTTGGCCATTTTAGTCAAAGCTAAAGCACTGAAATTCTCTCAACTCTCTTTTTCTTAAGATGTATTACTTTTCTCTATGTGTGAATGAAGTGTTCAAGGCAACCTACAATTTATATAGTCACCCTTCCAATAGTTTTTCAAATTTTTAATGCTTTATGATGCATCCAAACTCTCCAACAAACCAAATAATTTAAGATTATATTCCCTCAACATTTATTAATTTATTGAGGAATTTGTAGTTATATCCCACTAATTTTGATACAAACCTTGAAGCGGTCCAATGAAATTGTAAATAAATCATTCCCAATTGTATTTTATACCTTAGTATACATATAATTTATTCTTGTAAGATGTGCAACTCTTAAATGTTCAATTTTGTCAAATGAATAAAAATATTTCCCACCTTGTCATCACGTTCATAATTTAATATTTTTAATAATTTCTTTTTCATTTGATTTTGCAAGAAGTCAATGCTTTACATCTCCTATCCATTAAATAATGTAAAAAATGAAAATATTTTTTTAAGGGTAAATTATATAAATTGTTATCCAATTATTTCAGCGTTTTTTAGTCACTTAATTTTAAAAATACTCAATTTAAAAACTAAAAATTGTATTCATTCTTGTTCTAGTCACTTGCCTTTAAATTGATAACGTGAATAATGACATGTTATTTTTCTAACGATATAATAACACATTTTGTCATTAATATTCACATATTCTATCAATTTAATCCTAATTTTAAAAATTTAATAAATATAACATTTTACATTAATAAATTCTATCAATTTGATTCTCACACTTCCTAATCGAAGCTATCAGAAAGCTTTGACAATAGAGACATTTCAAAACCCAAAAAAAAAAAAAAATTCTTCAATCATGCAAATATAACATACTTTACTGGGTTTATTAAGAATTATACTATATTACGATTTTAGTTTCTGGGTCATTTAAATTTTTACTTGTTCTTGTATTTGATGGTTACCCAATTTAATCCATAGACCAAAACAGGAACGTAAGCATAGTTGAGTTTTCATTTGTACAGTATATATTTTTCCTATCAAAAGAGATAAAAGAGTATTTTAACCCGTATCTATGGATAAGAGTTTTAATCGAGAAATTTTGTTGTCCACTTGAAAAAGAAAAAGCATATCACATTATATCAAAATTTCTAATGTTTTAGCTAAAATTTTCGATATATATATATTCATAAAAATTTTTATAATATATGAACATCGATAATAAATTGAACGTGAATTTAAGAATGATAATTTTAGAATTGACTCGACTCGACCTAGGAACAAATAATAATTGCTTCTCGTTTTCATATTTCGCCTAAACTCATTTTCTATACTTAATATTTTATTCCATTATTTCTAAATATCGAACAGCTATTTTCATTTTAAAGAACAATATTCTCATCTATGGATAAATCTAATCTCAATTTTTAATTGCAAAATAATTGAAAATTTCCAACTTTGTTGTGCATACAAATATATATTTGGGATATTCACGAATATATATTTATGATATTTTTTATTTTCCGTTTATATTGGGTTAATTTACTACTTAAAGATGAAAATGAATTGGTCAACTAATTAGGCAAAGGTCTCTAAATGTTGGAAATGCACATGCAAATGCTAAGCGAAGTCAACACTACTTCCATTGGCCGACAATAACTTAAGGTCTAAATCCAATCATGATATAGACTAATAATATCCAATAATTATTTTAATATTGTCGATTGAGTCTTAACTCGTTTGACATGAGCATTATTGTTAATATAGAAAGACGTGGGTTTAAGTGCGTTGAAGTGCATTATATTACTATTTATGGGTTGAGAGGAGCTACAAATAATTTTAAGTATTGTGTCAAAAAGAACATATATCGTCAGAATCTATAACGAGATTTTCAAAAAAAATAATTATCTCAATAATTATATTATTATTTAAAGATTTGATTGAATTGAGATATTTTATGTCTATTTTAGCTCCACGTTCTAAATTTATGATTATCTTTCTTAATAAAACCGTCTTAAAAATAAACCAAAAACTTGATTAATGTAACTTTAGCTTTTGATAATGAATCTTCTACCTCTATCAAGCATTTTTTTTGCCCACGTTCGTGTGAATCTGAACGAATTTAGATATCTATTTGTTTAGGTTTTTTTAAAAAAAATTATAAAACTATCTAATTTAAACAAAATTTTAAAGCATTATAAAAGTTATTGAAAATATTTATATATTGTCATTTTAATAATTTTTAAATTATTTTGTTATCATGTTTATTCTTTATATAATTTTAAATAATTATGTCCACAAAGAATCTGAACAAATGAATTTGGACGTTTTATGTCCAAGCACATGCTAGACATGTATTTTAAAAATATTAATTTTTAGAAATTTTAAATTTTAAAAATATATGTTGACTCGGTCAATATGTTTTCATGTGGCATACCACATATCATCTTCAGATTATGTAATGACGCAAAATTTTGAAAGCGCTAATTGAGAAATTATTTAAAATTTGAAAACAGAGTTTCAATTTTATTTAAAAAGGAGTCGCCACCGATCTTTTTTTCTAGGTGTGATCGGACACCTAATAAATCCTCTTTTAAAGAAAAATCATTTTTGAATTTTCTTAAAAGGGCGGGATTTAAGTCTGCGACAAAATTCCAGAGAAAAATAGGGTTCGGAGTCATTACGCGAGAAAGGTATTAGCACCTCATGACGCCCAAAATTGATATCTCGTTAAACGACGTTGTCTTAATTTTCAAAATACAAGTTCAATTTAATATTTAATCGTGATCCATTGAAACACGTAAATTTTTTTTAAAAACAAGAGAATTTTAAGACTAGAAATTTTTTTAAAACCGAGAATTTTTGAAAACACGAATTTTTTTTAAAACCCAAAATTTTGAAAACACGAATTTTGGAAATCGAAAACTCGAAAACACGAGAATTTTCTTGAAACAGAAATTTTTTTGAAAACACGATTTTTTTTAAAACACGGAAATTTTAAAACACAAGAAATTTTTTTTTTGGTTTTAAAACATGAATTTTTGAGAATACTGAAAACTTTGAAAACATGAGAATTTTTTAACACGAAATTTTTGAAAACACTAATTTTTTTAAAACACGGAAATTTTAAAACACAAGAATTTTTTATTTTAAAAAATGAAATTTTGAAAACACGCAAATTTTGAAACGCGAAAATTATTTTTTAAAACACTAATTTTTGAAAATACGAGAATTTTGAAAATACGAGAATTTTGAAACACGAAATTTTGAAAATATGAAAATTTTGAAATACGAAAATTTTGAAAACACGAAAACTTTTAAAACATGAGAATTTTTGAAATACGACAATTTTGAAAACACGATCTTTTTTAAAAACACGAAAATTTTGAAAATATCGACAATTTTCTAAAAACACAAAAAGTTTTGAAACTCAAATTTTATTTTATTTTTTGTTTTTTTTATTTTTAAGAGGGCGATCGTATTTAACACGAACCGATGATATTCACCCAACATAGCGATGAAATCAACGACAATTGTTAAACCGATTCGTTGCCTTATTTATTAAAAATTATCAAAATAAAAGTAAAAAAGATACAAATAAAATGCTAAAAATATCAATAATATTAAAACGAGATGTAATCAAAATATACAAATTAAATTAAAAGTGAGTAAAAGGAAATTACCAAAAATAAAAATACGGGCTTGATCGAATGATTTGCGGGTCTCGGTTTTTTTTCTCCTTTCCCTTTTTTCTTTTTTTTTCTTCTTTTTTTTTTTTCTTTTTTTTTTTCTTCTTCTTTTTTCTTTCTGGACCTCTTTGCCTTTGGGCTGGCTCTTCTTATTGGCCTGGCTGCTGTTGGGCTGGCTGGTGTCTGTTGGCTGCCTTCTATTTGATTTTGGGCTCCTTTCTTTTTTTTTTTGGTGCTACTTTTTTTTTTTTTTACTTTTTTATGCTATTTTTTTAAAAATGGGTCATTCATGTGTCTCCTGCCTGGTCGGGTTGGATGGTCATGGTCAGGTCAAGTCGACCCGACCAATTTATTTTTTCTTTTTTTCCTTTTTTCTTTCTTTTTTTCTTTCTTTTTTCTTTTCTTTCCTTTTCTTTTCTTCTTCTTCTTCTTCTTCTTCTTCTTCTTCTCCTTTCTTTTTCTCCTCCTCCTAGCGTGCCGTCCACCTCCGCCTCCTCCTGATGCCTTCTCTCTTCTTCTTCTTCTCCTCTCTCTTTTTTCTCCTTTTCTCTTCTTTTTCTTTCTTTTTTCGGGGTTTTTGTGAATTCTTGGGGTTTCATTTTGGGGAAAAAATCCCTTTATAGTGTGTTTGTGCAGTAGCGGTGGCTAGGGGAAGGAGGCCATCCCTTAGGTGGTGGCCTAAAATAGGGGTGGGTCTTGAAATCCATGGATTTTGGAGATTTTCCGATGGAAGGACCAGATTGCAAACGCAAAGAAATTGTTAGGGCCAAAGTGTAATTTTAAGAAAGATAAGGGTAAAATATAATTTTGAAAATTTTGGGGCTAAAATGTAATTTTAAGAAATTTTAGGGTTAAAATGTAAATTTTTTAATTTTTTAAATTTTTTTAATTTTTTAAAATAAACCCATAATTAATTTTGACAAAATTTAGTGCTTATAATGCCCTCTTTGCTCATCGCTGTGAAACAGGGATAGAGCAAAGACTTAAAAGCACTAAATTTTGTTCAATTGTCCAATCCTTATTCTTTATTGAAAAACAGAAATCGAAAATAGCTTGGCATGCGACCCAAAGCTTAATTCACCTCTCGGATTATGAGTTGATCTTTGAAAAACAAAAATTGAAAATACCTCAGCGTGTGACCTGAGGCTCAACTCACCTCTCGCAATATGAGTTGATTTTTGAAAAACAGAAATTGAAAATACCTCAGCGTGTGACCTGAGGCTCAACTCACCTCTCGCATTATGAGTTGATTTTGAAAATGAAATTGAAAATACCTCAGGTGTGACTGAGGCTCAACCCACCTCTCGCATTATGAGTTGATTTTTGAAAAATAGAAATTGAAAAATACCTCATTGCAGTGACTCGAGGCTCAACTCACCTTCGCAATATGAGTTGATTTTGAAAGCGAATTGAGAAATACCTCAGTGTAACACGAGGCTCAACTCACCTCTCGCAATATGAGTTGATTTTTGAAAATAGAAATTGAAAATACCTCATTGTGTGACTGAGGCTCAACTCACCTCTCGCAATATGAGTTGATTTTTGAAAACAAAAATTAAAAAATACCTCGGCGTGTGACCCGAGGCTAACTCACCTCTCAATATGAGTTGATTTTGAAAAACGAAAATTGAAAAATACCTCAGCGTGTGACTTGAGGCTTAACTCACCTCTCGCAATATGAGTTGATTTCAAAAAACGAAAATTGAAAAATACCTCGCCGTGTGACTGAGGCTCAACTCACCTCTCGCAATATGAGTTGATTTTTGAAAAATGAATTGAAAAATACCTCGGCGTGTGACCCGAGGCTCAACTCACCTCTCGATTATGAGTTGATTTTGAAAACAAAATTGAAAAAACCTCAACAGGACTCGAGGCTCAACTCACCTCTCAATAATATGAGTTGATTTTGAAAACGAAAATTGAAAAATACCTCGCGTGTGACTGAGGCTCAACTCACCTCTCGCCATATGAGTTGATTTTTTGAAAAATGAAATGAAATAATTTTAAAAGTATCAAAATTTCAAAACATATCATCCGGTGGAACTCGAATGTCTTCCTTGTCCTTGGTTCGCATGCTATCATCAAAACCTTTTGCTTTATTGGAATACTGATATGTCATGCATGATGTTATCATGATATGCACATGTTTGGTCTTAAATGCTTTTATGCCTACATGATTATGCCATACGCCTTGGGCTTGTTTGTCAGATATCTCTTTTCGTTTCGACTCTCATGATGACTGCATTCATTGCTTGATTCTTGATTTCCCTTTCGTGTTTTGTACCCATCCTCGAGTAATCTGCGTTTCTCGTATCACCCTTTTGCCCTTGTTGAACTTTGTCCTTGCTTTGAGGCTCTTGTACTTACCAAATTCTCATCCGTGTAATACTCAACATTCCTTTTGTTTAGAGTATGTCATTTCACTATTTATCATTTAGACAAACCACACATGAGATGCATAAAATAGCAAAGTAGGTACGAAAGAAATACCTCACATTCATATTTATTTCAAAAGCAATAAGCAAAGAAAATTGACAAGGAAAAGCTCAATAAAGAAGACATTATAAAGAAAGGAAAGCAGATTCAATTGTCACAAATGCTCTAGATATTCAACGCATGAACTTCTCCACATTTCTTCATCCCGGATCTCTTCGAGCACGGCTTCTTGTGTAGAAGATTTCGAGCTTCCGGGACTGCTTCAAATATTGTAATCTCGCCACATGACTCTCCGTTCAAATCGTCTTGCTCCTTTTGTCTAAAACTCCTTCATTAGGACGCCTTTCGTGTTTTCATCCTAATCTTTTTTGTTTATCAAGACGCCTTTCGAGTTTTCATCTTAATCTTTTTCTTCTTTTTTTTTATCAAGACGCCTTTTCGGTTTTCATCTTGATCTTTTTCTTCTTTTTTATTTTTTTCTTTTTTATCAAGACGCCTTTTGGGTTTTCATCTTGATCTTTCTTTTTTTAGGCATAGTACTTTTTCACGGCATCTGAGTTCACTAGATTAGGTAACTCCTTCCCATCCATCTCAGTGAGAATCAAAGCTCCACCGAGAAAGCCTTCTTTACCGACGTACGGCCCTTCCCAATTTGGTGCCCATTTTCCTCGAAAGTCTTTTTGTATTGAGAGAATCTTTCTCAGTACGAGTTCCCCCTCGCGGAATTCTCTTGGCCGCACCTTCTTATCATGAGCCGTGATCATTCTCTTCTGGTACATCTGTCCATGACAGATTGCCTTCAAGCGTTTTTCTTCTATAAGATTTAGCTGGTCATATCGAGCTTGAACCCATTCTGATTCTTCTAGTTTCGACTCCATCAAGACTCGTAGAGAGGGGATCTCAACTTCAATGGGCAGCACAACTTCCATTCCATAGACCAGGGAGAAAAGAGTTGCTCCCGTAGATGTCCGCACAGATGTGCGATATGCATACAAAGCGAATGGTAGCTTCTCGTGCCAATCTTTATATGTCTCGGTCATTTTCCCAATAATCCTCTTAATATTTTTGTTAGCCGCTTCTACTGCTCCGTTCATCTTTAGGCGATAGGGTGAGAAATTATGATGCTTTATTTGAAACTGCTCACACACTTCTTTCATCATCTTGTTGTTCAGATTTAAAGCGTTATCTGAAATAAATTTTTCAGGCAAACCGTATCGACATATGATTTCCTTTTTTAAGAACCTGTAAACTGCAGTCTTCGTCACATTAGCAAATGAAGCGACTTCTACCCATTTTGTGAAGTAATCTATAACCACAAAAATAAACCGGTGGCCATTAGAAGCTTTTGGAGAAATTGGCCCTATAACATCCATGCCCCACATAGAAAAAGGCCACGGAGAAGTCATGACATGAAGGGGCGAAGGGGCTGCATGAATTTTATCGCCAGAATTTGACATTTGTGGCGCCTTCATGCGTAACTAATGCGCCGCTTTCCATCGTCACCAAGAATAACCAAGTCTCATAATCGCTGGCCATAGTGAAACCATTGGCATCGTCCCACAAATTCCTTCATGGACATCTTCAAGTATTTTTACGGCTTCGATGTAATCCACGATCTCGTGAGCACTTGATCTTTTCTCTTTTGTACAGATATCCCCATCAAGGACAAATCCCACCGCCATTCTTGATTGTTCTTTTGTCGTTCTCATTTGCTTGCTCGGATACCTTTGATTCTTGACATATTCTAAGATATCATGGAACCACGGCCGCCCATCTGTCTCTTTTTCAATGCTAAAACAGTGTGCATGGACTCATATATACTCATTTGGAGAGGCATTATTTCCGTTTCTCTGTTTGCTTTGAACATTGAAGCCAGGGTGGCCAAGGCATCAGCCAATTGGTTTTCTTTTCGTGGGAAGTAGTTAAAAGTCACTTCTTTGAATTCTTTGACCAGTTCCGCTATGAGATCGCGATATTTGACCAATTTTGAATCTCTCACTTCCCAATCTCCACGGATTTGGTAAATCACCAACGCTGAGTCCCCGTACACCTCTAAGATTTTGATGTTTCGTTTAATAGCTGCGCGAAGTCCCATGATGCAAGCCTCATATTCCGCTACGTTATTGGTACAGAAAAAATTTAATCTGGCAGTGAACGGATAGTGGTTCCCTTCTTGTGACACTAAGACTGCTCCAATCCCATGCCCCAATGCATTCGATGCACCATCAAAGCTCATCTTCCATGATTTCTCTTTTGATGACTCGCACTCTTTTTCTGCAATGCATATCAAATTCTCGTCTGGGAAATCAAATCTCAAAGGCTCATATTCCTCCGTGGCTCGAGTTGCTAAGAAGTCGGCTATTGCGCTCCCCTTTATCGACTTTTGACTCACATATACAATGTCGTACTCTGATAGTAGGATCTGCCATCGTGCCATTCTTCCTGAAAGTGCAGGTGATTCCATCATGTATTTTATTGGGTCCAGCTTTGAAATTAACCACGTCGTATGATACAACATATATTGTCTGAGCCTTCGAACTACCTAGACCAAAGCACAACAGAATTTTTCAATTGACGGGTATTTTGCTTCATATTCTGTGAACTTCTTGCTGAGGTAGTAAATCGCCTTTCTCTTTTCCCTGACTCATCATGTTGCCCCAGTACGCAACCCATTGAGTTTTTGAACACAGCTAGATATAATATTAACGGTCTTCCGGAGTTGGCGGTACTAGCAGGAGGGTTAGACAAATCTTGCTTTTATCTTGTCAAAAGCCACTTGGCACTCATCGCTCCACTCTCCGGATTATTTTTTGAAGGAGTCGAAAAATTGAGTCACACTGGTTGGTAAGTTGAGCAATGAATCGAGCGATGTAGTTCAACCTCCCTAAAAATCCTCTGACTTCTTTTTGTGTACGCGGAGGTGGTAATTCTTGTATGGCTTTTATCTTATCTGGATCAACCTCAATACCTCTCTCACTAACAATGAAGTCGAGTAATTTTCCTGAGGTAGCTCCGAAAGTACACTTGGCTGGATTAAGCTTCAGCTGGAACTTTCTTAGTCTTTCAAACAATTTCTTGAGGTTCCCAATATGCTCTCTTTCCCCCCGAGATTTGGCAATCATATCATCAACATAAACTTCTATCTCTTTGTGCATCATGTCATGGAATAGCATTACCATTGCCCTTTGATATGTTGCCCCAGCATTCTTTAATCCGAACGGCATCACCTTGTAGCAAAATGTTCCCCACATTGTTACGAAGGTTGTAACACCCCTTACCCGTATTCAACGCCGGAATAGGGTATGAGGTATTACCTAATTACAAATTTATTTATCGACATTTTATTTCATTTAGCATTTATATTTGAAACCAATCAAAATCAAACATATTGTCCCTTAAACATATTTATTTTTCTCGTCATGTCTTACATAAATTTATTACTCATCTCAACATACTTAATCATCTTGTATTAACATACTAAAGATAATCACATATTTACATATCATAAAAAAAATCATTCAATTATCTCCTTCTTAAACATAAATCAGCTAATTTATCATATCAATATTTCACGTACCATCAACTCATATTTTCAATATCATATAATTAAGTTACACGAACTTACTTGGCTAAATTTGTAGAAATATCAAGATTCGTGGTCATTTTAGAAATTTTCTATTTTCATCGATTTTTCAATCGATCTTAATCTAAATTAATAATTTCATTCAATTTTGCAATTCTAAATAATAAAATAATCTATTTCATGCAAATTGGTCATTTCTACATTTTTTACAAAATTAATCTCAAAGTTTTACTTTTATTCAATTTAGTCCCCGAGCCTAAAACATTTCAAATTAGCCATACTACCTAAATATTCATACATATTTTCCTCCTCCTCCTCTCCATTCCACATCCTTAATGTATATAACTTGCTATAAGTAACATAATCAATAATTTCATTAATTACTCATAAGTATATTCAAAACTGTCCATTTGAGTTATAGTCACTAAATTATTTATTTCCAGAGCTACAGAACTCCAAATGAAGAACCGTTAATTTTTCCTGAAACTAGACTCACAAATATTCTTGCCATAAAATTTTCAGAATTTTTGATTTAGCCAATTAGTACGGTTTATTCTTTAAAGTCACCCCTGTTCTGCTGTCTGGCAGTTCCGACCCTTCTTCACTAAAAATTAATTATCTTTTCATACAGAATTCGGATGATGTTCCCATTTATTTTTATAGAAAATAGACTCGTTCAGGATTCTAAAATATAAATTTAAGCCCATAATTATTTTTCTTCAATTTTGATGATTTTCTAAATTCAAAACAGGGAACCTGAATTCATTCTGAACCAGTCTTACAAAAATCCAAATATCTCAAAATGTAGACTTCCTTTGCTTTCTCTGTTTCTTTTATATGAAAATAGACTCAATAAGCTTTAATTCCATATCTCACTCAACTTATAATTCGATTTATACAATTATTGGTGATTTTTTCAAAGTTAGACAACTGCTGCTGTCCAAAACTGCTTTAGTGTAACATGTTGATTTCTATTTTGTCCCTAATTCCACAATTCATACAACTCAGTCCTTGCTGGATTAACCCCTCAATTGAGTTAATTTTCTCATTTAATACTTTTATCTATCATTTTAAACTACTTCATAACCTTTGAAATCAGAATTTTAACACTAGGCCTTAATTTCACTATTTCACAGTTAGGTTCTAAAACCAATTTCCATCAATTTCACTTGATTAAATCATTATATAACAAAATTAAAGCTTCAATTCAATATTTATTCATCATATTCTTCCAGCACTAATCCACATAAACTTTAAAAATTAGCCATAGAATCAAAACTAATGAATTAATAAATTAGACCCAATTGTAAAAGTCCAAAACATAGAAATTTCAAGGAGAAAGCAAGAATTAAACTTACATGAAGCTTGAGTATGAAAACCAGCTTGAACTCTCTCCCATGGCTATTTTTCAGCTGAAGAAAATGAAGAGAAATGAAGAGAATTCTCCATATATTTCAATTTGATCCCCTTTTTATTTAGCTAATTTTGAAGATTTTCCAATTTTCTCCCTTTTTTTCTTCTTTCTCTTCTCTTCTTCTTTCTTTCCTGCCCTCTGCTTCTTCGTTTGGGTTTCTCTTTTCTATTCTCTTTTTGTTTGTTTTTATATATAATAATATAATAATATAATAATATAAAATAATAATATAATATTAAACATAAAAAAAATCTCAGATTTTTTTCACAATAACCGCCTCAATTAAACAAAATGGCTTAATTTCCATTTTGGTCCTTTATACTTTCTTTAATCTATAATGAAACTTTTACACCTTTTTCAATTTAGTCTTTTCATTTAATTATATATCCAAACGTTAAAATTTCTCAACTAAACTTTAATAATAACTTAATGACACTCCATAAATATTTCTAAAATATTTATGGCTCATTTTATGAATTCGATATCTCAATACCTCGTTTTTGGCCCAATTTTCTAATTAATTCTTTTAGTTCACAAAATTTACTAATTTTAAAATATTTCTAAAATCACACTTAACTTATAATTATCGATTAACAAAGTTTCCTAACTTTTTCGTCGATTTAGTGATCTCAAATCACTTGTTCCAACACTATTGAAATTGAAATGTATAAAGGTAGTTTTCTCCATATCCTGGAGCCATCTTTATCCGATTATAACCCGAAAATCCATCCATGAAAGAAAACAATGAATGTTTTGTTGTGTTATCCACCAACGATCGATGTGTGGCAAGGAAAATTATCTTTAGGACTTGCTCGATTCAGATCGCGATAATCCACGCACATTCGCATTCCTTGCCGTCTTTCTTGATCTTGACGGGACTATGTTAGCTACTCATTCGGGTATTTAGAGACTTGTAGGAAGCCGAGATCAAATTGTTTCGGACTTCTTCTTTTATCTTTAAGATTTCGTGTCTCATTCGCCTTAACTTCATTGAACCGGTTTGCATTCGGTTTCGATGGGAGTCTATGGACCACTACATCCTCGTTCAACCTCGCATGTCTTGATACGACCATGTAAATACATCTTTATACTCACGAAGCAAGGCGATCAAATCATGTTTGGTGTTATCTCAAATGGAGGTCCCAATCTTCACTTCTTGCCTCTTTTCTTCATTTCCCAAGTTCACTGTCTCAACAGATTCTTGATGGGGTAGGATCTTTATCTTCTTGTTCTATCATTCGTTGTAAGTCGAGAGGCAGACATAATCTTCAGATTTTCCTCGACTTGAATTCTCCTAAACAAATAGCTTTCTCAAAATCGATTTTAGGACTTGTAACGGATTGTTCATGTCGTTGGTATCTGAGCACCTGAAAGGTGAATGGAAAAGAAAACTATAGAGGAGCATTAAAGTATTGGAACCAAACAAACATAATGTTATGGCATGATATGAAGTACATGTAAGGATAGGCTGTGAGAAGAAGGAATAATTATGAAGTTAACAAGAATGAAAAGGCTATGACAAAATGCATCTCCATTAATGTTCATTTAAATGATAAAGAGCAAACATAAGCTCTTACAAAAAAATCCCACTATTACTTAAGGGCACACAAAAAAGAGGGTTAACATTGAGCATTACTCTGGAGAGGACTTAGAAACTACAAGAAGATCCACAGCAGTCTAATTGTTCAAAATGAATCCAGGAGGACAAGGGCGTATTATTGAAACATCTTCAATTGCGTCATCCCCTTTGTCAACTGACGTTCTGAAGACCCCTTTCAATTAATAACAGCGTGCTTCATGAATTATCTCGCCCTGGATACATCATTCCTGCAGATGTAAATGTTTTTGACAAAGGAGGATACGCTATGGGCTCCCATTCCAATTCTCGACCTGAGGCTCTTACAAACCTCATTTCTTGATCTTTCAAGAATCAGATTGTATGGTTTTAGCCTCGGTGAATGATTAGAGTGATATGCACATGCAATGAATGGATGGATGAATAAATGAAAAACGCATGTTAGTCATGAATAAATATGCAAGAATTTGGTGTTGATTTCAAGATAGCCCCATACTTAGGCATTTCATTAATCAAAAGAGTCCATTACAAAATGTTTTGCCATCTCTGATTTAATAGTTACACAAATTTCCTAGCCACATCGCCTTGTTTCTTTACTCGTTCTAGAAATTCTGACATGCTTGATCCTTGTCTCGGAGGGAATTGGTAACTGAGATCTTCTGCTTCATCTGATAATTGCACAATTTGCACAGCCACCTTGTGAATTTCATTAATCAAACCGCCAAGATACATATCTTTTTCTTGGAGAGCTCTTTCAGAGAGCACGAATGTCTCATCATCTTGACCATTCTTTTCTTCTAGGGCTTTTAGGAGAGTATCCAAGTGTTGCTGATGAACTTGTAGTGTATTTTCTAAATCTTGTATTTTCCTTCTTAGCTCTTGATGCTCGACCGACTAGTTATTAATTCGCAGACGCAGCCAGATTCAACATTCTTCTTCCTTAACTCTATCATAGCACGAGCAGCTTTTTCCTCTTCTTTCTTCGCTTTCCCTCTCCAGAATTCCATCCCACCTTTCCTTCCATTCCGTCGATGATTTGCCCAGCCCGCTATTCTTTATGGTGCCTCTTAATTTCTTATTTTCCAAATGAAGATCCTTTAAGTCATTTCTTATGATCTCAGCTTCTTTCTGGACTTTCTCGTTTCTGAATTTTTCAATTTGAACATCTATCTTCAGCTGGTAATTTTCCTCTTGAAGAGAACTAATATCCCGTAACAGACTGGCCTTTTCACGTTCAAATTCATGTCTTGCTATTTTCAGTTCGGACGGCATTTTTTCTAAGAAAGGATTCTGAAAAATATAATCCGTTGGTGAGGTTTGTTGACTATTCACTCGTCCTTGTCTCCATATTTCATAATCTTGAGTGATAGTATCAGCATACAGAGCTAACTCCATTAGGTAGATTTCCTTCCAAGACTTTGCAGTATCTCGGACTTTTTTCATGTAACCTTCACCTGTAAAAGCAAACTCAGACTGTGCTAATCCTCCGGTAGTTGGTATGAACTGTCGTGAAACAAACTGCCTTTGAACCATTAACGGTGCATATGCAACTCCTCCCCATAACCCGAGTAAAGGTACCTAATCTTGGCTTCCGCATTTGTATAGCAGAACTGAAGGACGGATCCATGGTGCTCTCCAAGTTATATCTTCGGCGCGGAGGTTCTAAAAAACTGAAACCCAGTGCTGTTCAGTGACATCCTTCAGCCAATCTTTCTCAAGGTAAGCTTCCAATGGAGCGAATGTTTTTGAAAACATGTGGAAAGGTGTGCGCTTCACTTTCCAGAAGTGGCTCAGAATCCAAACATTAAGTAGCTGTGCACATCCGATAAAACGTCCTTCTCCTTTTCTCCTACAACAATTTAGAGATCTAAAAGTCTCAGCTAAGATAGTTGGGACGGGGTTGATTCCTTGCCTCAACTTTTCAAAGAAATCGACTACCGCAACTTCTATATGCCCAAGAACTTTTGGAAAGATAATTAATCCGTAAATGGCTAAAGCAAACGGATCCACTCTCTTCACAATATCTGGATGGTTTTGAACTAAGTCTCGCAGAGAAAACCATGGAACACAACCGACTTCGTTCTTTTTCTTTATCTATTTTTCAGCCCATGTATCAGCCATTCCTGTCAACTTCATTAGCTTTTTCTTGAAGGTCATTGGTTTGGGCTCTTTCACATATATCTTGCTGAATTGTACGTTGTTAACGCGAAGCAAGGCGGCATACTCTTCTATGGTCAGTGTCATATCTTCTTGGTTGAAAGTAAAACATTGATAAGTCGGGTCCCGAATTGAACCATGGCTTGAATCAACTGCTCGCTCTACGCGACAATGATTAAGTGAGCTATATCCCCGTACTTTTCGGTGAAGATGCCCCTAGTGTCCGAGTCCCACTGCTTTCGATCCTAGTCAAGTCTTCGAGGTTATTCCGACGAACATTCATGGTCACATGCTCGGAATATTGGAGATACATCCTTCTTTTAAACTGTCTCCTTTTGCTTTCTAGGTTTTCAAAGACCAGTCTCGAACCACGGCGTTTTTCTCGGTTACTTGTGTAATTGACTCCTCCATCAGAAACCCGTTTTTGGCAACCAATCTCTAATCAACACCTTCCTAACAAGATGCCTATGATGCATGATGAAAAATAAAAATGAAGACAAATAACATTGGTTAGTAATTACAACAAATATAAACGGAGAAAAACTATGGAAAATCTAACAAATTAAGATATTTAATTTTGCATTTTGGTGAAACTGACCTACTTTTTTTTTTACCCCATCATATTTACAAAATAAACTTACCCCACATGCTCATCAGATAATCTACCCTCTCTAAATTATTGAATGGACCCGATTTGCTTGCATAAAAAGTGTAAATGTAAAAGAAATAAAAGGTAAGAAGTGTTTCTCCCATGTACTTATTTTGGTAACTATTAACGGACCGAGGTTCGGCATGGCTCTAATCGGGTGGCTCATACGGTTCACTATATGTGGTTTCGGTTCTAAAAAGGTACTCGAATTGTCCGTACTGTCGCCTACTAAGGCTAGTACGGAGCCTCAGTTATCGCCCATCATAGGCTCACGAGCTCAATTCGAGGATTACATTTACTTATGCTTATGCGGAGGACAAGTTAACTCACGAAAGCATAAGTCATATATAACCCTAAGTATTCACTAGCTTTGCATGTGAGGGACGAGTTAACTCACGAAGGCATAGCGTTTACTTCCACTTAAGCGGACGGAGCCCGGGTAGAGAGCTCATGTTATGCAAAAATACAAGTGCACAGTGTGTGGGGAGAAACTCACAAACCTTTTCGTTTTTTATTTTAAAACTAAAAAACAAAAACCGTAAAAACTTAAAACTGAAAACAAAAAGATAAGACAAGTTAGAAAAATATTTACAACATGATGCAAATGCATGACTTTTCAAAAAACAAAATTTAAGGATCACGACTTAATATTAATTTGAACAAAAAGTTTCAAAAATTTTGACAACACGCGTTTAATTCCAGACTCGACTCTCAAAAAAAGGTCCCCAGTGGAGTCGCCAGCTGTAGCGACCTAAAATTTGCTTGGGCGCTAATTGAGGAAATTATTAAAAATTTGAAAACAGAGTTTCAATTTTATTTAAAAAAGGGAGTCGCCACCGATCTTTTTTCTAGGTGTGATCGGACACCTAATAAATCCTCTTTTAAAGAAAATCATTTTTTGAATTTTCTTAAAAGGGCGGATTTAAGTCTGCGACAAAATTCGAGAGAAAAATAGGGTTCGGAGTCGGTTCACATGAGGAAGGTATTAGCACCTCGACGCCCAAAATTGGTATCTCGTTAAACGCGTTGTCTTAATTTTCAAAATACAAGTTCAATTTAATATTTAATCGTGATCCGATTGAGACACGAAAATTTTTTTTAAAAGCAAGAGAATTTTAAGACTCGAAATTTTTTAAAACCGAGAATTTTTGAAAACACGAAATTTTTTTTTAAAACCAAAATTTTGAAAACACGAATTTTGGAAATACGAAAACTCGAAAACACGAGAATTTTCTTGAAACAGAAATTTTTTTTGAAAACACGAATTTTTTTAAAAACACGGAAATTTTAAAACACAAGAAATTTTTTTTTGGTTTTAAAACACGAATTTTTGAGAATACGAAAATTTTGAAAACACGAGAATTTTTTAACACAAAATTTTGAAAACACGAAATTTTTTTAAAAACACGGAAATTTTAAAACACAAGAATTTTTTATTTTAAAAAACATGAAATTTTGAAAACCATAAATTTTGAAGCATAAAATTATTTTTTAAAACACGAATTTTTGAAAATATGAGAATTTTGAAAATACGAGAATTTTGAAACACGAAATTTTGAAAATATGAAAATTTTGAAATCTGAAAATTTTTGAAAACACGAAAACTTTTAAAACATGAGAATTTTGAAATACGAGAATTTTGAAAACACGATTTTTTTAAAAACACGAAAATTTTAAAATACGACAATTTTCTAAAACACAAAAGTTTTGAAACTCAAATTTTATTTTATTTTTTGTTTTTTATTTTTAAGAGGGCGATCGTATTTAACACAAACCGATGATATTCACCCAACATAGCGATGAAATCAACGACAAGTGTTAAACCGATTCGTTGCCTTATTTATTAAAAAATTATCAAAAATAAAAGTAAAAAAAGATACAAATAAAAATGCTAAAAATATCAATAATATTAAAAAGAGATGTAATAAAAATATACAAATTAAATTAAAGTGAGTAAAAGGAAATTACCGAAAATCAAAAATACGGGCTTGATCGAATGATTTGCAGCGTCTCGATTTTTTTTTCCCTTTTCCTTTTTTTTTTTTTTTTTTTTTTTTTTTTTTTTTTTTTTTTTTTTTTTTTCTTCTTTTTTTTTTTTCTTTTTGCTTTGGCTTCTCTTCTTTTTGGGCTTTGGCTGCTGGTCATTGGCATTGGTAGTCTTTGTTGGGCTGCCTTCTATTTGTTTTTGGCTCCTTTTTTTTTTTTTGGGTCTACTACTTTTTTTTTTTGCTTTTTTATGCTATTTTTTTAAAAAATGGGTCATCTGGGTGTCTCTCTGCCTGGTCCGGGTTGGATGGGTCATGGTCGAGTCAAGTCGACCAGATCAATTTATTTTTTTTTTTTTTCCTTTTTTTTCTTTCTTCTTTTTCTTTCTTTTTCTTTTTCTTTCCTTTTCTTTTCTTCTTCTTCTTCTTCTTCTTCTTCTTCTCCTCCTCCTGTCAGCATTCACCTCCTCCTCCTCCTCCGTGATGCACCTTCTCTCTCTTCTCTTCTTCTCCTTCTCTCTTCTTTTCTCCTTTTCTTTCTTTTCTTTCTTTTTCGTGGGTTTTTGTGAATTCTTGGGGTTTCATTTTTGGGAAAAAATCCTTTTATAGTGTGTTTGTGCAGTGCAGTGGCTAGGGGAAGGAGGCCATCCCTTAGGTGGTGGTCGAAAAATCGGGGTGGGTGCGCGAAATCCATGAATTTTTGGAGATTTTCCGATGAAGGACCAGATTGCAAACGCAAAAAACTGTTGGGGCCAAAGTGTAATTTTAAGAAAGATAAGAGGTAAAAATATAATTTTGAAAAGTTTTAGGGTTAAAATGTAATTTCAAGAAAGTTTAGGGGTTAAAATGTAAAAATTTTTAATTTTTTTAATTTTTTAAATTTTTTAAAAATAAACCCATAATTAAGCCGGACAAAATTTAGTGCTTACACATTACTTTCGTCAATCATGTCAACGTCCATTAACAGTTAAATTGATTAATGACAGTTTTTAATTGTTTACAAAAAGGATCTAATTGATTTTTTTTATCACTATGAACTTAATTGATTTATTTTTTCATAAGATTTATTTTTTTCCTTGTACTACAACATACTTCTAAGAGAAGGATCTGAATTTGAACCTTAAAAACAACATTTTTTGGAGGGATAACCACAAACTCCAAACATAAATCGTAAAACTAACATGAAGTATATAAAAAAAAAAACTGAGTTATCACCGGAATACATAGTTGATTGAGAAATTTCTTTTGTCACGATTTTGACTAATCGAGGGCCACGTAGACAAACTAATCCACCTCATCTCTTGCATTTGGTTTCACCTTGCCACATTAGCTTATTAAATGGAAAAAAATGGCACCGTTAACGATTTTATTAAAACATTCAACTAAAGAAACTACATGGACTTATAGCAAAATTAGACCTAATTTCTATTATAGTAAGTGCATAATTTCTTTATAGCCTATAATTTAAGGTTTAATAACGCCAAAAAAAACCCATAAATCTTAATCTTGGGGTAAAGTTGGATATTATAATTACATTTATTTTCTCCTCTCTATAAGTTTAAATAATGATATTCAAGCTCGACATTTAAGTTGATTGAATTTTAGTTCAGCTAGCATCGATACAATTGTAACAATAAAAAGGACATGTGCTCAAATCCTTTTATGATTTAAAGGTTTGAGGGTATGAGTACAAGTCGACATTGTATAAAAAAAGTGAATCTCTTATAATTGATATTGCTATTTAAAAAAAAAAGTCCTTGATTATTACATTTCTCCTTTAGAAAGATTTAAATTAATTGTAATAAAATCAAATTGAGTTTGGGTGAATATTAGTTGGTGCATAATTTTAGAGTAAAAAAAAACAATTAGGTTAAGCAATTTGATGGTGATTAGAATTGAAAGAGAGGATTTCTTAATTAATTAATTAGCATCACAAAATTCAATAAGTTTGAAATAAGAATGGTAGAAAGAAAAGGAGTAAAAGCAACATAATATAGTGAAGAAAAGATAAATGAAATATATGGAAAATATATTATGAAGTAAACAATTACAAAGTAAAACCTCAACCCTAGATAAAGATATCAATGTACCAGTTGTAACAATATATATTACTCAAAAACAATTTAGAAATCATTCGATGATTTTCCACATCAATTTAATTCTTCTGTTTATTCTTTCACCAGTGAAAAACATTCGCGTTAATTGCAAATAAAGGACACGAGCAATAATTTTAAAGAAAAGGAAAATTGTTCCAAGAGACTACAATTTAGCATCCGTGAACCTAGATAAACTTTTGATTTGGTTGAATAATGGTGTCGGTATTGAATTTTAGGGAAGAAACAAAAGAGATGGAGAAGGAGAGGGAGAGGAAGGAAAGGTAACTTTTTAGTAATATGAAGGTAGGGACTTGTGGGCATATGGTGGAGGTGGAGACTTGTAGACATAAGGTGGTGGTGGTGAAGGAGATGGTAGAGGTGGGGACTTATAGACATAGGGTGGAGGTGGTGAAGGTGATGGTGGTGGTGGAGACTTATAAATGTAAGGAGGTGGTGGTGAAGGAGATGATGGAGGTGGAGACTTGTAGACATATGGTGGGGGAGGTGAGGGAGATGGTAGTGGTGGGGAATTGTAGACATAAAGAGGAGGTGGTGAGGGAGATGGTGGTGGTGGGGACTTGTAGACATATGGAGAAGGTGGTGAGGGAGATGGTGGAGGTGGGGACTTGTAGACATATGGTGGAGGAGGTGAAGGAAATGGTGGAGGTGGGGATTTATAGATATAAGGAGGAGGACATGAGGGAGATGGTGAAGGAGGTAACTTGTAGATGTAGGGAGGAGGTGGTGAGGGAGATGGTGGAGGTGGGGACTTGTAGACATAAGGTGGAGGATGTGAGGGAGATGACGGAGGTGGAGACTTGTAGACATAAAGTGGAGGAGGTGAGGGAGATAGCGGAGGTGGAGACTTGTAGACATAAGGTGGAAGAGGAGAGGGAGATGGTGGGGGTGGAGACTTGTAGACATAGAGTGGAGGAGGTGAGGGAGATGGTGGAGGTGGGGACTTATAGACATAGGGTGGAGGTGGTGAAGGTGATAGTGGTGGTGGAGACTTATAAATGTAAGGAGGAGGTGGTGAGGGAGATGGTAGAGGTGGGGACTTGTAGACATAGGGTGGGGGAGGTGAGGGAGATGGCGGAGGTGGGGACTTGTAGACATAGGGTGGGAGAGGTGAGGGAGATAGTAGAGGTGGGGACTTATAGATATAGGGTGGAGGTGGTGAAGGTGATGGTGGTGGTGGAGACTTATAAATGTAAGGAGGAGGTGGTGAGGGAGACGGTGGAGGTGGGGACTTGTAGACATAGGGTGGGGGAGGTGAGGGAGACGGTGGAGGTGGGGACTTGTAGACATAGGGTGGGGGAGGTGAGGGAGATGGTGGAGGTGGGGACTTGTAGACATAGGGTGGGGAGGTGAGGGAGATGGCGGAGGTGGAGACTTGTAGACATAGGGTAGAGAGGGAGAGGGAAATGGCGGAGATGGTGACTTATAGACATAGGGTGGAGGAGGTGAGGGAGATGGCGGAGGTGGAGACTTATAGACATAGGGTGGGGGAGGTGAGGGAGATGGCGGAGGTGGAGACTTGTAGACATAGGGTGGAGGAGGAAAGGGAGATGGCGGGGGTGGAGACTTGTAGACATAAGGTGGAGGAGGTGAAGGAGATGGTAGAGGTAGGGACTTATAGACATAGGGTGGAGGTGGTGAAGGTGATGGTGGTGGTGGAGACTTATAAATGTAAGGAGGAGGTGGTGAGGGAGATGGTGGAGGTGAAGACTTGTAGACATAGGGTGGGGAAGGTAAGGGAGACGGTGGAGGTGGAGACTTGTAGACATAAGGAAGAGGTGGTGACAGAGTCGGTGGAGGTGGGGACTTGGAGACATAGGGTGGGGGAGGTGAGGGAGATGGTGGAGGTGGAGACTTGTAAACATATGGTGGAGGAGGTGAAGGAGATGGTGGAGGTGGAGGTGGAGACTTGTAAACATATGGTGGGGAGGTGAAGGAGATGGTGGAGGTGGAGACTTGTAGATATATGGTGGAGGAGGTGAGGGAGATGGTGGTGGTGGAGACTGATAGATGTAAGGAGGAGGTGGGGATAGAGATAGCAGAGGTGGGGACTTGTATACATAAGGTGGGGGAGGTGAAGGAGATGGTGGAGGTGGAGACTTGTAGACATATGGTGGAGGAGGTGAAGGAGATAGTGGAGGTGAAGGCTTGTAAACATATGGTGGAGGAGGTGAATGAGATGGCGGTGGTGGAGACTTATAAATGTAAGGAGAAGGTGGTGAGGGAGACGGTGGAGGTGGAGGCTTGTAAAGATAGGGTGGTGGTGGTGAAGGAGATGGTGGAGTTGGGGACTCATAGACATAGGGTGGAAGTGTTGAGGGAGACGGTGGAGGTGGAAACTTATAGATATAGGGTGGAGGAGGTGAAGAAGATGGAGGTGGGGACTTATATACATAATGGTATGAAAGGGAAGGAGATGGTGGTGGTGGAGAGTTGTAGGTGTATGGTGGTTTCAATGGTGGTAGAAGAGAGGACTTAAAAATGTAACGAGGCAATGGTGTTTCGGGTTTCTCACGATAGTAAAATGGTGGAGCATTATATGGCTCATCATAATAGGCAGCTACATTGTTGATCAACAAGCACAATGCCAATGCATAGGCTAGGCAAGGCCAAGTATTGGCCATTTTGAGCAGAGTTAAGCACCAAAATTCCTCCACTTTTTCTCTTCAATACCTTAAGAGGCAATACCTTGCTCTTTTATCAATGAAATGTTGAAGACAACCTACAATTTATATACTCATCTCTCCATTATTATTTCAATTGTTTAATGATCTATGAAGCTTTCAAACTCTCCAACAAACCAAATAATTCAACATTATATTCCTTCAACATTTATTAATTTATTGAGGTATTGTATCCCACTAATTTGTATGCAAACCTTGAAGCAGTCCAATAGAATTGCAAATGAACCACTCTCAATTGCATGTTAGACTATATTAAAACTTTAAATATAATAGTAATTTTGAAAGAGACCAATTGACATTTGTACTAAGATGTGCAAGTCTTAAATGTTGGATATTTGTCAATGGAATAAATATATTTGTATATTTGTAAAACAGCTTCCAAAAATTTGTCAATTTCATTAGTTCTTAATAAATTTTTGGGATTTTGCACCTCAACAAGTCAATTCTTAACATTGAGCTAAAAATGGTAGTAAATCCAGACATTCATTAGGCATTGAAAAAACATAAAATTGATTTGACGACATCAAGCTATATATTTATATTTGAGTAAATTCAGGTTTAAATAAGGTAGTTTGAAATTTTTTTAGTATTTAAATTGTAAATCCTTCAAGATTTTGATAGATTTTTTGTTTAATTAATTTGATAGATTGAAAATATAGGCAAAATTTTCATATCTAGAGCTTGGATTACTTATTTAAGAAATATTTATACACAAAATCATCAAAATCTCCTAGGGCCCATTTGAATGAACGTTTATTTTCAATACAGTGTGTTTAGTTTGCTATAATATCTAATTTAATCGCCACCGTTGTTTTTACACTGACTACAGGTAAACGCACCACCTATCCGAAAGGACCCCTAAAAAGGAATTGATTTGTCTAAAATAAAATGATCTAACTTAATAGTAAAACAAATTTTGCCGAGAAAAAGGTGATATGTCCAAACCACAATAAGGAGTATCTTCAATGCAAATTTGAATTTCAGAGTAGACTTTAATAAGAGAGGCGGCCATAATCCTTAAGCATGTACTAAAAAACAAATATGAGAAATAAAAAATAAAAAATCTTCCAAACATTTTTAAATAATTGAAATTAAATAATCGAAAGAATTTTTATGTAAATTTAAAGTAATATACATTTTAATATTTCTATATATGAACAAAGAAAATGAACAATCAAGTTGGCAAATTATAACTTAATCTCGCCTGACTCATAAGTAAGTCTAAGGATAATTCGTTTGAAAACTATTATTTATTTTCTTTTATATAATTAATTTCTTATATTTAATATTTTTATCCAAACATCCAAAATATCATATAAATGTTAAATTTTGAGAAAAAAATTAAGCTAATCTATAAATAGATAAGTCACGAATAGTGTTCCAATTTTTGGTTCTGGTTGTCGTTCACTTGATCTTGGTGATGTCTTCCATTGTCGAACAATATCTTAGCTCAAAAGAAAAAAAGGGGATTGGGTACTGAACAAAACCCATCTAAAACATGGGCAACTAGTGAAAGTGAGACCCAGACATTAGAATAGTAAATGGTAGGACTCAAACTCAAGTGTTCAAGGATGGAAGCCTCAACCTTTATCATCAATTTTAAAGCCTCATTTGCAATTAATTGAGGATATTCTTATTTCCTCAATCCGGGGTTTTGGCTGATTGTTTTACTTTTTCCTTAAACGATTCAAATTAATTAACATTAATTACCATTTCTTCTTTTTAATCAAATTTGAGCTAGCATGGGCCTAGTCGTAGACAAACTAGTCATTAGTATTATTTAAGAAAAACCCAAGATTGGTACACTTGTGATTTGGAATAAAATTCAATTGAGTTTGGGTTTATATTGCTTGAGTTCATGCATAGTTTTCAAGCAAAATGCCAAAAAGAAAACTTAGGTTAGGCAATTTGATGGTGGTTAGAATTTAAAGAGAGGATTTGTTAATTAAATAATTAAAGAATGGTAGAAGGAAAGGGGAGTAAAAGAATCATAATCAAGTGAAGAAAAGATAAATGAAATTTTATGGAAAATATATTATGAAGTAAACAATTACAAAGTAAAACCTCAACCCTTGATAAAGATATCAATGTATCAATTGTAACAATATATATTACTCAAAAACAATCGAGAAATCATTCGATGATTTTCCACATCAATTTATTTATTCTCTTTATTCTTCCAACAGTGAGAAACATCCGCGTTAATTTCAAATAAAGGACACGAGCAAGAATTTCAAAGAAAGGGACATTGTTCCAAGAAACTATAATTTAGCTTCCTTGAACTTAGAAAAACATTTGATATGGTTGAATAATGGTGTCGATATTGGCTTTTAGAGATGCGGAAAAGGAGATGAAGAGGGAGGAAATGCAACTTTTTAGTAATATGGAGGTGGAGGCTTGTAGACATAAGGTGGAGGAGGAGAAGGAGAAGGTGGAGGTGGGGACTTGTACACATATGGTGGAGGAGGTGAAGGAGATGGTGGAGGTGGGGACTTGTAGACATAGGGTGGAGGTGGTGACTTATAAATGTAAGGAGGTGGTGGAGGTGGAGACTTGTAAACATAAGGTGGAGGAGGTGACGGAGATGGTGGAGGTGGAGACTTGTAAACATAAGGAGGAGGAGGTGAAGGAGATGGTGGAGGTGGGGACTTGTAGACATAGGGTGGAGGTGGTGAGGGAGATGGTGGAGGTGGAGACTTGTAGACATAAGGTGGAGGAGGTGAGAGATGGGGGGGTGGAGACTTGTAGACATAGGGTGGAGGTGGAGACTTGTAGACATAGGGTGGAGGAGGAGAGGGAGATGGCGGAGGTGGAGACTTGTAGACATAGGGTGGAGGAGGAGAGGGAGATGGCGGAGGTGGAGACTTGTAGACATAGGGTGGAGGAGGAGAGGGAGATGGCGGAGGTGGAGACTTGTAGACATAGGGTGGAGGAGGTGAAAGAGATGGCGGAGGTGGAGACTTGTAGACATAGGGTGGAGGAGGAGAGGGAGATGGCGGAGGTGGAGACTTGTAGACATAGGGTGGAGGAGGAGAGGGTGATGGCGGAGGTGGAGACTTGTAGACATAGGGTGGAGGAGTTGACGGAGATGGTGGAGGTGGAGACTTGTAGAAATAGGGTGGAGGTGGTGAAGGTGATGGTGGTGGTGGAGACTTATAAATGTAAGGAGGTGGTGGTGAAGGAGATGGTGGAGGTGGAGACTTGTAGACATAGGGTGGAGGTGGTGAAAGTGATGGTGGTGGTGGAGATCTGTAAATATAAGGAGGAGGTGGTGAGGGAGATGGTAGAGGTGGAGGTGGGGACTTGTAGACATAGGGTGGAGGAGGTGAAGGAGATGGTGGAGGTGGTGACTTGTAGGCATAAGGTGGAGGTGGTGAAGGTGATGGTGGTGGTGGGGACTTGTAAACATATGGAGGTTGTGGAGATGGAGATGGTGGAGGTGGAGGTGGGGACTTATAGACGTAAGAAGGTGGTGGTGGAGAGTTATAAGTGTATGGTGGTGACGATGATGGTAGAGGAGGGGACTTATGAGTATAACGAGGCAATGGTGTTTCTGGTTTCTTACTATAGTAAGGTGGAGGAGTATTATAAGGCTCATCATAATAGGCAGCTACATTGTTGATCAACAAGCACAATGCCAATGCATAGGCTAGACGAGGCCAAATATTGGCCATTTTGAGCAAAATTAAGCACCGAAATTCCCTCAACTTTTTCTCTCTGATGCCTTGAGATGTAATACCTTTCTCTTTAGTGAATGAAATGTTTTAGACAAACTACAATATATATACTCATCCCTCCAATAATGTTTCAATTGTTTAATGTTGTATGAAGCTTACTAATTCTCCAACAAACCCTAATAATTTAACATTTTATTCCGTCAACCTCCATTAATTTATTGTGGATTTGGTAGTGATATCCCACTAATTGTATACAAACCTTGAAAGAGTCATTAATTTATTGGGATTTGAAAGAGTCAGTTAATATATGATATATATTTTATTTAGTTTTCTTGTTTTAATGGGGTGAATTTACTACTTATAGACGAAAATGAAATGGTCTTCCTTCGGCAATTGTACCTCAATATTCTTCCTCTTTAAAATGCTAAATCATGAATTGAAGTGTTCCATTGTTTTGGTATGGGTGCCGTCCACTTGATATTGATGTTGTCCATTGGCAAACAATATCTTAGCTCCAAATGGAATTATGGTACCAACTTTGGATTTTGATTATGGATGTAAACAAAAATCGTGAATAAATTGGGGTTTTTTAAAGGATATTTGAAATTTAATTTTTGAACCGCATTATAACTAATAATTTTGTTTAGATACTTTATCAATTTAACCACTTTGATTAAAAAAAATTCGTCCCAAGAAAGATTTTTATGTACTTTTCATATGAGTTACCATCAAATTATATCAAGATCCACTCAAAATTTATCTGGTCATATATTGTAAAGTTCCTTATGTAAATCAACCAGCTAGAGCCGCTAGTTCTTGTAGAGTTGTGGAAGAAGTTCGGCAAAGTTTCGGTTGTTCTTGGGATATGTGGCCCCTTACAGGGGCGAAGCCAGAACAATTTTCTAGAGAGGCCGGGTGAAATTTTAATTTTTTACTATCTTTACAATTTGTAAAGGATTAAATCGAATTTTTATAATTTTAGGGGGGACAAAGTGCAATTTCACTTTTACTAATTTAAAATTTTTAAAAAATTTTAAGAGCCTAAATAGTATTTTTACATTTTAGGGGGGTTGGGGCCCATGCCAGTCCCCCTGGCTTTGCCCCTGGCCCCTTATATTGTATATGTGTCTTGCCATGTAAGTCTAGTAGTATGGTTCACAGATGAAAAAAAAAAAAAAAAAGTTAAAGTAACAAGTTCTAACCCAATCCGACCCAATGGGGTCGAGTTTTTTTTTTTTGAAATCGAGTTCGAAGTGAGTTAATTTTAAAAAAGAGTTAGATTAGATAAAATTGAACTTGTATTAAACCTGCCTCACCCTGACCTAAAATAATTACAAAATTACTCTTATATATAATATTAGTTAGGTAATTAAGAAATATCCTAAGATTCTCTTCCTCATTCATCCTGCGGCCTCTTTTCTACTTTGATATAGATTCAAAAGTGTTTTTCTATCGTTAATAAAATTGCAGCAGCAAAATCACATGAGAAGCACATGAGAATCTTCAGTTGGACGAGTGTTATCTGTTATTTTTAACACAATATTTAGAATTATTTATCAGTGCATTTGAACTTACATTTTCTTGCATTGATAATAATACACATACCAATCGACTTAAGACTCAATTAAAAATTTATTTTATTTTTATATACATTAAAAAATTCAAAAGTACAAACTAAAAAAAATAATTTAAAAAACTTGAGAAATTCAAATCCGAAAAGAAAAGAAAATTTGAAATCCAAGAATCCCAAATTTGACATGATCAGATACCCTCCACCTGTAAAGAATAAAATTTATGAGAAATGATTGTATGAAACTGTAATTCCACATTATCCTTATCCTTTTCGATAGAAGAATGACAAATAAGATTTCTCCTCTTGATTTTTAGCATTTTTAGTTGAATTTGAATTTTTCATGAGAAAAAAGCTCAAAATTAGGAAGAAAAATCTAATTTGTCATTCTTCTATTGGAAAGGAATAAAGATGTCGTGAAATGACAGCCCTTCTCCAAAATTTATAACTCAAAAAATAACTATAGAATTTAATTGTATGATTTTATTTAGAATAAAATGTAAATAAAATTCAATTTATTCTTGTAAAAGACTATTCAATTTATGAAAAATGTAATTGTAAATTTATTTGCAAATAGTAAACCACTAAAAGCGAGTTTAGATAAAATTTGAGACTCATTTCAAGTCGAATTGGGCTTCGACAACTATGTATGATATTGATACAGTGCATAGGTTTGACCCAACCCATGTAGACGTCTAACTTAGACATGTTGAAGGATTGAGCTACTCACCTGAACCCTAAAGTCCATTTGACATAATTAGGCTCAAAAAATAAGATTGGACCAACAAAAATTAAGCTTGTTTAAAACTTAAGCCTTGCTTGAACTCCAATATTCAAGCTAGAGTCCATATCAGTTCGTTCCAAGTATATAATACGTTAATTTTCTTTTATTTTATACATTATATAATTTATATCACATAAAAAATAAATATACTACATTATAATATAAACATTCAAATATATATTAACTTGTTTATGTTTAAAATTTTAATAAAAGAAAAATATACTATGGTCATAAATGATATATATAATTACTAAATGTTATAATATTTTAAAGAAAAAACAATATAGAAAAGTCTAAATGTAATTAGATTAATCATGTACAAATATAAATAGACTTGGATAAAATGTAATGCCTATATTTTGAATCAGACCAAATTTTAATAATTATCAATTATATCAATACCCAGGGGCGAAGAGAGGAGGGGCTGACAAGGGCCCTAGCCCTCTAAAATGAGAAATTGTTACTTCAGTCTAGAGGTGATAATGGGTTGGGTTACCCAGCCCGGCCCGAAGGCCCACCCAAAAATGGGAGGGTTCGGGTAAAAATATAGGCATGAAATATGGGTTTGGGCAAAAAAATGAGGCCCGTTTAGAAAAGCGGGCCGACCTCAGTAAATTTTTTTTGGCCCGGGCCCTGCCCTAATTATATATTAAATATATATTTTATTTTTAATCAAATATACTTTTTAAATTTACATATTTTTTATTTGTTTTTTTGTTTTAATATTTGTTTTAAAAAATTTTATTTAATGAAAAAAGCTAAAAAAATTTTAATATGGGTCGGGCCGGGCTCGGGTTTATCAATTTTTTTTAGGCCAGAACTTGGACAAATTTTTAGGCCCATATTTCGGGTCGGGCATAGAAAATGGGCCTAAAATTTTGTCTAGGCCCGGCCCGGCCCATCCCATGATCACATCTACTTCAGTCTTAAAAATTTTATAAAATTGTAAGTTAATATATGATAAAATTATAGTTTGGCCCCCAAAATACTAGAATTCTGATTTAGTCATTTTAAAAATCATAAAGATACAAGTCAATACAAGGGTGAAATTATATTTTAACTCATAAAAATAATTAATTTAATCTCAACCCCAAAAAATTTCTAACTTCGTCCTTAGTGTTAACATCATGCATGAATCCTACTCGAACCGAGTCTCGAAAATCTAAATTTCAAGTATGTGTCCTTGCTTATAAATTTGGATTCTACTTTCAAAGGATGCGTGATTAAAGAGACTATTTCAGTGGCTTGTGCAATGTCCATATATGTATATATATTTAACAATCTCTGTATAGGTTTTGATCATATCTTCTTCTTCTTCTTCTTTTTATATAATGCTTAGAACTACTTATAGCCCATCCTAAACCCATAAATAGGAGGATAATAGCTTTATCGCACTCAGGGGCGAAGCCAGAACAATTTTTTAGGAGGGCCGGATGAATTTTTAATTTTTTATAGTTTATATCTTTATAATTTGTAAAGGATTAAATTAAATTTTTATAATTTTAGTGGGCCAAAATGTAATTTTACCTTTACTCATTTAAAATTTCTAAAAAAAATTAAGGGCCTAAATAGTAATTTTATATTTTAAGGGGGCCGGGGCCCATGCTAGCCCCTCCCTGGCTTTGCCCCTGATCGCACTTGAACTCACATCCAGGGGCGAAGCCAGAACAATTTTTTAGGGGGGGCCGGATAAAATTTTAATTTTTTATAGTCTATATCTTTATAATTTGTAAAGGATTAAATTGAATTTTTATAATTTTAGGGGGCAAAAGTACAATTTCACTTTTATTAATTTAAAATTTTTAAAAAATTCTAAGAGTCTTTTAAACAATTTTACATTTTGGAGGGGCCGGGGCCCATGCCAACCCTCCAGGGCTACGCCCCTACTCACATCCTCTTTCATTAATAATAATACTCATGCAAATTGAATAGAGCCCAAGTATGTGAATATATTTATATATTATGTATGTGAATTTAAGTAAAGTCCAAAGTGGCTTCCAATTACATAATTATATATTCAACCAATTTAATTGTGTGTTGACAATATAAAGGTGAAACGTGTGAGGAGTTTCGCCCAATACACCATAATTGCACTTAAATTACCATTAAATCTGTTTGATTTTCTCTACTTCTAGAACCTAATTGAGTTGAAGCAAATTATATTTTCAACAACTGTGTGGATACGATCAAAAATCAATGATTTTTTCTTTAAATGACCGGAATTTATAGTTATAAGTTAAAAATGATTTAATTATTAATATTAAATGGGAGGAATTTTACTACATTCCTCTAAAATAGTTTTACATTATTTTGTAATTTTGTTACGATTAATATTTAATAAATTTATCAACATAATTGTATTTATTATACATATAAAATTTTGAAATAATTTAATATATCCATCGTATTGATTTAAAAGTTGTCTATATATATATATATATATATATATATAGCACTTAAATTTTTTACATAAAACAAGTAGTTAAAAATTTATTTACTCTAAACTTGACATGCATGATCCGTATAAATAAAACATGAAATATGATGGTTGGATTGTTAAAATATCGTTTGTAGAAAAACTACAAAAGGGGTAAAACTATATTAGTTTTATACCACTGTAAGTGGATCCCTCCCAATATATATGCATGTTGATACAAAATTGGAATTGGGGTGGTTTGTGAAAATTTACCCTAAGAACAAAAAACTATTAATGATCGTGGGTAATTGGAATTTAGGTTCCTTAAAAAATAGGAGTTACGAATAAGGTAGAAAAGTAGTTGAGAGTTAGAGAGAAGAGGGACATCCCAATCCTTAGTCCTTGAGGGTACTCAAAAAGGGCATCTTCTGAAACACCCCAGACCCGGCCCACGAGCCTTGACCGGATCTGGTATGTTTCCCGGTGTAAACCATTTCAAATTCTTTTGTACTTAGGAAAAACTTGAGCGTTTTGAAGGAAAGTTTGTTTTGGGTTGGGCTTGAGTTGAAAACAAGTTTATTTAGTTATTAAAAATCCTTTTGATTTAGGTGACAAAACGTTTGGGCTTTGTATTAAAATAATTTTACTTAATCTTTTAATAAATATAAAGATTGTAGGCTCAATAAATAAAAGTAAAGTAATGTAATGCTACTACGGACTTATTACATCAAATAATATCCCAAAATTAAAACCAAAATAAACTTTAAAATACTTAAAATAAAATAAAAGTCCAAGTCGTAAATTTCTTCTTGCATGGCCATCCCTAAGCTTCTTACGAACCCGGTCCATCACCGATCGTCACCGAAAATAGTCCCACAATGGGTGAGTCAAACAGACTCAATGTGTAACCAACACTAAGAATTAACATTTCGGGCATGCATTATCATATCACATACATGTTCATATAACAGTAAAAATAATGATGCAACCCAAACCCAAACCTATTAAGCCATCCGCTACACTCCCGCATTAACTCTGTACATGGGGACTACTAAGTCGACCCTCCTTCCGCTACACTCCATATCGCGGTCTTAGGTCACCGCATTCGTGGTCTTAGGTCACCACGTTCGATTTCGTGGTCTTAGGTCACCACATTCGATTCATCGTGGTCTTAGGTCACCACATTCAGATATCACGGTCTTAGGTCACCGTGTTTGTGGTCTTAGGTCACCACATTCACTTCCCCAAAATAAACCCATATGCCCCATGTAATAGTAATATGCATAAATATGCGAGTTCACATTCTTATTCTTATTCTCATGTTACAATTAACATATTTCATAATCCTAGTAGGAGTAGGAAACGTACCTTAGTACTTTGTACCATAGTATGGTACCTTAGCCATATTCACATTTTTATAAACATGCACATTTAATTTAAAACATAGCCATGAACATATTAAAACTTAGGGTAGGGTACACACCTGATTTGCTTAGCGGTTCACTTAAATCCTGAAAAGCTTGATCTAATGCCTTAGATCTCAATTCCTACATTCAGCCAACCTTAGTATGTTAGCATAAAGCCTATTCGGCTATAAAACCAAATCCTAGTAGGATTTGTATTCTTAAAACTTACCTTGTTGCCGTTTAGATGATTAATCAAATCCCGGAAACTTGTATTCTACTCCTTTAAAATCGGCTAATCACTAGATTCCTTGAATCGGTTAGTTTTTCGGTTTAAAACACATAATAATAGATCTACTACTAAAATAGGGTCTTGGCCGAATATTCATAGTCACTTACCTTAAGGATTTTAAATCCCTAAATTCACCGAATAACTAGGGAACACGCGGCCTATGGTGTACCTTCGGGAAAAGAACTTCTCCTTTTTGTAGTTGACTTAAACAAATCCCGAAAGATCTCTTCAAAGTTTTGGCAACAAGATATTAATGGGGTTAGTCCTAGATTTAGGCAAATCTTAAAAGAAAAAGGATGAAAATCGAATGATAACTAGTTCTTACCCTTAATACAGAAGTCGACAACCCCTTGTTTGAAGTCTCAAAACTATTCGGCTATGGCCTTGATTTTAGCAAACTTTCGGCTACACAAGGTGTATTTTCGGCTTGGCAAAACAATGAAGAAAGGAGATATTTGCTAGAGAGAATTCGGCAGAGAGAGAGTTAGAAGAAAGAATGAATGGCCCTCTTTTCCTTTTAGAGCCGAAATTACTAACTTAGAATCCCTTACTTGGCCATCACTCTTCTATTTTGATAGCTTTATCTCTTTAATTAAAAATTAAAGAATAATCCCTCAATTATCTCTTTGAAAATAATCTAAAATAAATCACCATTTATCCACCTATTTAGCCGAGTTTTAAGGAGAATTAAACTCTTCCATTAAGAGTCCCTGTTGCCGTCCATTGCTTCCTTTAAAAATCACTTAAAGTCTTAGCTAGATGTCGTCCACCTTTCTACTCTTTGTACCAAAATAAAACTTCTTTTATTTGCTTCCTAAGTGACTCGATCCTGCCCAAATACACTTGCATGTGGCGCCATTTCCAGAGGCCAAGTGGCATCTTCAGCCACTTTTCCAAGCCTGTTTGTGTGTCAAATTTCACATACTTTTTCTCTTAAGGCCACCTTGCCTTAATTTCCTCTTTTAAACTTTAAAACTCGACATTTCTAAGTCATTTCTAAGTTTCCAAAAATTTTCGTTTGGCTCTTTAAACTTGACATTTCCTTACATTTCCTAGTTTCCAGAAATGTTCACTTTCCCCTTTTGAATCATTTCTAAATCATTTTCCTAGTTTCCATAAATGTTCATTTTCCTCTTTTGAATCATTTCTAAATCATTTCCTTACATTTCCAGGACATTTCCCTACATTTCCTTACATTTCCGTACATTTCCTTACATTTCTATACATTTCCTTACATTTTCATACATTTCCATACATTTCCATACATTTCCATACATTTCCTTACATTTCCATACATTTCCATACATTTCCATACATTTCCTTACATTTCCATACATTTCCATACATTTCCTTACATTTCCATACATTTCCATACATTTCCATACATTTTCATACATTTCCAAGGTTCTAAAAATGCACACCACACATCCATATCATAGTAAACATGCTATTTCATAAGATTAAGCAAAAATACACACAATGGGATTCGAACCTCTTCCCTCAAAGTGCTTCACTTGATGCCATAACCCTTGCACCTTAGGTGGCGTCCCTTGCCACTTTTCCACATCACTTCTTGTTTTTAACTTAAAACCAATAATTGTCCAAAGCTTTCTTCCATCCTAGGATTTTAAAACCCTTAATTCATTTCAAAACACCGCCAAAACCTACTACTCATGAATTATGCACAAACGCATAACCCCTAATCTAGGATGTTACGCTTCTACCCTCCTTAAAAATAATTCCGTCCTCAAAATTACTTACTAACAAATGTACAATCCATCTCACCGCACTATGCTTACGCTGCACACTCGATCTTAATAGAACCATCATACTTTTCAGGCACAATCTCTAAGTTCACGTCCCTTAGAACTCATTTCTAACGTCGCGATTTAATCTGATTAAGAAGTTTTATGTATTAAAAAATTTTGTTTCACCGATTAACCGCGAAGAAGTTTTATGGAAAGAATTTTTAAAAGTGGTTCTTTCAGATTCATACATGCACACAGCCTTTACATTCATACATCCATCAATCAATTATGAACTTTCGCTCATTCGAGAAATGTTGTAGTTTTCATTGTTGTTGTTTTTCCACTATCCGTGGGTATTTTCGTAATTTATCGAAACAAGGTTCCTTGGTGTTTTTGTCAATGAGGGTATTCTGGAAATTTTGCATTCCCGGGGTATCTTGGAAAATTTTGAAATCCGAGGGTATTTTGGTAATTAACCTGGGTGAATGTGTAAATCTTAACAAATCAAGGATATTTTGGAATTTACAAAACTTGAGGGTTGTTTTTGAGAATTTGTTTTCCAAATCAGTGTTGTTGCAAATTTTTTTTTGAAGATCGGGGGTTGTTTTGGTAATTTTGTAACTCGGGGGTATTTCGGTAATTTACAGGTTAGGGGTAATTCCGTAAAATTTTTTTTTTCCATAATAAAGGTATTTTGATATTTTGTAAATTTAGGGTTCCTTTAAGCAAAGTAGTGAAATTTTGATAAGAACTGTGGGTATTTGGAAATTTCATAAACCAAGGGCATTTTTGTAATTTTACCACTAGGGGTATCTTTGTAATTTTATAAATCGGAAATTTTTTTCAAGAAAATTTATAAAAATAATATTTTCAAATCAAGAGGGTAATTTAGAAATTTTAAAACTAGGGTTTCCATAAAAATACGGCTAGTCCCTTTCGGGTTTTAGTTAGGGTTTAGCCCGTGTATAAGTCCTCTTGGTTAGGGTGAACCGAGGCTACACACCAGGTAGGGTTCGAGTGGAGAGGAGGTGAGTCACTAGGACTGCTTAAATACCAAGCTCCCACTGAAACCAATCCTAGACATGCGCACCATGGTTACCACACCCTAACTCAGCGACTTAACCACAGGTTTGTTTAGCTAGGCATTTAAGTCTTATGTTTTTGTTGGGGTATACTAGTCCTAGGGTTCAAGTACTTAATCTCTATTCTACGTTCCATTTCTACCCTTCTATAAATCATAATATAAATCACACAAAAGATCGGAGTACTTACCTGGTGGACTTCGGGTCGGAGACTTAGTGGGTCATGCCAGAAAAACCTGCTTAATTCACAAAAATTCTTTTTGGGCTTAACTTTGAAAACGTTTTGGGCCTTAAACCCAAGGCCGAGAGTTTAAAACTGGGCTCTGATACCAAACTGAAACACCCCAAACCTTGCCCACGAGCCTTGACCGGATCTGGTATGTTCCCCGGTGTAAACCGTTTCAAATTCTTTTGTACTTAGGAAAAACTTGAGCGTTTTGAAGGAAAGTTTGTTTTGGGTTGGGCTTGAGTTGAAAACAAGTTTATTTCGTTATTAAAATCCTTTTGATTTAGGTGACAAAACGTTTGGGCTTTGTATTAAAATAATTTTACTTAATCTTTTAATAAATATAAAGATTGTAGGCTCAATAAATAAAAGTAAAGTAATGTAATGCTACTACTACCTTATTACATCAAATAATTTCCCAAAAATTAAAACCAAAATAAACTTTAAAAAACTTAAAATAAAATAAAAGTCCAAGTCATAAATTTCTTGCTGTGCATGGCCATCCCTAAGCTTCTGCCGAACGCGGTCCATCACTGATCATCACCTAAAAATAGTCCCACAGCGGGGTGAGTCAAACAGACTCAATGTGTAACCAACACTAAGAATTAACATTTCAGGCATGCATTATCATATCACATACATGTTCATATAACAGGTAAAAATAATGATGCAACCCAAACCCAAACCTATTAAGCCATCCGCTACACTCCCCCGTACCAACCTGTACACCGTGGGGACTACTAAGTCGACCCTCCTTCCGCTACACTCCATATCGCAGTCTTAGGTCACCGCATTCGTGGTCTTAGGTCACCACGTTCAGATTTCTGTGGTCTTAGGTCACCACATTCAGATTACTGTGGTCTTAGGTCACCACATTCAGATATCACGGTCTTAGGTCACCGTGTTTGTGGTCTTAGGTCACCACATTCACTTCCCCAAAAATAAACCCATATGCCCCATGTAATAGTAATATGCATAAATATGCCAGAGTTCACATTCTTATTCTTATTCTCATGTTACAATTAACATATTTCATAATCCTAGTAGAAGTAGGAAACGTACCTTAGTACTTTGTACCATAGTATGGTACCTTAGCCATATTCACATTCTTATAAACATGCACATTTAATTTAAAACATAGCCATGAACATATTAAAACTTAGGGTAGGGTACACACCTGATTTGCTTAGCGGTTCACTTAAATCCCAAAAAGCTTGATCTAATGCCTTAAATCTCAATTCCTACATTCGGCCAACCTTAGTATGTTAGCATAAAGCCTATTCGGCTATAAAACCAAATCCTAGTAGGATTTGTATTCTTAAAACTTACCTTGTTGCCGTTTAGATGATTAATCAAATCCCGGAAACTTGTATTCTACTCCTTTGAAATCGGCCAATCACTAGATTCCTTGAATCGGTTAGTTTTTCGGTTTAGAACACATAATAATAGATCTACTACTAAAATAGGGTCTTGGCGAATATTCATAGTCACTTACCTTAAGGATTTTAAATCCCTAAATTCACCGAATAACTAGGAACACGCAGACCTATGGTGTACCTTCGGAAAAGAACTTCTCCTTCTTGTAGTTGACTTAAACAAATCCCAAATATCTCTTCAAAGTTTTGGCAACAAGATATTAATGGGGTTAGTCCTAGATTTCGGCAAATCTTAAAAGAAAAAGGATGAAAATCGAATGATAACTAGTTCTTACCCTTAATACAGAAGTCGACAACCCCTTGTTTGAAGTCTCAAAACTATTCGGCTATGGCCTTGATTTTAGCAAACTTTCGGCTACACAAGGTGTATTTTCGGCTTGGCAAAACAATGAAGAAAGGAGATATTTGCTAGAGAGAATTCGGTAGAGAGAGTTAGAAGAAAGAATGAATGGCCCTCTTTTCCTTTTATAGTCGAAATTACTAACTTAGAATCCCTTACTTGGCCATCACTCTTCTATTTTGATAGCTTTATCTCTTTAATTAAAAATTAAAGAATAATCCCTCAATTATCTCTTTGAAAATAATCTAAAATAAATCACCATTTATCCACCTATTTAGCCGAGTTTTGAGGAGAATTAAACTCTTCCATTAAGAGTCCATGTTGCCATCCATTGCTTCCTTTAAAAATCACTTAAAGTCTTAGCTAGATGCCGTCCACCTCTCTGCTCTTTGTAGCAAAATAAAACTTCTTTTATTTGCTTCCTAAGTGACTCGATCCTGGCCCAAATACACTTGCATGTGGCGCCATTTCAGAGGCCAGTGGCATCTTCAGCCACTTTTCCAAGCCTGTTTGTGTGTCAAATTTCACATACTTTTCTCTTAATGCCACTTTGCCTTAATTTCCTCTTTTAAACTTTAAAACTCGACATTTCTAAGTCATTTCTAAGTTTCCAAAATTTTCGTTTGGCTCTTTAAACTTGACATTTCCTTACATTTCCTAGTTTCGAAAATGTTCACTTTCCCTTTTGAATCATTTCTAAATCATTTTCCTAGTTTCCATAAATGTTCATTTTCTCTTTAAATCATTTCTAAATCATTTCCTTACATTTCCGTGACATTTCCTACATTTCCTTACATTTCCTACATTTCCTTACATTTCCATACATTTCCATACATTTCCATACATTTCCATACATTTCCTTACATTTCCATACATTTCTTACATTTCCATACATTTCCATACATTTCCATACATTTCTTACATTTCCATACATTTCCATACATTTCCTTACATTTCCATACATTTCCATACATTTCCATACATTTCAAGGTTCTAAAATGCACACCACACATCCATATCATAGTAAACATGCTATTTCATAAGAATAAGCAAAAATGCACACAATGGGATTCGAACCTCTTCCCTCAAAGTGCTTCACTTGATTCCATAACCCTTGTACCTTAGGTGGCGTCCCTTGCCACTTTTCCACATCACTTCTTGTTTTTAACTTAAAAACCAATAATTGTCCAAAGCTTTCTCTTCCATCCTAGGATTTTAAAAACCCTTAATTCATTTCCAAACACTGCCAAAACCTACTACTCATGAATTATGCACAAACGCATAACCCCAAATCTAGGATGTTACATCTTCAGTTTTTCTAAGACACCATGTGTCTCTTTTGTTCTAGTTTTATACTTTCTAGAGCCTCACTTGAACTATTGATGTCATTTCTTCATAGGCATGGGATGTCATGTTTAGACAACGATTAATGTGATATAAGATTAGTAGGTATTTTATCTGTGCCAATGTGTGGGCCCTATGGTATGTGCTCATGATGTCATAGGCTTGCAAGGTTGAGGGTTTGCAAAGTCTTAAGCTCACAAGGTCTCGATCTCGCTGGTACCCTTAGCTCACAAGGTTGTTCTCGATCAAGGTGCTATCTTGCGAGATTGGTAAGACTCAAGGTGAGCTAGCAAGGTGTAGATATGACAATGGTATTGAGGCCTTAGTTTAATAATAAGGTTGAAGGCCGGAGATTGTAAAAAAAAAAAGGTTGAGGTCTATAGAATTTTGAGATTTCAAGTTCGAGTCTTATCTCGTGTAAATATTTAAATTTATCATTTTCTAATTTTGAATATATTTCAATTATCCATTTATCCAGTGTACTGACTAATTTTGGTTATAATTATATGAATGTTGCAGTAACTTCAAAAAATATTAACTATACTTGTAAATATATTTTTTTATCCATTTCTCAAAATTTTAAAATAAAACAAAAATGGTAATCTACATTTTAAGGCATTGATCCAAGCATCAATTTTGTTACATTTTTTTTTTATTCTTCATGTCCGTTTTACGATCCATTTTCAAGGTTCGTGGTTATCCCTCCAAACAATGTCGTCTCCAAGATTTAAACTTGAGTCCTCCCTTTAGGAGTACAGTGTGCCTTATCATTACACTCAACCACTTGTTATATCGTTTGAACTTCAATATTAGCAAATTAGATCATTTATGCTAATTTCATTGACTAATTTTAATGTAAAAGTTGGTTTCAGCATTTAATTGTCTTTGTAAAATATAATTATCTTTGGGATATCATATTAAGTCACGGATATACAATCAATTGAGTTTTTTATTATTATCAGAATTACTTAGGTGGGTTTGGATGGGCAGTGCGTTTACTTACAGTTAGTGTAAAAACACCGGTGGCGGTGAGATTAAATACTGTAACGATACTGTAGTGTGAGACAAAAAGTAAGCTAAACGCACCGCACCACACTCAATCGCCCATCCAAACCCACCCTTAATAGAGTTAGTATAATTAGCCCAATTTATTAGTAATAAAACTTCAACGATGGAATTTAATGAAATTAAATGTTTATTGATATGAAAATTGGTGTTAAAATTAAATAACTTATAATGTAAATTACCTTAAAAAGGTGTAGTTTCCCATTCTCTTGTTCTTTTTTTTTTTTTTTTTCAAATTAAAAATATAAATTATATATCCGAATAACTACAATCAAAATCAAGAAAGGCAAAACACAGTAGGGTAGAACAATATAAATTCGAACAATATCAACATAAGATAGTATTTAAACCAGAATAAATATGAAAAATCTCACATATAGTTTACATATACCGAGACTTGAACTTAGGTCATTAAAATCTCGAAAATTTAATCTTATCAATACAATCTTTTTGACACAAGGCCTAAAACTAATCGTAACCCCCAATTCATAAATAGGAGGATAATATATTTCAACGTATTCGAACCCACATCTTCCTGCATCGACAATAATACATACGCCAATTAAGGCTCGCTCTAAAACCAATAAATAATTAATCGGGTTGCTTCTAAAAGGTGCAAATTGGAAAGTCAAAAAGGATATGTGTGTGCTTGTGTTGAAGCATATTTCTTTTCTTCATGTTTTCCCACCTTAATTGTGATTCAATTTCGTGTTAATTTATGTGCTTGCTGAAAATGTCAGTGACTGAAATCTGAAGGCAAAAGTAATTCATTTTCTTGAATCACAATTCTTGTATTATTTTCTTCACGTTGGTTTCTTAATTGCTTAGTAATTAATTTGAAAAAAAGAGATAATTACTAAATTAATCCTTGAATTTATCTCCTTTTTATTTCGATCCTAAAATTTTAAGTTTAATTGGATTCTTCGTCTTGAAAGTTATCAAGAGTCATAAATGATGGTCTTTGGTGAAGAAGGATTGTATGAAACTGTGATTCCACGTCATTCCTATCCATTTCCAATAAGAGAATGACAGATCGATTTTTTCATCCTGATTTTTAGCATTTTTGTCGAATTTGAATTTTTTTCAGGAGGAAAAATCCGATTTGTCATTCTCATATTAGAAAAGGATATGGATGACGTGGAATTACAGTTTCATACAATTCTTTTTCTCTCTTTGGAGTCACATTACGAGAAAGTATTGAATGAAACAGTGACGCCACGTCATCTGTATCCATTTTCAATAGATTTATGCCACATCAACATTTTTATCCTGAATTTTAACATTTTATCCTGAATTTCAGGATTTTAATTTGGATTTGATTTTTTTCGGGATAAAAATGCTAAAATTCAGGATAAAAATACTGATGTAGCATAAATCTATTAGAAAGGAATACAAATGACGTGGCGTCACTGTTTCATACAATCCTTTCCCGTCAAATTACACTAACGAAAAACTTACGTGGCATGTAACAGTGCAGATATGGCACCTAAGTCAACAATTTTAATTTAAGTAATTTATGTTGAGAATATAATTATATATTTGATAATTAATTTCTTTTATGTATGTAAGACCAAGAACCAGAGGTCACAAAATTGGAATTTGAAATTGTAGAAATTTTATTTGATATAAAATTAAAATTTTAAATAAAAATTTAATATTATTTAAATTTAAAAATTAGAAGTAAATTCAAAAATTTTATTTTAAAAATATAATTTAATTATGATTGATTGGAAAGTCAAAAGTAAAATTTCACTATAATATTACTCTATTTTATATTTTTAAAGGACTTATGTACAAAATTATTATTTTTAGAGGGCCAAGTACGGCCTGCTCTTGATGCCACCCTTGGCTAAAATGATTATGTCTTCTATTAAATTTAAAGGCTCCAAAATCACAAATAAAAAAATTATTTTTTGGGATTCGTGATTATTTTCTTAAAAACCTCATTTTAAATATTTAAATTTAAATTTTTTCGAGATTATAACGTATCTTATCATTACACCTAACACTTCTTAATATATGAATCATTGTATTCTTTCTTTTTTTTTGTTTAAAATATTTTATATTTTTATAAATTTTGATTTATTTTAAAAATATATATATTTGTACAGGCTATGCTACTATTTGATATGACTCAATATGCTTTCTAATTTTATGTGATTGGAACACATTTGAAAGTCGTCATATTTCCTTTCATCAATCAATAATTTTATTTGTTTTTATATATATTTTAATAATTTTATTATAGTTTCGATCATATCTATTTTTTTCTACGCAATGTTTAGAATTACTCATAGCTCTCCCAACCCATAAATAGGGAATAATATATTTCAATTTAATTAAAATTCAAGATATTTTTATTAACTTTAAAATGTGAATAAATCTCTCCTTTTGTCACATTTTTTCCATATGAAAAAAAATGTTGTTATAATAATTTCACAATTCAATAAAGGAGTCTTTTCTACTTTTCTTTTTCGATTTAATTTTAATTTAATCAATTGGATTGTTAATCCGATAATAATTAATTAATTAAAATTTCATAAAATTAAAAATTATAAATCAATTCAATTTCTCTCTTTTGTCCTATATGCGTCAATTATATATTAAAATTAATCATTCATACCACTATAGCTTCAAAAACACGTGCTGGATCATGAGATGTTGAAAGAAGAAAAAGAGGAGATTATGTGAATTTGAAGCAAAATATCTTGGATTATATATTAATAAAACGAATATTTGTACTTTATATGAAATTTTTAAATAAATCATTATAAATTTTGATCATATTTGCTTTTTTCTGACATAATATTTAGAACTACCCATAGTCCCTCCTCAACCCATAAATAGGAAGATAATGAGTTTCAGTGACACTCGAACCCACATCTGATTACATTGACAACAATATCCATGCGAATCGAGCTAAAACTCAACTGGACTACTTTATATGAACTCATTAATTTATGCACTCACAATTAGTCATATGTTATCATTTGTACGCTTTAAAATTTTTTTGAATGAAATATATATTTGAATTCAAATAGATAAAATAAAATTTATATAATGAAAATTTTAAATAATTTTATTTTTATGAAAATATCGAAATTATGTTTAATTATAATTATATTAATAAAATAATATATATATCACAATTTTTTCCTTTTTATTATTGTAATAATTATTTTTAAATTATTTGCATTAATCCAAGTGTATCAATAATTATTTTGTTAGTATTTTCAATTATAGTTAACAAATAAAATTTTATTAATGTCATTTTATATGCTTACATAAATATTTTAATTAATTAATTTGTTTGTAAGTCATTCAATAAGGTTATGTCAAAAGCAATTTATCATTTGGGGATAAAAGGAAAATATACTTACATAAATGTGACTCTTGACAACATGCTGGATCCATTTATGATTTTTTATTTTCACTGAGAGTGTATAAAATAATTATTCGTATATATTAAAGGTATTTTATTGAGTAAAAGTTGAAAACATTTCTATTATATCTCTCCACAGAAAAGATACGTGTCAGCATAAGAGGTATGGTTGACTCTACATTGATTTACTAAACTTGACCAACCGTTCCACTTCAAATAAGACCTACCACTCGAGCTTAAAAGAGAATGCTATCTTAATGTGAACATACTTCCAAGACAATAAGGTGTCTATTTCAACTTTACTATCTCATACTGATAGAATCCCATGATACGTGCAGATGATTGTCCATTGTGCATTTAATAGGTTTAAACGTTTATCTAGCCAATATCATACCAACGAACAAGGAGACCTTTCCTATGAATACCCTAGAAAACTATGAACAGAGGAACGACCCTTGAACATCCTAATGTCACTCTGAACATTTGCCCTCTCAATCAACTTGTCATTTTATCCTTGTTTCGACTCTGAACCTTTACGGGTGAACTAGCCTCCATAGCACCACCTTGACCTTCTCTTTGTCCTCCTCCCTTATTGTATCTTGTATCAACAATTTCTATTTTCATGAAACTATAAATTATGAAAAAAAAAATTAAGGTACAATCAGGGGCGTAGCCAGGGGGCTGGCATGGGCCTCGACCCCCTTAAAATGTAAAATTATTATTTTAGCCCTTTGAATTTTTTAAAAATTTTAAATTAGTAAAGGTAAAATTACACTTTGGCCTCCCTAAAATTATAAAAATTCGATTTAATTATTTACAAATTATAATAATATAAACTATAAAAAATTAAAATTTTATCCTGCCCCCCCTAAAAAATTCTTCTGGCTTCGTCCCTGGGTACAATTAGCAATTTCAAATAATACAATCTAAACAATAATCAATACAATGCACAAACAAAGTTGTAATTACAATCAACACATTTGTAAAACTTTTACAATAAAAACAAATGGATTAATAACTAAAATATATTAGACATAAACAAAATAAATCTAGATAGGATTAACCTCAGTAAAATGGAAATTTTAGTTTTAATCCTTTAAAATTTATGAATTTTTAACTTGGTACCTTTTAAATTAGTGCATGGTAAAATTGCATTTTCCCTAAAATGATAAAATTTTGGTTTAATCTTTTAAAAAATTATAAAGATATAGACTATTAAAATGATGAAATTGTAATTTAACTCTCATAAAAATATACAACTGAAATTCAATCCCCAAAAAAACTTTCTAGCTTCACCCCTAGATAAGACCTACACTAACCCCCAAAATGGCAAATTATCATTTTAGTCCCTTAAAGTTTTTAAAAGTATAAGTTAATAGGGTGTTCAAACGGTCAGTTCGGTTAATACCCAAACTAAATTACTCGAAATGTAAAAATTTTAACCATTAACCAAACCGAAATTTATATATATATATTTGTCTTTTGATTAAAATAAGTATAAAACATATAAAAATTACATTGCTATAATGTTCATTTTCTTTTTTTTAATAGCTCAAAAAACTATAAATAGAGGTGAAAACAACAAATAAGACATTAGAAACACTGCATAAATCTTGAAAGTTAACAACCAAACAAAAAATTAACAATTATATATATTATATATTATTTATTTTGGTTAATTTAGTTAATTACCCAATTTTCAACTGAATTAATCAATAATCGAAATTCTAAAAAATCATTAACTGACCTCAGACATAACTAAATTTGACCATCGATCAGTTAATCGAATTAGATCAGTTCGGTCGGTTAATTTGATTTTAACCAAACTATGAACACCCTTATAAATTAGTTTTATTTTAAAAGTACACTTTAACCCCCCAAAGATAAAAATTTTCAATTTAATCCCTTTAAAATTCTAAAATAATAAACATATACAAAAATATAATGATAATTTAAATTTAATCCTCTAAGATAAACTTCTAGCTTTTGCTATCCCAAAACCTCAACTTTTACATAAACTTCCAAAAGCTTGTCGGCTAAAAAAGCTACAAACGATGGAGATGCTAAATCTTAAAGGTGAGACCGTAAACAAGCTAAATTAAATTACAATTAATCTCTTTCTTTTCTCTCTCTATAAGTCCCCTTCCAAACCGTTTTTCTACTTAGACCCATCAACCAACTCCCCTTCCTCTTTCATTTCCAATATTCTAAGCAAAACCCCCACAACCATCACCATCATCATCATCATCCACCATTTCCCCCACCATGAAGCCTCCTCCTCCCTTCTTCTATAAAATCTCCACTAATTTCCTTATGACCAAAAAAAAACTCTCGTTTATAATATCAACGAAAATAAACCCAAGTCTTAGTTCTTAAATTTTCATCTCTTAGGAGATTTTTTATTATTTTACATGATGAGGAAGCCTAACAATGGTAGCACTATTACTACTACTAACAATAAGCTTAGGAAAGGGTTATGGTCACCCGAAGAAGATGATAAGCTCATCAACTATATGTTAACCAGCGGCCAAGGTTGTTGGAGTGACGTAGCTCGGAACGCTGGCTTGCAACGGTGCGGCAAGAGTTGCCGTCTCCGTTGGATCAATTACTTGAGACCCGATCTCAAACGAGGTGCCATTTCGCCAGAAGAAGAAGAACTAATCGTCCATTTTCATTCTATTCTCGGCAATAGGTATGTTCCTTCCTTTCTTATCCTTAGGTTGTGTAATTTTTTTTATTAATGGTGAGCAATGATAATTTCATGGAAATAGTCTAATATTGCCTTCAAGATCATTTCATTGACAAAATATAAGCGCTTATTATCATAGTCTTGTACATCATTATGGTCCCCTCAAACCCTGATTAGAAATATAGAGCATAAATGCACAAGTCAATTTATGGTTTCGGTCCCTCTACTATGCTCAAATTTTGGGTCTAGTCCCTATATTTTAATTTAGCATAGTTTGGTCCCTTTACATTTACAATCTCATTAATTAGTCCAAAATAGTTATTATCGTTAACTATTTCATTTAAAATGTTTATATGAATTTTTCGTATTGGAAAGGATAAATTTTAATCAAAATAGTTAGCCGTGTTAATTATTTGAATTAACTAATTACATTATAAAAATAGAGAAATTAAATTGTGTTAAGTTAAAGTATAGAAACTATATCCCAAATTTAAGCGTAGTAGTGATTCTTTCTAGTATTTTTTTTTTTTTGAACAAGCTCATTATAGGTTCTAATCATATCTGCTCTTTTTGAGACAATGCTTAAAACTACCCATAGCTACTCTCCAACCCATAAATAGGAGGATAATGCGCTTCAACATACTTGAACCCACGTCCTCCTGTATTAGCAACAATACTTATACCAATCGAGTTAATACTCAATCGGCAATTCTTTCTAGCAATTTAAATATGTACTTTCTAGCTATAAGCTCCCTAATTTTTTAAGAAAAAAAAAACTAAAACAAGAAATGGAGTAATTGGAGAAAAGCTAATATGAAAAAGACTTTCAAGGTGATTTGAAAATGAAGAGCTCTCTCATTATTCTGGTTAAAAATTGCTTGGCACATATATGCATGCTGTAAAGCCTTGAGTCAAGGGCTTTTAGGTAGTTGGTGTGATATATATATATATATATATATATGCAAAAGTAAGAATCACTTAAAGTACTTAATGAAGAAAAACAACAATGCATATATGCACATGAATTAAACCAAGTTTGTTAACTTTGAAATGCGTATTTGATATATACTCTTTATGGAGATATAAAGTTGAAAGCGACATGGAAAATACTTACAGAATGAATTTAGCCGTTCAAAGGGTTTTTAAGGTTAAAATACGTTTTAAGTCCTTGTATTTTCTATATATTTGAAATGTAGTCTCTTTCTTTTATTTGAAAGAATTTAATCACTCTACTTTTTTATTTAAAAACATAAGTCTAATCATTAACACTGTTAAAATTTTTATGCTAAATCCAAGTTCATTATAACATTATTTTTTTTGTATGACTACCAAGTTAGGTTTTTTTTCAAAATATCGCACTAGCTAATTTAAAAAATTTAACGGTGTTAATAATCTGATCTGAATTTTGAAATTGAAAAATAGAGAGAATAATTTTTTGAAAATAAAAATAAAGTGACTGGATTTTAAATGTACGAAAAATATAGAAGCTTGGAACATATTTTTTAAAATTATTTATTGTATGAAGAATCTACAATCAAATATCTTAAGAAGCTTAAAAAATTGGGAAGATTTTTGCCCAAAACATTACACTTTATTTGGTACCTAAATACCAATCCTTTGAGTTGAAGATACTCAACCCTACTAATTATACAATGCTTTTCGACTTTGCATGCAAATTCCAATGCATGCTTCCTCTCTGATCTATAAATAGAAGGATAATACATTTCAACACACTTGAACCCACATCCTCTCAATCGGACCAAAACTCAATCGGCATATAGATTAAATATTTAATTCTTCATATATTGCATAAAAAAGTTATTTTCCACTTAACACAATTTATTTTTATTTTTTCTCCATGATCACATTGAAATTTTATAGTATTTTCTTTGCTTCTGTCCAACTTAATTTCAATTTGAAACCATAAATCTATGCATTTTATACGATAAACATACAAAACAAAAACCCTAATAAACACACACCTTTCTTTTCTTACAAAAAAAAAAAAACTAAACCCTTGTTTTTTTCCATGTTTTAATCCTTCTTCTTCTTTTTTGTTTCAAAGGTGGTCTCAGATTGCGGCTCGCTTGCCTGGTCGTACCGACAATGAAATAAAGAACTTTTGGAATTCGACGATAAAGAAAAGGCTCAAAAATTCTTCACCAAACACCACCGATTCATCATCATCAAACTTTAACAAAGATTCCAATCCACTCGGCTTCATTACAATGGAACAACAAGGTGTTCTTTTGCCTACGTACCTCGATTTATCGTCGACTTCGTCCAATTCTTCCTTGCAATCAACCGTCACGAACCCCGGGACTGCATTCGGTGCCACCGTCGGGTACTTTGCGACAAACGTCAACGGTTTGTACGGTGAAAACGAGTTGTTATGCGGGGAGGAACTACACATGCCTCCTTTAGAAACTGTTAGAGAAAACCTTAAAATCGAGAATACATTCGAAAGTGACATCACCAACATCACCACTACAAACAACAACAACATCGTAGATTGCAGTATGAAATCGGAGAACGTAATGACCGGTGTGGCTATCGGGAATTTTTGGTTAGGTGAAGAGATTAAAGTTGGAGAATGGGATTTGGAGGATTTGATGAAAGATGTTTCTTCTTTTCCATTTCTTGATTTTCAAAGTTAAATATAATTAAAACATTTTAGGTCAAACTTAAAACATTAAAAAAAAAAAAGCCTTAAAACCTTTTTTGTTTGATAGTGAAAAAAAGACTACAAAATTCTCAAAATTTAAACATTGTTTTTTTTTTGGGGTTTATTTTTTGTTTTGTCTCTAAAAATTGTATAAGTTTATACATATATAACTATGGAATAAAGGTGGCATGAAAATCTTTGCAATTTTTGTATTATTGTGAAGAGGAAAATGGGTACTTTGATTGACTTAGAAATGAAATAATAAGCCATGTATACACTTTGTAATAGAAACAAGAAAGATTGAATTTCAATTTCTAAAGTAATCTTGTTATTACTAGATCGAATCGGTCAGTTGAATTGAATGAATTGAAAATTGATGGTCGATTTAAGCAGCATCATAAAATTTAAAAGGAATTGAATTGATAAAAATCGATCAAATCGAATTAGAAAAAAAAAACCAATGAAAAACTCATTTGAACCAAATTTGAGATATTTTGAATAATTAATTTTGTTGCCGTAATATATAAAATGAATGTTTATGTCTATTATTTATTTTTGTTTTTAACTTTTTAGAATTTTTCAAAATCGATAGTCTGATCAATTTGATCACCGGTTCGATTCTTATAACATTGATTGTAAGTACAAATATTACACATTAGTACGGCGCAAATGATTAAAAATAACTCTCGTAAAACACAGATTGCATTGACAATTAATTAAAATATTATTTTATCTCAACCAAAATAATATAATAGTCTACATGTTTGAGATAAATATCAAATTTATAATTGAGTTTTGATTCAATATGTAATGTTATACATGAACTTTGATTTTGTGCGGTTTTATACATGAAATTTTGATTTGATTCAATTTTCACAAATCATTAACAACATCGTTGAATTAATATAATTTCACGTTGATATATGACATACACAAATAATTATATCAATCCAATATGAAAATAAATGTCTATATCCGGTAAAGCCTGTAATGCATGGGCCCCACCCCCTAAAAGGTAAAATTACTATTTAGGCCCTTAAATTTTTTAAAAAAATTTTAAATTAGTAAAGGTAAAATTACACTTTGGCCCCCTAAAATTATAAAAATTCAATTTAATCCTTTACAACTTATAAAGATATAAACTATAAAAAATTAAAATTTCATCCGGCCCCCCTAAAAAATTGTTCTGGCTTCACCCCTGTCTATATCATTTCTTTAAATGTGTACAATTGTAATGAAAATTAAAGTTTCATGTATACATATGAACCACAATTCAAATTTCATGTGTAAAATTGCAGCAAATCAAAATTCACGTATCAAACTGCACAATTGACCAAAATTCATGTATAAATTTAAAATTTATCCCTAAATATATCTATTGAATCATAGTCTCACCTGTATATTTAAATGTTTATTTAATTCTCCTTAAAGATTTAAGATATATTTTATTGATGAACTTTTAAATGATATTTTAAAAAAATTTATATGAGGGTATTTCTTTTTTTTTTCTTAATAATCTCAGATTATGATCATATTTGTTCTTTTTATACAATGTCTAGAACTATCTATAGTCCTTCTCAAACCCATAAATAGGACAATAATGCGCTTCAGTGCACTTCAACCTAAGTCCTCCTGTATTAACAACAATGCCCATATCATTCGAACTAAGACTCAATCAACAATGTATTTCTTTTTCATTATTCGGAAATAAAACATAAAAAAAAAACAACATGTGACATAAAATCACTTTTTATATTGTTTTCAAATTATTTGACAATTGATGCACAAGGCAAAATCAATAGTACCTTGTCGAAGCATAAAATGAATAGATTATTTGATATAGACATCAAACTTACTAAATATTTGATTTAAAGTACACAAAATTTGGAGGTATTTGTACGTTATTAATTAACTTAAATGATTATATAATTTGATATAAAATAATATAAATAAATTAATATATCAAAATTTATAATAGTAAAAAAAAAAAATTATTAGCACGTAAAAATTCGTATAAATTTATCACATTAAATTTGGAGTAACATAACAAATTATAAATTACTTAAAATTAATTTGAATAATAACATAACTTTAGATCACCAGTTGAACCGGTTAATCCGATTTTAATTATATAATTATTAAACAATTCATTAAAGTTATTAAAAAGGAAAAATTATTCAACTAATTTTGTAATGGTTCTAAGTAGTTCATCCAAAACCGGTTTAACCCTTTATCTAAATTGGTATACTGATCAATTTTAAATCCAAACAATCATGCATAAATATATGCATAATTATAGATTCTGATCATATCTTCTTCTTTTTTTTTGCTTAAAACTACCGATAGCCTCTTTTCAACCCATATATAGGAGGATAATGTACTTTAACGCACTCGAATCAATAGTGTTGATACCCATCATATCTTGAATGCAATTATTGCATGAAAGCAATAAAAATTATTATTAGTTAGTTACTAGATTAATTTGTAGACTTGGAAAGGAAGCATTATAATTATAATATATACAAGTTAGTGAAATAAATTATGTTTAATTTTCATGTGGTATCATTCTTCCTTAGATTTGAAATTATATAATCAATTAATTTAGCTTTTTTAATGGTTGAGATGTCCATTTCTATAAATTAAAATCTTGCATCCCCAAATTGGAAGTTGGTACAAAGAAGTAACTATTAAGCAAAACAAAGCAAGGTCTAATTAGTTAGACAATGACTTAAAAATTAATAAAATCATTTCAATTGAAATTTGATATTAATTTATTTCTCTAAATCATTTTCCTTTAGACTTTCCATAATTTATTAACCGATTGATTTCATGATTTTACAAATTTTAAAATTTTAAGTTTGGGTTTGTAATTTTGTGAGTTTTTGTTAATGAGTTTTAATTAGTTCGATCGACATGAGTATTGTTGTCAATGTAGGAGGATGCGAGTTCGAGTGCGCTGAAACGCATTATCCTCCTATTTATGAGTTGGAGAGGGGCTATGGGTAGTTCTAGTCATTTTTCTTGCGCCATCAGAGCCCAATAAGGTTTGCAGCGAGAGCCAAAATATAAAAATAAGGTTTCCCCTAGCCCACGTTCTGTTCTCAGATGTCAAAATAGCTTTATCTTACTTTTTCCTCCACGTGCAGTGTCATTATGTCCATAGCCTCCCATTGCCACCATGCTACCCTTTTCAAATTGCAACACACAAACGTTGGAAATCATGAAATGATCTTGGTATCGATAGTCGAAACATCGTGTTCTATCGTCTTTGGATGTGGTATTTCAACTTTTGAACAAGAGTTTCGATATCAATGCGAGTTATCTAAATATTTTAAAGATTCATACTTTAAAATATTTTCTAATTTCGATATTAAGGACATTAATCAATCAACACGGTACCAATTTTGGGCGTTGCGAGGTGCTAATCCTTCCTCGTGCGTAATCGACTCGAGCCCGTTTTCTTAAAATTAGACCACATTTCTAAAGTGACCCAATCACACTTCAAAAATGATTGGTGGCGACTCGTTTTCTTTTCAAAGTCGGCCCGTTTTCCAACAAAAAATGGTTTCGACGACTTGGCGACTCACTTTGGGGACCATAAGAGAGTCAATAGTAAAATTGGTTAATTAATGTCCTTTTATCAAAAATAATTTTTTTTTTAGTTTTTGATTGCATGAGTGCATGTCGCGTCATGCTGCTTTGGTTTGAGACATATAGAATATTTTTGCATTCATATTGCATGACCGTTGTGGTCACACCCTTAAGTGGGAGCAAAAATCTATGCCTTCGTGAGGTTTTCACCTCGCGTGGGCTAGGGGCCTTAGGAATACATCCGTACCTATGGTTCCGTGAGGTTTTCACCTCCGCATGGCCATGGGAAATGTATTCCCAATGAACTCAATCGGTATGAGCCTATAATGGGTGAGGATTGAGGAATCTGTGGTTCGGTACCACTTTCTTTAGAATTAAACCACATGTAAAAACCTAAGGCCTACCTAGGTAGAACCATGTCAAACCCTAGTGGTCACCCTGATAGGTTCTATGTTATTTATTTTTCTTGTACTAACGAGTTTTATTCTGTTTTGATTGCATTGCATTCACATCATAGAAAAGAGGTGTTGATTTCAAATTCGATTACTAAATAGAAAAGTTGGTCATAAGAAAATGGATTTTTTGATAAAGTGGATTATAATACGGTCATCCGAATATAGTCCAAGTGAATACAACGAGAGAAGACTTATAGTCCGTGAAGGAATACAAGACCTTATCACCCAGGGATTCAAGTTGACAAGAATATTCGAAGATTATTACGTCTCGACATTTTTGAAGAAGCTAACAAGTGAGCAGGAGTAGCGGTCGGATCAAGCAAAAGGAGTTAGAGGAAGTATCTATTAGAATTTTACAAGGCTTGACTTTTTGCGAAGAAGGATTCATGTTTTCACTTGGATTATAAGGACAAGGCCGTGTATGCGATCCGTTTTGTGTAAAGAAATTTATTTTCTAGTAAAGTTTTTCTAATGTAAGAATTGAGTCAATGCCTCTTATTTTTTGCATTCATTCATTTACATTGCATTTCATGCATTTGCATAGCATCACATCGCATCATGTGTATTTAATATCATAAAAGAACCCTATTAACTAGAGGTCATATTATAGTTATCACGAAACACCGATTGAAATTTGATATTAATTTATTTCTCTAAATCATTTTCCTTTAGACTTTCCATAATTTATTATTACCGATTGATTTCATGATTTTACCAAATTTTAAAATTTTAAGTTTGGGTTTGTAATTTTTGATAATGGGATGAATGCGATAATTGTTTTGTTGATGGTGGAAAGAGGTTTAATCGAGTCAAATTAATTAGTTTCGAAGGCCATGAGATCGACATGAGTATTGTTTTGACTCAACTTCATATCGAGTCATTGAACATCAACGTCATGTTAGAGCTAAAAGCAGGTAATGTTCTATGGAATCTTTTGTGAAATAGTTCTCTTTAGCATGTTTGTGTTTCATTATATTTTCTTTTTTTTCCCCATGTTAAAATTCTTTTGTTCTTTGGAATGAATAAATATGATCGAACCTATAATGAGATTGATAAAAACAAATTATGGGTTCTTTTCCGAGTTTATTTTGGTTAGTTAATTGCTTGAATTGAATTAAATCATTTTCCTTTAGACTTTCCATATTTTATTAACCGACTGATTTCATGATTTTACAAATTTTAAGATTTTAATAAGTTTGGGTTTGTAATTTTGTGAGTTTTTGTCGATCGAGTCTTAATTAGTTCGATCGACATGAGCATTATTGTCAATGTAGGAGGATGCGAGTTTGAGTGCGCTGAAACGCATTATCCTCCTATTTATGAGTTGGAGAGGGGCTACGGGTAGTTCTAGCCATTATGTTAAAAATAACAGATATGATCAGAACCTATAATGAGATTGATAAAAACAAATTGTGGGTTCTTTTCCGAGTTTATTTTGGTTAGTTAATTGTTTGAATTGAATTAATTATTGAGTTAATTATTTGGTTTAACTCTTGAAATGATTCATTCTATTAAAATTTTGTAATTACTAAAAAAATGATGAGTTGAGTTTATTAATTTTAAGGGATAATATAATTTTGGTCCTTGAACTTGATAATTAAGTTTATTTTGATATTTAAATTTAAAAATATAAAAATTTAATGATGTGACATTATGATATTGTATGACATCGTCACTTGAAAATTTTAAAAAATTTATATAAATTTTCAGATGATGATTTGGTACTATCTTAGAATATCATACTCAATGTTTTAACAATCGAATCGGTGATTAAATAGGTCAAACCACCAATCTCCAATTCAACCAATCTATCGGTTCAATCTTCAGACCAACAATAATTAATTAATTAATTAAAAATTCATAAAAATTTAAAAACATAAAAGAAAGCATTGAATTGGTTCTACCTATTCAACTGTTGATTTTTATCTTGGTTTTCGGTTTTTACCAATTTCAAGTAATTTCGAATCAATTGGTTCAACCCTTTATTCGAACTATTATATCAATCAGTTCTCAGTCTATACGATGTAATTATATTCCAATAATATTAGTCACATCATCAAATCTTGACATAATTTAAATTCAACTGAAATAAATCTAATTATTAAGCTCAATAACCAAAATTGCTTAAATTTAGGGGCAAAATTTTATATTATCCCCAATTTTAATTACTTAATTTGAAGAAATACTAAAGCAATGATAACGTATGGTTGTTTTCTCCTTAATTATGGAAAGAGGTGACCATTGCTATGCATGTGCTTTGCTTCCCATAGCTGCTTTTAAATAGTTTGTTGTATATTAATTAAAATATTAAAATATATTTAATATTTACATATTTTTATAATTATATTTAAATTAAAATTTATTATTTAAATTTGATTTGAGTCGAATTAATCTGAGGTGAAATTTTCTTATACAAGTTTAACTCGACTTTAAGTTTATAAACTTCAGGTAGACTATTTGAATTATGAAAAAAATTTTAAAAGCCTTTATTTTTAGGGTAAACTACATTAATAGTCACCCAACTATAAAAAGTTACAAAATGGTCACTCAACTATTTTAAATTTTTGGGTGTTTCTATTTTATATTAGTCAATTAGTGACCAAAAAGACAAATTGAATAATTAAGTGACCAATTTGTAATTTTCTATAGTTGTATGATAAAAAATATTAATAATTATGTGATTATTAGTGTAATTTATTATTTTAAAAATAGATTTTGTTAATGACGAGACTATGTGTTTAAATCCATTATAAGAATTTATCATCACCATAACAATAAGTTGACTTTTAATACCAATTTATGATGTATAAATTATGAAAATTACTAACGATTGATGGTATATATATATATATATATATATAATTTGATAAGCATGTCTCATTTATTTTTAAACTAACATTTTAATGGTTTTTTCGAAATCGATGATTAATTACGAAAATAATTCAAGTGTAAAACTTTGTATGAAAATGACTCGTTTCTTACAATGTATGTCGGTGTGGTCATTCTTATTGGTGGCACCACCCCGTCATTATTGAGTAATCATTAAATTTAAAAAAAAATTGGGTCTCACCAAAAAAATTGGAGGCACCAGACTAAAGTGTGATTATATAAAACATTTAGGGACCTGATGAAGCAATTGTCCTTTTTAGATTGGCGCTTTCAAATTTTTTTGTCTATTTACATGTTAGGTCTATCCCATTTTGAAAATAAATTTAAATAACATTTAAAAAATATAAGAATAACAAAATATACCCTTCTATTTTTTAATTTTTAAAACAATAAACTTAAAAACTATATAAAATTCTTATTTAAATTACCCAAAACATCTCTCAAATAATTTCCTCTAGTTTATCTAAATTCAAATATGCTAGGAATGAATAGAAAATGTTTAAATTTAGATAACCTTGAGGAAATTTTTCGAGATATATTTGGGTAATTTAAATAAAATTTAATATAATTTTAATATTATTGTTTTAAAAATTAAAAATGAAAGGGCTTATTTTATTATTATTACATTTTAAGGGTTATTTAAATTTAATTTCAAAGGAGAGACAAAACATGCAAATAGACCAAAAATTTGGAAAGCATTAGTGTCGCCATATTGTCAAGCGGCACCCCTCTTTTCAACCAAATTAAAGGGTAATTGCTTCATCAGGTTTTGATTGTTTTATATAATCACACTTCAGTCTAGTGCTGCCAATTGATCTGGCGGCACCAATAAAACTTGTTTTTTTAAATGCAATCATTGGTCGATGATGGGGGGCCGGTGTCGCCAATGTGTCTGGCGGCATCGAAAAGTATTGTAAAAATCAAGTTATTTACGTACATAATTTTTAATTTGGGTCCTTTTCATAATTAATCAAAAAATTAGGTTGATTCTAGAAAAAAAAGTCCATTTTAATAGCATTAAAGATTATATATTTAGCAACATTAATTATAATTTCTTTGTTAATTTTCTTCTATGAATTGAATAATTAAAATAATTTATATATTTGCATAAAAGCTTGATTTTTGAGCTTCAATCCCAAATATCAAATAAAGTAAAGTGCTTGTTTACATCAACCCAAGTGATTTCCACATGGTAAGCCCATCAAAGTATATAATCATTTGCTTACATTAACTCAGGGTGAGTTTAGATGGGCAGTGCATTTATCTGCGATTAGTGTAAAAATAGCGATAGCAGTGAGATTAGATACTATAATGATCTCTGTAGCATGAGATAAAAAGTAAGCTAAATACACCGTACTACATCCAATCGCCCATCCAAACCCACGACTAATTGAGTTTTCAAGGCATAAATAAATCTTAAACCTTATATATATATATATTACTCCCAAAGAAATCAATTTCATAGCGGTATAGCCCTTCTAGTCGAATGTTTTATTTTGATAATGAATCGTATGATTTGAAATTAATTAATAATAATAATAATAATAATAACATATGTAATATGTATAATATTAAAATAAAAAAGTTAGACTAAATTGCGAGTAAAAAAAATTTAAATACGTAAATACATCAGATTAAGAAATATTAAGTGCACTACAATCGTTTAACATGATGTTGTAATCAAATTTGAGTTGATGTCGAGTTAACTTGTGATGGCAACTTAATCAATAACATTATCGATACTAGATTTTGTCACACCTGCAATATGGGTGAAAGAAAATTTTCTTTTAAAATTTGTTCAATAAGGAATATAGGTGTGGCAGTAACGAACTTATATGTTAATAATATTAAACACATGTTCGATCATTGGGTTTTTTAATTATTTTATTTAAATATGATATAAAAGTGCGAAAAGATAAAAATGACATCATAATAATATTAATTATAATTTAAAAAGAGTATTTCTGTAATTTCATAATTGAGTTGGTGACCCAGTTAAGGGTGGCATTAGCTCCCTAAATTGCATAAATATAAGTATTAGGTTAGATATTTAACATGTGTTTGATCATTGGATCTGTAATCAAGGGGAAGCCAGAACAATTTTTTAGGGGCCCGGTGAAATTTTAATTTTTTATAGTTTATATCTTTATAATTTGTAAAAGATTAAATCGAATTTTTATAATTTTAGGGGGCCAAAGTGTAATTTTACCTTTACTAATTTAAACTTTTTAAAAAATTTTAAGGGTCTAAATAATAATTTTATAATTTAGGGAGGGAGCTCATGCCCATGCCAGCCCCATTGGCTTCGTCCATGTCTATAATTTGTAATTATTTTATTTAAAGATGATATAAAAGTATAAAAAGACAAAAGTGACATCACAATAATATTGATTATAATTTAAAAAGGAGTATTTCTATAATTTCATAATTGAGTTGGTGACCAGTTAATGTGACACTAACTACTGTAAAGTGTTTAAATATAAGTATTATATTAGATATTAAACACATATTCCATCATTGGATTTGTAATTTTAATTATTCTATTTAAAATTATATAAAAGTATAAAAAATACAAAAGTGTTATTGTAATAATATTAATTATAATTTAAAAGAAAGGGTATTTTATAATTTCATAATTGAGTAGGCAATTCGATTAAGAGTGACATTGACTCAGTAAAATAGTATTATATTAGATACATTAAATATATTTGAAAAAGAAATTTATAATATGTAACTATAAATCGTACATTTACTGATGCAATTACCTTATTAATTTAAAAAAAAGGATATTTTTGGAATTTCAGGAGAATAAAAGCAACAATCTCACTTCCCAAGGAAGGATATTTTTGGAATTTGAAGAAAGTATCAAAATACAAAAAGTTAGCGACGCCTGAGAGATTCGAACTCTCGCGGGGAAACCCCATGTACTTAGCAGGCACACGCCTTAACCACTCGGCCAAAGCGTCGCTTCTTGGTGTTTATTGTATCTTGTCTATATTTAACTTTTTTGTTTTTTTCTAAATAAAGGAGTCCATGTGAGGTGTCCAATTACTCGGTGCTTTTGCTCCTTATTTCTTTATATAAATTTTGTTTGGCTTCTTTTGGTAAAATATATTTGTGTCCTTTGTTAGAAATTTTCAAATAATAAGTAACAAGTACTTTATTAGTCCCACCAATTGCAACAAAAAAGGGGTAATATAATTTTTAGTCCCTAAACATTTTTAATCCATTGTGGTATGTTTGGTCTCTAAACTTGAGTTTTATCAAGATTTGATGGCATAACTTTCTAAAATTTAACCACATTATCAATTTTTTTATATTTTTCAAATTTAGGGACCAAAATGAAATTAACTGACAAGTCTCCATACCAAAACTGACCTAATTACTATGTTTATAGGCCAAAAATTACATTATCCAAAAAAAATCCCTTTATTTTATTTTTTAGCAATTGGTCCTCATATTTACGAAAGTTGAGAAGTTAATTCAATTTAGCAACATTGTTAAACCTTATCATAAAATTATTGATATGAAAAACAACAGTTGAACAATTTATATGTGGAAAATTAACAAAAATCAGCGATTCAATAAAATTATATGAAACCAACTTGAAAAAAAAATCTAGTAATCCAAATTCATGTGTGTACCAATAAACGTCTATCCAAAAATTTTATATTTAGTCCCTTTACTTCTAGTTTTCAACGATTAATCCTCGTATTTTATGAAAATCATGAAGCTAGTTCATGATAACTACCAACAATTAGCAAAAACTAACAGTTCAACAAAAGCATACAAAACAAATTGAAATAATAACTATCAACAATTAGACTGAAGTTCCCAACTTTCATGAAAGAAGAGGACAAAATTCTGATATATTAAAGTAAGGATACTAATTTCGTAATTTTCATAAAATAAAGGTTGCAATCCGAAATTAGACCCATAAATTTTATTAAATTAATAAAGTAGATGAAGTTTATTTGTCGTTACCCTGATAAAAGTGGTCCCAAAGTTGAGACACGCGTTTCTCGTAATGTTTTTTCCCCCGTCAAGTGCGTGTCACGTGGGCCTTTCCCCCCTTCATTTTTTTCTGCGTCTTTGATAACGTCACCCTAAACTCTACTCTCATTACGTACACTCTATTTTTCCCCGGCAACCGGCTCTTCACCGGTTTTTTGCTCTTCGTCAACTCAAGTAAATGCTCTGAATGAAGAAAAGTAAAGGGATTTCATCCAAAGGGAATCAAATTAATGATCGAATCAATCATATCATTGATTTTGATTAGATTAATTCGATTAATGGGTTCAATTTTAATTAAATAAATTATTATAAAATTATAAAATTTGGGTTAATCGATTTATCAGCTCAATCAATTTTTTATTTTAATTCATATTAATTCACAAGTTAATCAATTCTTTCTCTTGTTTAGACCAGTGGTGTTGGCTGATTCTTGATCCAATTAGTAAAGTCTTGTTAATATCTAATGTTTTTAAATTGGTTCGGTGGTCGAATCAATCAATGATTTTATGTTTGAGAAAAATTAAAATATAATCCATTGTAATTTCGACATTATAGTAGACTTTATGCTTAGTTTAACTCACGCTTGTTGCATTCTTCTTCAATACAATTATATCATCGTAGTTTCACTCTTGTATAAATTTAAACAGCGGGAAAAATTATATTTAAGATCACTCAATTATTAGTAAGTTTATATTTTAGTTACTCGACTTTAAAAAGTTATTAAATGGTCATTGAACTATTCGAAAGTTTTTATTTAACTCACTAGGCTATTAAGTTTTCTTTTTTAAAGTCCGACTAGGAAGCTCAAAGTGATGATTCGAAATCGATATGGTGAATTAATACCTATCGATGAGTAGAAAAATATACCTTAGATCCAAGTTGATCTAAAAATTAGTGCTGAGATTTGGAGAAAAAACTGTTTGGGTTTTGGTTTATAGATTCGTAGTGTTCCAAAGTTGTTTCGTAAAAAAAAAAATTGTAGAAGATAAGGGAGAGAAGAGCTTTCATTTTGTGCAAGTAATGCCAGCAGAAAAGGCCATGCAACAACAGTTTTATCAGCACGGTGACTTAAATAAATTTTTTTATATAATTTAGTGATTATTTTATAATTTTTTGAAATTAAATGACCAAAATATAATTTTATTAATAGTCTGAGACATTGAGTATAATTTACTCTATACATTAAACTCTCTCACAAAGTATTTTCTCATTAAAAACTTACTTATATTTAGCCGACAAAACAATTTATTTACAAAATTTAGAGGCGGCATTAAGGAGTTTGCAATGGCCGATTCCTTTAAAATGAAAAATTTTAGTTTTAACCTTTTACAATTTATAAAATTTTAAATTAGTATATGGTAAAATAGTATTTTCCTCTCAAATAATTAAATTTTAATTTATTTAAAAAATTATAAATATATAAACTATTAAAATAGTGAATTCAATAAAATATACAACTAAACCCTCCACCCACACAAAATAATTGACTTTTCCTTGATTAAATTCCTTAAAAGATGGTAAAATTTAGGGACTAATGTGGATAAACAATTCAAGGATCAAAATTGAAAAATATCAAATTTAAGGGTTAAAATTTGCTTTTCCTAAAATTAAAAACCCAAAAGAAAGAGAATAATAAGAAGGTTAAAATGTGTCATAAATCCTTGTACTCTTCACAAATTTCAGAATTTAGTCCATCTACTTTTCATATTTCAAAATTAAAGTTCAACTATTTGTAAAATTATTGATGTGACATTTTAAAATTAAAAAAACTCATTTGATAGTGATGTAATTAAAAATTGATATTGCAATGAACCTGAGTTTAATGAAATAATTTTAACAACATTAAAAGTTGGACCTAAATTTCAAAACCTGAAAAGTAAAGGGACTAAATTATTAGAAATAAAAAGTATAAAAACTAAATTATAAATTTACAAAAATAAAGGGACTTATGGCATATTTAAACTTAATAAGAAGAAATAGTACTGAGAAAAAAACCACGTGTCGGTAGAATATCGATAAAACCCGGAATTCTAACATTTTATGACGTCATCAAAGTTCAGCTCTCAGAGTTTAAATACGCAATAAATAGATAAATAAGAAAAAGGAAAAGTGGGCGAAGCTCTCTTTTTAGTGTTTTAACTGAGAATTGCACAGAAACTAGATTGACTCTCTCTTATTTATTTTCTATCTCAAAATATCCCCAAAATCTAGGGTTTTGGTTTTTGTTCTTCTTTGTTAATCCGGTAAGTGTCTCTTTCAATTCCCTTTTCCTTTTAATGGATTTTTTTTCATAATTTCTGATTTTTAAAATTGTTTCTTCTTTTCCCCTTTTTTTTGGGGGTAATTTAGAAAGTGGAATTGCAGTAAGTTTAGGGTGTTTGGAATTTGGGGGGTTTGTTTGAATTTTATTTTGTATTTGGGGTTCTGAAATTTGGGGTTTTGATTGTAGAATTTGATGAATCGAGGTGATCTTTAGTGTTAGAATTTTGGGTTTTGTGGGATAACTCGAGAAATAGGGTTTTCTTTTAAAGAAAGTGAAATTCTGGGTTCCATGCAGAACGGGGAATAATAGTTTCGAATTATTGGGAATTTAGGGAAAAGAAAATTAGTGAATTAAGAGTGAACTTTGAGGAGACCAAGTAAATAACTTTGTTGATACAGCAAAAGAATGTTGTGAACTTTAATATTTTGGAAAGCATCAAAAGCAAAAAAGATTTGTTATAGATAAGATATGCAGAAGAACAGTGATTGAGAAATCTTGAACATAGAACAAGTAGCAAAAGCAAAATTTACTAATATGGGCACAAAATATACTAATTTTCCATAAGGAATATTAACCAGTTCTGGGTTTTGTCCATGTGTGTGGACAAAGTTTTGTGGTTATCACTTTTATGCTTTTATTTCTCTTTTTAAAACAAGTTTTGATGTATTCTTTTGATGAATGTGGAAATTTCTTTTTCTCCTTTTTATGTTTTTCTTTCTATTCTATCTGCTCTTAGGAAAGGTCGTAACTTCCTGTATAAGGCATTTTCGCTGGTTCTGTGTCAATTGCGGTTCATGTCTATGTTTTGCTTTGCTTTGTTTTATTTTTCTCATGTGCCATTACATAAGTAAGAAGAATTCGTGTTTACAAAGGACCGGTTCCCATGTTTTTATGTCAATTGGTGTGTTTTTGTAGCTATGTCTTTATGTTTATTTTATTTCAAATGGCTTCTAACTTTGACATGTTTCTTGTGTGGAAGTAATTTATTGTTTGGTCAGATGGAATCATTCCGTTCGTTTTGTATTTTCTATCTTGATAGATGGCCCTATTGTGATTGTATATTTTAAATAAGTTCAAATGTCCTCATCTTTGGGCACAGAGAATAAGAAATTGACTATCATTTGAGTGTATTGGGAGGAATGCAGTCGAATTCTGAAGAAGGAAGTCGATTAGAACCTGAGGTGCATGCTGTTCATCCAACTGCTGTTTATTCTGAACCCAAGTGGCGTAATACTGGTTATGGTGCCATCTCCCCGGGAGTGAGAGGAGTGAACTCATTAAATTCATCTTCGATGGAATGCACTAATGCTTCAGAGTCGAATGATGGGCATTCAATGTCCAATGGTGCACTAAATGAAGAGGATGATGTTAATAAAGAAACACAAACTACTGCATCCTCTCGGGCAGGTATTTCACATTATTATGCTAGTAATATCTGTAGCCAATAATTACTAAAAGAAAATGTTATGAACATAAATGGCTAAGTAAAAGGGGTAAAATGCAATTTGACTCCCTAGTACAGGGGTCTCTATGGTACTTTTACCCCAATTCTTCATCATGTAATGAGTTCTGAGATTGAACATGGATATATAGGTTAGGGGTGAGTATTCGATCGAGTCGAATCGAATCGAGTCAAAAAATTTCGAGTTAGTCGAGTTGACGAATACTATTTTCGCAACCGAATTCAATTTGAATTTTTTTCGAATCGGATCGAATCGAGTTAAAAAATTTCGAGTCAAGTTGAGTCTAGTTAACGAATCCTATTATTTATACTTAATGTTGAACCAATTATTACTAGTAAATGAAGTATAAAGTTATTTAACTATATAAACAATATAATGGTTTTGCCTTTTAACTTAATGAGTAAATATTTTTCAAAACAACGTAGTTTTGACTTTTAACTTAATGATTTTGACTTTTAACTTTAGAAAAGGTAAACATTTATCAAAATGGCGTAGTTTTGCCTTTTCTTATTCAGATTTTTGGATATCCGAATTGTGTAATTCACATTCGAGTTAAACCGAAAAACTTAATTTTTTATTCGAGTTGATCCAAAAAACTTAATTAACTCAAATAACTTGAACTATTTAATTTAAAATTTAAAAATTTTATCGAGTTTTTCGAATCGAATCGGATTTTGCTCACCGCTAATATAGGTTATTCAAATTAGATATCGTTCCAGATTTTGTTTAGTGGTTACTACTATTTCATGTAAACCTTTATGATGGTTATGTGGAATTGGAAATAATTGTGAAAACCTAGTTCAAGACATTTGGTCTCTCTCAACTATTATAACCATATAAGTGGATATGCTAAGCAATGGGTTTCTTTTGCCATGCCCTCTCCTCATTTTCAGTTGAGACTGGTGGACAAGAACATCACAATTTGCAACATGTTGGATCTAGCATGCCTGCTGTGCGTGATGAAGGCCTCACCCAACCTCCCCTGCTTGAGCTTGTTGGTCATTCAATCGTAAGTGGCTCAGGTTCAATATTTTCTCTTCTGTACTGTTAGGGGTCTCATAGTTACAGAACTTGCTATGGAAGGATTCCTAGTTTTCTTCCAATCCTTTTGCAGGCATGTGCATCAAATCCTTATATAGATCCACTTTATGGAGGAATGATGGCAGCTTATGGACATCAGCCTATGGTATGCAACCTTAGTCTATTCCTATCAATATGATCTAGTCTAGATCGTTCTTCTCTTACAATTTGATCATTGTGCTCTTGCTGTATAATTTTATCTTGAATTTGTGCTGCTTGTAGATTTGTTTCTATTGGTGTTTTATCTTTTGTTTGAAATCTCACGAGACATCAAGGTTATACTGATGCTTCATTACAGATTGCAGTTTACGTATTTAATATCACTCTGCTTGATAAACATTTTTTCTGCCTAACTTACATTTTCAAATGCAAAGCATAAACGTTTTTCTGGAAAAGCTTTACTATTCTTTTATTCCTTGGTTTGAGTTGGAAAGGAATTGAACAGGATTTGCACTTTTCTTACTTTTCAGCATGTTTGTACATATGCTCAACTCAGTGTTTGTTAAGGGTGCAAGGACCGCTGTAGGCACTATAACCATTTTATACTTGAGGCACAAAGCGCAAAAAATGTGCCTGCCTGAGCAATATATATGTTTGTGCTCTTATTTGCACTAACATTGGTAAATTTTCTCTTTATTTTGGTGAGCCAATATATGTGATTTTTTTTTTTTTTTGGGGGGGGGTGTTCCATGTTTGTTTTCAAATACTCAAAACATTGAGAAGTGGAGAATTTTGGAATTTGCATCTGGAAAAAAAGTCCTATAAATACTCTCAAAGCTGAAGGATTTTTTTTTTCTTTCTTTTAACAAATAGAGCTAAAATTTCGTAAATTTTCTCGAAGAAACCTAACATGATTTTTTTAAGTCTCCGCATAGCCAAATTTTTATGTTATATGCTTAACTTTGGTCTTAGCTAGTAGTGTTTGCATGTTTTAGTGCTAGGTTTCTATCTTTTCATTTGCATCTTAATTTCTTATTTTCTTATCTTCTAACGGACTCCATCATAGGGGTAGACCAAACCAACAAGCCTTAATCCCAATTTACTTGTGTCGGATGCAAAAACCAAGACAAAGAAACATTTATGTAGGATCGTGTACATCAATCCTCCTCCTATCATTCCTATCTTCCACCATCTTCTCTTCTAGATCAAATAGAATAAAATTGTTGGGGTAGACAAAATAAAATGACTAGAACAATATTGCTGGAACTAAATGAAAACTTCTTCATGGTGGAAGTTCACATGTAGTTACTTCATTTTTGCTTTAAATTCAGCATCCCTTAATTTAGATGACCAGTTTTGCAGGATAGTATTTTCTGCGACTTTGGATGCTTGCTACTTAGATGAATAGAGAAACATGCTTTTGAATTTCAAGTTCTTTCCAATTCTTAATCTTTAGTGAATCATCGGTCCATGATTTGCTGTTTTCCTCCTCTTTTTATTCCTATCTTGTTTATATATATATATATATATATTTGGTACAACTGTGATTTGAACCCAAGCTATTCTAGGGGAAGGTGAACACCTGGCTAATAGGCCAAACCTTGGTGTTCTCCTATCTTTGTATATGGTCTTGGCATATTGGGGATTGACATCGGGATGCTAGGGAACAGGGAAATCCGACTGAAGCATGATTTTATTATATTACCAGGCCTCAGTCACGAATTGTCACTTGTTCTTCTTCTAGTTTATTTGTTATAATATGATAAATTTCTTGAAAGCAAGAGCACCATTACAGTAAGCTTCTTTGTTTAAGAACCTTCTTTTGATATTTGATGGACAAGAGATGGTACGCTTTCTAATGAATAAATTTTTGCAATGGCTAGGGTTACCCTCCGTTTGTTGGAATGCCTCGTGCAAGAATGACTTTGCCAATTGAAATGGCACAAGAGCCTGTTTATGTAAATGCCAAACAGTACCAAGGAATTCTGAGGCGAAGGCAGGCCCGTGCCAAAGCAGAACTTGAGAAGAAGGTTGTTAAATCCCGAAAGGTAATTCCTAAAACCACATACTTGCGGTATTGATAATTGCGCAGTTTAAACAAGAGATCTTTTTCAAAATATTGACTATTAAAGTTCAAACCTCGACTTAGGGAGAAACTTGGTTCTTTTTATTGTTTTGTATGGTTCGACTCTAGTTACATATATGCATGTCGTCTGAACTTTATCCTTGTTATATCACATCTTCTATGTCCTACAGCCTTATCTTCACGAATCAAGGCACCAGCATGCTTTGCGTAGGGCAAGAGGTAGTGGAGGACGTTTTGCAAAGAAAACAGATACCAATCCAGAAGAAAAAGGATCAGGTTCAGGTCCCACGTTATCATCCCAATCTCCAAGTTCCTCTGGTTCTGAACCATTACAAACTGATTCCAATGAAACCTGGACCTCCTCCCTCACCCCGCATGACATCCACCATGTCAACGGAGGCAGCCATTATCAGAAGCTAGGTGGTAACATCTCCTCTAATCAGGCCGCTTTCTATCCGGTGAATGGAGGACAATCCTTTCAAAAGCTGAAGGGTTGAACTCCAGAGACGGTTACAGTCATGTCAATGCATTAGCGAGGCGGCAAATCATTCTTGGCTTCGGTTAGATGGAAGGGGAGAAGAGATTGTACGAGACCCGGACATCGTTTTCGTGTTGTCCATGCTTCTAGAATTTTCCCCAAAGCTGCATTTTTGTAAATATACCGTTGAATAGAACTGAAAAAGTAAGGAGTTGTATTAGTAGAGTTTGTGAGAAATATTTGATAACTAGTAGATTGCACCCAGGGCTTTCATTGTCGTTTTAAGTAGAAAAAAAAAAAAAACATGTTTTTGTAGTTTGGATTAGCAGTTTTTTTTATAATGGTGCACTTTTTTAAACGTTAAATATATGAGCCTTTTGAGAGCATGCTATTTGCTTCTTCTTTTTATGACATCTACAAAATATAAGTTAAAATGTGCTGCAGGTCCCTATACTCTTCAACTATTTGGAATATGCTCCCTGTACTTTTTATTTTTAAGGAATTTAGGCCCATTTTTTTTAGTTTTAAAAATGCAAAGTATAGTTTTTAGTGAATTTAATAAAGAAGTTTAATGAGGTTTAAAACAGAATGATGAAAGTAGAGATCTAAAAGGGTGCATAGACTTCTAAGGAGACTTGTTCATGGGTCGGATTATCTGTTTAAATCGAAAGGCTCTTTCAAAATTTAGGAGGGTTTGAATAAAATTATTAGGTCCATTTAAAATATGAGTCGAGCTCGGACTTGAACATTTAAAGTTCGAAAGCGGCCCAACTTGACCCTTTTTTAAGTCTATAATATTTTATATGATGTTAGTTTTTATATATTATAATTTAAAACAAATTAAAATAATATTTATATAAAAAATTTCAATAACTAAAAAATATATAAATTTATTAAATATTAAAATAATGTAATATAAATATTTTAAAAATAATAATATAGATGATTCTAAAATGGGCCTGAGTTAATCCTTTATAAATATAGGCGGATTTTAACAAAATTTTAAATTCATATTTTGAGCTGAGTTGAGCTTAAGCAAACTTAAAATATATTAATATCATACTTAGGCCTACTCGAACCTGACCTAATTTGATTCATTAACACCTCTACCTTTAAGCTCATATCTTAACCTAAAAATAAAATACAACAAAATTCGATTTTTACTTTTTTTAAAGAGTAAATTACAAAAATCAATTAAAATATTTATAAAAAAGAATTAAATTATATGTAATTAAAAAAATAAAGTAGCCATGATTAAATATTGATGATTCTTATAAAGCTTCTTTTACATTTATTTTATTATTTATACTAAAAGTGTTGATTTAATTATTAATTTAATTATGAAATTAGATGAATATGTTAGTATGATGTAAGTGGTGACCTTTGTATTAAAAAAAAAAAAAAAAAAGTGGTGACCTTTAATTAAGTTGACGGCCAAGGACTCCTTTTTCCTATCATCGGTCAACAAAATAATAATTTACTGAATTTTTAATTATTTTAGGGTTTTGATGAAAATCAATAATTACCCTTTAAACCCTAAACCTTCATCTACTTAATAAATTCCTCTTTAGATTTTACTAATTTATTTTTAAAATAGGAACTATTATCAGATATATAATAAAATTTATTAAACTAGTATTTCAAAAATAAAATTTATTTTTTAAATTAATAAAAATGCTTTTAAAATAAATAAATAATTTTAATCACTTTATGTAACGGGATTTTTTAGAAATAAAAATGGGGACGCCATAAAAAGGGTGAAAACGTGATTCCGTCCAAGTTCAATGTACCACTAAACTCCATATTTGTTTCGTATCTTTGTCCCATAACTTTTTCACGCGCCTTATTTTGACACTTGGTAACGCGCTATTTTTTTTTTTTTTTGTTTTCTACAGTCGAAGCTTATATTCCAAATTAGGGGAATGTTAATATGAGGACTAAATTGTAAATACAAAATTTTAATCACTTTCTAATTTTTTATGATGTTGGTTTTTATTTTGGTAAAATAAAAGAAATTGAAAGTTAGTAATTTTACAAATTTTTTAAAAAGATAAACATAAATTTAACATTTTATTATTGAAAAGTCGAGAATTTTGAATTTTGAGGATGGGTTTAGAGAACAAACTGATATGTTGGCATGTAAAAGATTGGAATGGATCATATTTGACGTAGAGGTGCTCATGGGCCGGATCTAAGAATGATATTAAAAACTTCATGTTTGTCTAAGCTCGACTTAGTCTGAAATATGGGCTTAAAATTTTACTCAAATCCGTCCATATTTACAAATTACTAACCCAAGCCCATTTGAGACCCGCTCATATTATTTTTTAAAAAATATTTATTTTATTTTAATATTTAATAAATTTATACAATTTTTTATTTATTAAAATTTTTATATAGTAATCTTAACATTATTTTAATGTTTACATTAGAGTAACGTTATATATTTAGTATATGTTTATTTTTTAATGTGTTTTAAATTACATAATATATAAAAATAACATAATATAAAGTATTATAAACTAAAAAATGGGTTGGGCCTGACTTGGGCCTTGAATGTTTAAACCCGATTTTGACCCTTATTTTAAACAAGCTTAATTTTTTACTCAGACCCATTTTTCGAGCCTAATATTTTTGCTCAAACCTGTCTAATTTGACGGAGAAGTTTATTTAATAATTTCTGTTTAAAGAGGTATTTGTTATGCTTCGAATTATGTTATTTATTTAAATTTATTTTTAAACTACTAATTAAACGTAAGGATGACAAAAAAATCCCAAATTTGATAGGGTTTAACTTGATTCGATAAAGTTAATTTTTTTTATGAAATAAGGTTTTGTAACGGGTTAAGATGGATTTAATTCTTCAATTAATCAAATTAAGTTGAGTTTAGAAAAATTCATCGCCTCGATATAATATTAATTTTAAATATATAATAAAATCTATATTAATATTTAATTTCGAATCGAGTAGAATTTTAATCATATTAAAGGTTACTTAACTTTCAAAATGCATCAAAAAACCTTCAAAATAAAATAAAAAAATCAATTAAGCCTCTGTTTTTTTCACTCAATTAGATACTTAAACTGTCAAAATGTATTAAAAATATTCTTTGACCGTTAACGATAATTGTCTCTAATTTATTTTAATTAAAGTCACAATGTATTACGTATCACAACCACGACGTGACATGTTACAAAAAATAATTAAAAATAAAAAATATTAAAAAATTATAATTTATTTAATTATGTTAAAGGTTGCCATCTCTAATTAAGTGCCACCGGTAATGCATTGCGCGTGGGCATGTTATCAATGTCTATATTCAACAGGGAAAAAAATATGTCCCGTGTCAGGCACGTGACCATTGTCGCACCTTAGCAAAAACAAATAACGCTTCCTCTTCTTATTTTTATAATTATCGCACTTCACACAAATAAAATCCACTTCTTCTTCTTCCCTATCAATAAAGAGAAAAGCATCAAATTCTCTGCTTTTATCTTTCACCATTGTTGCTATACCTTTCTTTGGTAAAGCCTTTTAGCTTTTTCATTCTTAGCAATGACGACGTCGTTTGGAACTACGACCGGTACCCTCACGCCGACCGATCCCAAGATCCGATTCCAGAGCTTCACGGGGTTGAAATCTTCCAATTCCATAGCTTTGACGAGGAATCTTCGTGTGTTTCCCCTTCCTTTTTGCACTCCTACTCTCATTAGAGCTGTCTCCACGGTTAGTTTTTTTTTTTGAATGTTTATTGTTGTTTGGAATCTAAGAAAGTGTGGGAAAATCTTGTGTAACTTTTTGGAAAATTGTATTGCTTTTCACTCTCTTTTCTCAGCCTGTCCCTTACAAAAAAAAAAAAAAAATACATTTCATTCTTTATTACTTTCTGAGAAATTGCTAATGTCAAATGATCAATTGAGACTGTTTTCCTTTTATTATTATTATTATTATTATTATTATTTTGCATATTTTGGAACTAATATTGATTTGTTTCATTTTGAATGTTAATTGTTGTTCGGGCTCTAAGAAAGTGTGGGAAAATCTTGTAACTTTTTTTTTCAAATTGTATTATTTTTCACTCTCTTTTCTCAGCTTGTCCCTTACAAAAAAAAAAAAAATACATTTCATTCTTTATTACTTTCTGAGAAATTGCTAATGTAAAATGATCAATTGAGACTTTACTTTTGCCTTTTTTTTTTTTTTTGCATATTTTGGAAATAATATCATTTTGAATGTTAATTATTGTTTGGAAGCTAAGAAAGTGTGGGAAAATCTTAAGAAAGTTGCTAATGTCAAATGATCAATTGACACTGTTTTCCCTTCATTTTTTGTTTATCTATTAATAGGTATATATTTTAGAAATAAAAGATTAATTCATTTTTTAAATTTGAGAATTATTTATTAATTCATTTTTTAAATTTGAGAATTATTTATATTAATTTGTGTCTTTGCTTGAGTCCCATTGCAGCCATTGAAGCCTGAAACAAGTACAGCAGAACCAAAACGAAGCAAAGTTGAAATATTTAAAGAACAAAGTAATTTCATTAGATACCCTCTCAATGAAGAAATATATACAGATACACCCAACATAAACGAAGCTTCAACACAATTAATTAAGTTCCATGGCAGTTATCAACAGTATAACCGAGATGAACGTGGTACTCGGTCGTATTCGTTCATGCTTCGAACTAAAAACCCCGGCGGGAAAGTCCCGAACCAGCTTTACTTAACTATGGATGATCTCGCTGATCAATTTGGTATCGGAACGTTACGCTTAACGACGAGGCAAACGTTTCAACTCCATGGTGTTTTGAAAAAAGATCTCAAGACTGTTATGAGTACTATTATTAGAAACATGGGGTCGACTCTCGGTGCGTGTGGGGATCTTAATCGAAATGTGCTTGCTCCAGCTGCACCGTTTATGATGAAAGAATATAAGTTTGCACAAGAAACGGCAGAGAATATTGCGGCATTGTTGACTCCGCAATCGGGGTTTTATTATGATGTATGGGTGGATGGGGAGAAATTTATGACTTCGGAACCTCCGGAAGTTGTGAAAGCTAGGAATGATAACTCTCACGGAACGAATTTCCCAGATTCTCCAGAGCCGATATATGGTACGCAGTTCTTGCCTAGGAAGTTTAAGATTGCTGTAACTGTGCCAACTGATAACTCGGTGGATATTCTCACGAATGATATCGGTGTAGTGGTGGTTTTCGATGAAAACGGGGAGCCTCAAGGGTTCAACATATATGTAAGATTATTACTGTAGGATCGAGTGGTCCTTGTACTAGGAGACGGATTGCAATTTGCCCTTTTACTAAAAAAACGAGCAAATTAGTCCTTGTATTACTGTTAAAAGCTGATCCCTATAAGTTAGCATGAGTTACACGTGGCGGACCACATGTAACTGACTGGTTATTCGGTCAACTATCTCAGTTTTTAATGGTAGAAGTGAATGAAATTTGCTCTTTGATCTAACATACAAAGACTAATTTGCTTATTTTTTAGAAAAGGGGGCAAAATGTAATCTGAATTTTAGTACGGGGCTTCCATGGTACTTTTATCAATCTTTCATCATTTTTATTGCATGTTTTTTTTACCTAAAAGTATTGGTTTCTTGTTATTGCAGGTTGGCGGTGGCATGGGAAGAACACATAGACAAGAGACTACTTTCCCGCGTTTGGGTGAACCGCTCGGTTACGTGCCAAAAGGTGACATTTTATATGCTATTAAAGCCATCGTTGCTACACAACGAGATCATGGTAGAAGAGATGATCGTAAATATAGTAGGATGAAATATTTGATTAGTTCTTGGGGGATTGAAAAGTTTAGAAATGTTGTTGAGCAATATTATGGAAAGAAATTCGAGCCTTTCCACGAGTTGCCGGAATGGGAATTTAAGAGTTACTTGGGATGGCACGAGCAGGTTCGTGTTATTAATTTGATATTATGATTGTCTTGAATTGTTTTCATTTTTAACATCATTAGCATTGACACAGTGCGTTTGACCGACTTGGTAACTTCTCATTTCACAGGGTGACGGTGCTTTATTTTGCGGGCTCCATGTAGATAACGGTCGGATAGGAGGAAAAATGAAAAAGACACTGAGGGAAGTGATAGAGAAGTATAATTTAAATGTGCGAATCACCCCGAACCAAAACCTCATTTTGTGTGACATTCGTAGTGCATGGAGGCGTCCTATTACCACAGTTCTCGCTCAAGCTGGGTTGCTGGTAAGATTCTTATTAGAGTGAGCATCTTAATCAAATGGTTAAGTATATTTGTCTATTAGTTCGGGTTGGTTGCCCGTATGATAGTGTATTTATGGCATGTTAGTAGCTAGATAAGACTATCTAATCTAATATGGAATCACACTAACCGTTACCAAATATACCATGGCGTAGAATCCCTCCAAAAAGATTGCATGTAGGATTTGCTTAATCATTGCCCAAAGCACCGAAATAACATTTTTCGGGAGCTTACTATCTGTGTAGTGTGCACTTTGTGCTTAATTGTTTAGTCCTTTCCTTTGGTTATCGATATTCATTCTCAAAATTATAATTCATATGTTGAATTAGAATGTACGGCTGACATGTTCTTGCTACGAACAGCATCCTAGGTACGTGGACCCCTTGAACTTAACCGCTATGGCGTGCCCGGCTTTCCCACTTTGCCCTTTGGCAATAACCGAAGCTGAACGTGGTATACCCGACATCCTCAAGCGTGTCAGAGCTGTCTTCGAGAAGGTACGTTGTATGATCATTGGCTTAAACAGTCAACTCCTTGACTCTTTCAAAGAATCCTATCAATTATCCGTATTCGTGATCGGGTTTGGAACTCTAATAAATAGATCGGCACTGCCTAATTTCAGGTTGGACTCAAGTACAGTGAGTCTATAGTGATAAGGGTAACTGGTTGCCCTAATGGTTGTGCTAGACCATACATGGCTGAGCTTGGACTAGTTGGTGACGGTCCAAACAGTTACCAGGTAATTCGATTATTTGACTCGATGCCGTTTTATACTTGGTAGGATAACTCGGTAATTCCGGTTTTTTTTTTTTGTTTAGATTTGGCTCGGAGGAACACCCAATCAAACCCAATTAGCAAGAACTTTTATGAACAAAGTCAAAGTTCAAGATCTCGAAAACGTTTTCGAGCCTTTATTCTACTACTGGAAACGAAAAAGACAACCCAAAGAATCATTCGGCGACTTCACAACCCGCATGGTAAGTATTTTTTTGTCCTCGATATTGCCTCGTTAATATTTATCCAACAATCAAATGATGATTTCTCACAGGGATTTGAAAAACTTCACGAGCTGGTAGACAAGTGGGAAGGTCCGGTTCAATCGCCGGTAAGTTATAACCTTAAGCCATTCGCCGATAAAGAGACATACGAAGCCATGGAAGAGCTTGCAAAGCTGCAGAACAAGAGCCCTCATCAACTGGCAATGGAAGTCATTCGTAATTTCGTCGCCGCCCAGCAAAACGGTAAGAGCAAATGAGTCGGTTTTTACAATATCCTCACTGGCTGGCTGCATTGTCTAATAAACGGAACTGTCGGTGTTTCTTTCTCGTGGTTGTTACTGTTTGGTAACATCATCTGGAAACGGATGAAACCTGGGTTTTTCGAGATGATTTTGGCATCATTTTACGGGATCTGGGTTCTTATCTATAAAATTATTGTGTGTCCTAATTGTTTGTTGATGATTGTGGAGTTTTTGGTTTTTAGAATATAATTTGCCATAGCTTAGGGATGAAACAGCAAAAAGCAAAAATGAATAAAGCTTCAATGACAATTAACAAATGGCAAACTGGAAACTAAAAGCTGATTTCTGGTCTTTTTTTATTATTATTATTATTATTTATGTCTTTTAGATTATGAAACATGGATTTGTTTTTCTCAATGGATGGATATATATATATATATATGTATGTTCTCAAAAGGGTCAATTGCATCATTTTCAAATTAAGGATAAGACAACTTTTGGTCCTTGAAATTTACAAGTTTTTCTAAATTTGTACCAACACGTCATCATTTAAAATTTTTATAACAAAAATTATGATTTTAAGTGATGATGTGGCATAATATTATAATATTGTCATTACACGAATTAAAATTGAAAAAAAAATTGTCTAAGTCTCGAAATTAATGTGAATCTAAAATATTTAGAATTTATTGAAACTAAATTAAGAAAAATTATCGATCTTTCACTTATTGTGTGGATAATTTGATGAATAATATACGTACGTTAGGATGGCAATCCATGTGAAGTGGTCCCTGAGGTTATTTATTTTCAGAGTCAAACATGGAGAGGCTGCATGCCTTAAGACATAACTAAAATCAACAATGTCCAAAGTAACAAAGCATCTTTGTGTTTCGGTCCAAACTGTTTGTTTGCTAAGAAAATGTATTCCAAGACAAAAGTCAATGTGAAGGTGGAGAGACTCGAGACAAAGAGAGAGAAGAAACGCAGTCCGAGCCCATGCAGCACACATTACTTTGGATTTAGTAACGACGTGTCAGTATTTGTTGCAAACATTAATACTTAATATTTTTTTTTAATTATTGAGTTATTAAAATAAATAATTTATAGATTAATTTTTGAACCTTCAACTTAGTAATTATGTCTATTTTGGTACCTTAATTTCACAATTAATTCCATTTTGATTTATGTATTTAGAAAAATGTAATAGTTTAATTATGTGACAATCGAGTTTGTGCCATGTTATCATCTAAAAAATTAATTCATTTAATGACGTAATTTTGGAATAATTTTTTTTCTAAATTTAGATATTAAAGTGAACAAAAGTTGGACCAAAAATTACATTAAAAATAAATGGGATTAGTCTTAGGGACTAATGTAGATAACGGTCGCCAACTTTAGAGACTAATATGATCTAAAAAGAAAGTACAAGGACTAATATGAAAAAAGTTATCGTAATCAATATATTAAGACTTTTTCAAAACCAAACCAAAAAACACTGATTTGAAACAACCCCCCAAAAAAAAAAAAAAAAAAAAAAAGAAAACAAAAAATTGTGTCTTCTTTGCATGGAGAAGCAATCAATGGGAGAAACCATAACAAAAAGATCCAAATGGCAATACCCACCACCACAACCAGCCCCAAAGATCCTTCATTTACCACCTAGGCCTAAAAGAAAACCACCATTAAAGCCTTCAAGGCTACCATCTTTACACAATGAAACAAAAGGGAAACAACTAGTGAACTTATTTGATCAAGAAAGGTGTTTCAAAAGAGGGCTGATCCCATTAATGCTTGTGAATCCAATGGAAGAAAGCAATGAAGAAATGAAAAGAGAAAAGGTTGAAGAAGAAGAAGAAGAAAATAATGGTGGTGTTGTAGCTTTTGTTGAAGAAGAGAAATGGAAGTTCCAAGCTGAAATGTTGAGAGCTGAATGTAATTTATTGAGGATTGAAAGAGACATTGTTGTTAAGAAAATAGAGAGAAGCAGCGTGAAAATGGAGAAAACCTTGAAATCTGCTGTTCGTACTTTGGTTTCTGTTAGTGATTCCTTTCTCTCTCTTTTTTATTTATTTTCTGTTTGGTTCTCGAGAAAATATTGATTGTTTTCTGTTTGGTTGCTGGATTTTTATTGATAGAATGTGTGAAGCCATTCTTAAGTTGAGCCTCTGTTCATACTTGGGTTTCTGTTAGTTCCCTTTCTTTTTTTCACCCTTTTTTTTATTATATTTTCTGTAGTTTACCATAGTTGATTTCTTTTTCAATTTCATCTATGTATCTATATAAATATATATTTATTTTTGTTTGATAATGGATGTATTAACCTCATTCAGACATATATACTTATCCGACACTTATAACCGACTCGAATGAGTCGGTCGATAATTCAATGACCTTGATTATGCAGGGAAGAAACAACATTTGTGAAGGAAATGATGTGAGGATGATATTGGAAGAACTGATCAATGAATTGTTGGAAAAACTAGAAAAATTGCAAAAGAGGACAGGGGTTAAAGATTTAGAGGCTAAAAAATGTAGTAATTTCGATAAACAAGCATGTTTTCTCCGAACACGGCTCGACAAGTTCGGAGAATTCTCCGACGAACAAATACGCGCGGAGGAGATTCGAGAAATGGCAGAAGCTAGCTTATCGGTTAAAACGAGTGATGAAAGCGACGAGAGCCTTGTTTCGAATCGGAACAACAATGTAAGAACATAAAACTTTAAGTTCTTGTACTACTTTTGTGTCTTATACATATTCGGACATTCATACGGAGATATGATCTTCTAAATATCGTGCATTCTCGTATTGGTAGGTGGAGATTTTGAGGAGAAACATGGAGAGATTGTCACAAGGGGTTTTATTCGAGAGAATGGCAGAGGAATACGGTCTGATGACCTCCTCGGGTAACAGTTCGAAGAGGATTGACTATTCGGATTCGTCACCGTCATCGACACAACCTTCGGACAAGGTAAATTTCATGAATGATTCGTGCTATATATCGGTGCTCATTGCACATGCATATATCCGGAAAGTTTTTACGTTTGCTGGGTCGAGTTCTTGTAAGGTCTACGAATGGGACATGGTTAGTATTGTGCCTTGAACAATATACTCGGTTCCGGTTGGTATTGAGCTTCATCGTACATATCTACGTTAGTTTAGTTCACACAGCCGATAAAAATCCCGATTATGAATCGATTGCTATATATTTGTTTCTGCAGGAGAAAATGTCCGGTGAACAAAGAGTGTGCTCGGGACATTGCAAGGCTATAGTGCGGAGAATTGTTGAGCAAGTTCGTGCAGAGACCGAACAATGGTCTCAGATGCAAGATATGTTGGGGCAAGTAAGGGACGAGATGGAAGAATTGCAAAAATGCCGAGATTATTGGGAAGATCGAGCACTTGATTCGGACTACCAGATTCGATCCTTGAAATCTGCTGTAAGATTGTCGTAAAGCTAACTTCGTCCCGGTTATTCGTAAAGCTAACATGATCTTTTTTGCTTTCACTAGGTGAAAGAATGGAGACAGAAAGCACATTCGTCCGAAGCAAAGGCTAGCGAGCTACAGGCTCGAATGTTCGTGCTCGAAAGAGAAAGGAAAACCGCGAGGGATAGAAATACTTCACCGGCTAACCAAGAAGCAAGAAACGAAACGGAGAAGCGGATACTCATGTGTGACTTGAAGGAAAACCGTTGTGCAAACGATGATGGCTGCAAGGCTCAAACATGCACTGCTACTGGACTTCTTCCTCGACGATCACCCCTGAGAGAACTCGGTGATATGTCGGCATTGATGAAGCAACACGGCGAAGGAATCTTGCCGTTATTTTGCCTTCGTCGAGATCCGGAAACAAAATGCTCATTCTAGACAAACCGGATTCCCAACATGTACGGCGATCAAAACGATCGGTTCACAGTCTTAACCGGTTCGAAACAAGCACATTGGCTTACATAGTATTGTAAATCTAAGTCTAACAATATGTTGTTGATAATAAATATTTTTATTTCTATTTATATTTTATAAAAAAATTAAAATTTTAAATAAATATTTTATTTAGAAAATGGATATACATTATATCTAATATTTTATATTTTATAAAAAATTAAAATTAAATATTTTTAATAAGTTTTTCAATTAATAAGTCCCTGGTAAAATATAGATTCTTTTTACTCTAATTATGTTAAATGATTTTTATTTTAATTTTTAAAATTTTATTATTCTAATAATTTTAAGATAATTTTATAATTTTAATAATTTGATAACATTTAAATATTTTATAATTAATTAAGAAAATTTTTACAATTTTTAATTAATTTATATAAGTTTAGAGAAAATTCTAAATTTGAATTCTATTAAGATATGGCATAGACAATAAATTTGACCAATGTTTCAACCAAAATAAAAGGTTGATCGAATTTACTCAAAAACTACTTAAAATAGATAAAATTGAAAACGAAACAAAAATCAATAGTTAAATTAATTTAATAAAAATTATTTTAATTATTTATTTAATTATTGTTGATTTGTTGATCAAATTAAATTGATTGAATCGAAAATCTACAATTTGACATTTTCAACCACCAATCCGATTATTAAAATTTATATAAATTTGTAAATTTTTAAGTGATAATATGACATAAACTTAGAATATCACATCAAATTTTTATAAATTTTTTATGTTATTAGCTCGATTAGGATGGACATTATTTTCAATACAGGAAAACATGAGTTTAAATATGTTAAAACGTATTATTCTCGTATTTATGAGTTGGGGAGGATTACTTCTATGCAGTGTGTCAACAAGAATAAATATGATTAAATCTGAGATTGTTCAAACAACAACCTCTCACAAACCAAACCATGCACTCCGCCTTCGGCCTGTGCTGCACTGGTTCGAACCTGTTCCAGTTTCATGACGACACGATAGTGTACCATAAGCAACAATAATCAAATCACAAACCAGAAAAAATACATGGGATCTTATAAAGGTGATTAATCATACCTCAAGCCTAAGTGTGCCTGATCTCAAGAGTTCATGTGCAGATGGTAGAGAGGAAGCACCGAGATCTTGGAATCCTTGCTTGACTGCTTGCATTGTGTAAGGCATAAATTGTAGTACAGAGCCTTTATCCACGACTGCTCCAACAACCCCTTGTGCGATCTTCAACTTCGCGGTATCACCCAAGTATCTTTGATTACTTCCTTTAGTCATTGCTTCTAGGGAGCCCATGCCGGGATATTTTTTGACACGTTGACCATTCTAATGAAAGACTCTCACTGACTCCTGTCTGGTGAGCAGTGCACTAGAGCTACAGAAAACAAACGCAGTATCATACCATATACTCATAAGCTACAGAAGCCTCGGTGCTTCCGGCTAAAAAGCTTCCCATCATCACAGTAGATGCCCCCAAAACCAAAGCCTTGACAATATGTCCAGAGTTCGAAATTCCACCGTCAGCAATAACGGGCACACCATGCTGTGCCGCAATAGATGACACCTTGTAAACGGCTGTTGCCTGAGAGGTAGCAAAATAAAAGAAAATAAATTTGGCAACTTATAATAAAGTTATCGAACTATCATCATGAACCATCGAAGAGAAGTTTTTTTTACCTGTCCTCGTCCAACAGCACAGACCTCATCCCAACTCTTAATCCATCTACACCAGCTTGAATCAAATTCTGTGCTTGTGCCATAGTCACCACATTCCCACCAATCATCCAATTGAGGATATGTCTTTTTTAATAAATTTGATCATCTCGATCTGATACATCGAATTACCCTGGGAGTTATCCAAGACCACCACATTAGCCCCTGCCTTCCCCAAGTGCTCCAACCTTTCCCTCTCCGATTCTCTTGTCCCTATAGCTGCACCCACCATCCATTCCCCATCGGCTCCTACTGACAGACATTTAAAACCCCAAAACAGAAAAAAAAGATTTAACCCAACAAGGATGCTAACTAGTTTCCAAATTACCTGATTCAGTAACAGGAACACGAAGTGACTTATCGGAACGGATAATGGAAGCTTGTTGAGAAGAAGTACAGTTGCAATGAACAATAGCGATACCAACCAAGGGCAGCCATTGAAGCAGCCATGTGAGCTTCGGAGACAGTGTCCATAGGGGAAGCAACTCAAGGGATAGAGAGTGGGACATTGAGAGAGAGACGGCATCGGTGGGGAAGTCAATGTAATGAGGGAGGAAGATAACGTCGTCGTATGTCAATGAGTAACCTTGGTTGAATGTTTTTGAAGCTGGGAAGCCGTCCTCCATGTTATCTGCTTTTTGTGTCCAAATGGGTGAATTACTGAGGGGTTTAACTAATACCCAAAGGAATTTGAACTCTACCAAAACACCATGTTAATATTAAAAGTTGGATTAATCTAAGATTATCATTTATATTAAGATCATCTAAGATTCTTTACAAACATGACCCACACAGGAGACAAGAAGCTAGGTCAGCAGTCTCACTGTCAGATGGGTGAATTCGGTTAAGTATCGATGATACTGTTAAGGTAAATTCCGAATTTACTACTGTCAAGGGAGTCTTGCGTATGATCAGAACGGAGAATGGATCTTAGGCTATAATAGATTAAAGTTGAGTTATGGAACATTTTAAATGGGTTGACTCTTCTCCATAATCGATCAGCTTTTGTCGGAAGATAGACAATGAATTTTACAATATGCCCCCAAAGAAGATAACAATTATGCTAACTGCCTAGCTAAAATGGCATATGGGAGGAAAGAGAGTAGAGGTGATCATGGGTCAGGTCGGGCTGGCTTGAGATAAAATTTTAAGCTCGTTTTTTAGGTTTAAGTTCGGCTTGAAATATGAACTTAAAAATTTATCCGAATCCGGACCATATTAAATTTTTTAATTTTTCATTAAATAAAAAAATTTAAAATAAATATTAAAATAAAAAATATGTAAATTTAAAAAGTATATTTGATTAAAAGTAAAATATATATTTAATATATAATTTGATCCGGACTGGGGCCAAAAAAGTTTTATCCGAGGCCCGGCCCGTTTTTTAAACTAGTCTCGTTTTTTTGTCCAAATCCATATTTCAAGTCTATACTTTTACCTTAACCTTTTCATTTTTCGAGCGGGCCATCGAGTCAAGCCAAATAACCTATTCCATGATCACCTCTAACCCCATCTATTACCTACCTAAAATTCTCAACCGAATTATCCTCCTTAAACAAGTATTGTCCCAATGCTAGGGTGGTAACCAGCTATCAACAGCCAATTTGACTAATTGTTTGGGAGTTCCTAAGTTGTTGGAAATTACGTCTAATTTGTCCTATTATTTTTTGTTAAAAGATGCCACAAGTCCCTATATTTTTCATAAATTTTAAATTTAACTCTTATATTATTTTTTTGTTAAAATATGCCACAAGTCCCTATACTTTTCATAAATTTTAAATTTAACTCTTATATTTTATTTTTAAGAATTTTAGTTTCTCTATAAAACAAATTTGAGATTTAGGCCTAGTCCAATTATTTATATTGTTGATATCTTCTATAAAAAATTCAAATTGGCATATTATATGATTGACAAAAAAGGTTAAAATATATACCAAGTCCCTATACTCTATGTACATCTGAAATTTAATCCATTTATTTTTAGATTCTAAAATTCAAGTTCAATTATTAATATTACTAAAATCTTTTGTAAATTCACAAATGTGACATTTGGAAATAAAAATACTCAATTGGTTGCTACATAACAAAAATTATGTTATAATGAATCTAAATTTAACAAAAGGATTTTAACGATGCGAACATTTAAAGTTATATTTTAAATTAGAAAAGTAGAGACTAAATTTTTAAAATAAAAGTAATGGGAAGTACATAGACTCGGATTATATTTAAACTAATATAATAAATATGGTAAGTTTGATAATTTTTATAAAAAATAGTAATTAATTTTTAAAATATAAAAACTAAATAGCAAGTTTTATTAAAGTAGATGGACTGACGGCATAATTTTACCTAATTATAATGAGATTCTTGTAGTATTCTTTTAAGATTCTAAGAATAAAGAACATCCCCGCTGCGCACACGTGGCACCAACTCTATAAACTCTCTCACCATCTTCCACGTGGCACAAATCAATGCCTCCTTCAAACGTATGCTTCAGGCTGTGTGTTACACGCTCCTGCATAAATATAAATTAATTTCATTTGTAGTATCAATCTTTCAAAAAAATTCGATTTAATCATTAACATTCTCGATATTTTATATTTTGATCATTTTTCCGTTCAATCATCAATGGAGTGTTAACATGACCTTATTTATTGGCATAATAACAAATTTAGCGCCTTAAAGTTTAAACATTGTTGTCAGAATTAAATTATGATCGAACTGATCAGGTCATCGGCTCAATCGATTTGATTAAAAACATTAAAAATTCATCAAAGAATAAAAAAATTTTAAAAAATATCAATTTAATCGGATTTTTAGTCGGTTCAATTGATCCATTCCAATTTGTAATTCAACGGTTCAATATTGTTATCTAGATCGAAACCTTGATCAGTTTCCACCGATTTTGTCCAATTCGCACTTCATTAAGTTTAAAAGTGGTTATCTCAATACTAATTCTCCTACACAAGCGATTCACAAATCACCGTTCTTCTTAGAGATATATTAAAAATAAGTTAAGGGCATTTAGTTGAAAGAATGTAAGATTGCATTTGGTAATAAAATTACGAAAACGTGATATTATGAGATGGAATGTCAGATATATTATAAAGTAATATCGATCCGAAATGTGAGAATACGAGATCTAATGTAAGCTAACATGAATCAAACACACCCGGGAGTTTAAATTAGGGGGCAATTCGAACGACAGATTCAAATATTGTGGATTCGAATTTTAAAATTAATTTGAACATTCATTAATTCAATCCACATTGATTATTCGGATAACGAATGCTTATTTAGATTCGAATAATTGTATCCATTTTTAGATTTTTTAACGAATTTAGACATTTAAAAATGATTAAAAGATTCAAATATTTTTACATATTTAAATATCCAACAAATAATATTATTTAATTTAAATATAGATTTGGATAGTAATATTTGGATGATAGATTAGACATATTTACGGATTCGGATAATTCGGAAATTACACATATGGGAGTGGAAGGAGGAGGAGGAGGAGGAGCGTGAGTTTCACATGATGGAAGAAGAGAGTAGGAAAGAAATTTTAAGACAAGACTGGCCAAAAGCCCTTTTTAAAATCCTTCTCAGTTAGTAAAGATTGATAACCAAAAAGCCACCAACGACATACGTGAACTTCGAAAACAACGTAAGGAACAACCCAACACAAAACCACCTCCGCCGCCGCCGGCCCCACCGCCAGCGATGTCTGCCGCCACCTCCCTTTTCACCCCATTCCCGCCTTTTTCTCCTATCCCGAAAACCACCTCTAAATTCTCCACCACCTTCCGTCTCCGCCTCCCTTCTCCCATCACCACTATCCGCCACCGCAAACATTCCCTGCTCCCAACCTTCTGCACCCTCCCCGGCGGCGGAAATAACTCCGGTGGAGGCGGTGGAAGCAATGACAACGGAAAAGGAAAAGGTGGTGGTGGTGGCGGTGATGAGAATGCGGGTGATGAGAACAGGAAAGAAGCGATGATTGTATTGGCGGAGGCAGGGAGGTCAATGGAAACCCTGCCGAAGGACTTGGCGGCGGCTATCCAAGCCGGAAAGGTTCCTGGGTCGGTCATAGACCGGTTCTTGGGTCTTGAAAAATCGGATCTTATGCGTTGGCTAATGCAGTTTGATGGGTTTAAAGAACGGCTTTTAGCTGATGATCTTTTCTTTGCTAAAGTGTTCATTGAATGTGGTGTTGGGATCTTCACCAAGGTTCTATTTTTGCCGCTTTCTTGCTTTAATTTGCCTTTTTGGGATTTAGGGTTCTTGGTTTTTATTATAAATCATCAATAATTTGTTGAAAGGTTCCCATTTTTTATTGCTTTGCTAGGTCAAAATTTATCCTTTTTGCTTCATTTGTACGATTAAAAACTAGTATGGCTGATGAAGTAATCATACAGTGACGTTCAACTTCTTGTTGACATATAGTGACCAACTTTTAGCCATAAAAAATGAATTATTTAACAAAAGGATCAATTTGCTATTTAATTTAACATACAAGGACTAATTTGTTTATTTTTTGAGCAAAGAAGAAAACTATAATTTGATTTTTAATACAAGAGCTTCTATAGTACTTTTATCGCAAGTTGATTGTTGATGTATATGCATAATGGTATTAGTTTAGAGGGAAATCATCAATGAAATGAAATGCATCTTATGGAGTGGGAGAATTGCTTGAATCAACTCAGTTTTGGGTTTTTATTTGCATTGATGTCCTCGGTTTCGCTTGTGTAAAAGCGATTATTCCTTTAAGATTACGCTATTCCTAATTGTGTCAACGGTGGTGATCGCTTTGTTATGGTCTCGTACACTCGTATTCTTTCGTTTTGCATTGGTCTATTCGGTTTTGTTGATTCAATCTTATGTTTGTTTCCTTGTTTTTTTAGACTGCTGCTGAATACGAACGTCGCAGAGAAAACTTTTTCAAGGAGCTCGAAATCGTGTTTGCCGATGTGGTATTGTTGTTTACCTCATAAATAGTCCCTTTTTCTTTTGTTCTGAATAGCGATGATTGGCTTGTTTGGCTAAATTCAATGAAAAAAATCAAGGGTGTCTTGCGGCAGATGCTCAAGGCCATCCATCGAGTGTGTCGAACCGTAGGATGACCCCTCGAGACCCATCAAGGGCATAGTGATAAAGAAGTCGTTAGTTCAAGATTAGTGGATGATTTGCTTGTGGCCCAAGCAATCTAACCACAAGTGTAAAATGCTTTTAACACCGAACTATACCTTCTATGGTTTCGTATGCTCCTCCTCGACTAGGCTAGAGAAACGATCATACATATAGGTTATTGCAACTTAAATGTCAGATTTTGTTATCATTATCGTCTTAAATTTTCTGATTTGTTTTTTTCTAGGTAATGGCCATAATTGCCGATTTCATGCTTGTTTATCTTCCTGCTCCTACCGTTTCTCTCAAGCCTTCTCTTGCAGCTAGTGCCGGTGTTATTTCCAAGTTCTTCCATAGCTGTCCCGATAATGCTTTTCAGGTTTCTGTTTTTTATAATTTCCGATGATGGAGATTTCACAATGTCCTTCTAAGATGAAAAAACTAAAACACGATTTACGATCCTGAAATTCCGTCTCTGCAGGTTGCTCTACACGGGACTTCATATTCACTTCTGCAGAGATTAGGTGGTGTAATGGTAAGGAAATCTTTACCATTTTTCAACTTTTAATAGATATGATTTCAGTGACCGGAAAATGAACAAGCCGTGATACGATGCAGCGTAACGGGGCAAAACTGTTTGCAGTAGGCACCACTTCTTCCTTGGTAAGTTTTCGGGATCTATTCATTTCTTTTCCCCTGTGATTGAATTTATTGAACCGAAATCCCATATCTCATTTTTCTTGCAGGTTGGCACAGCTGCCACAAATGCCTTGATTAAAGCGAAAAAGGCCGTCAATAAGTCTTCCGTTGATGAAATCGAAAACGTTCCCATATTATCCACCAGTGCTGCATACGGTGTATATATGGCCATTTCTAGCAACCTCAGGTACGTAGATCTCGTATCCCCGAAAATGCTTCGACGATTATCCTAATTCCGTACACAAACACTCAGAACCGTTATTTTTGATGAATATAGGTACCAAGTGCTAGCCGGTGTAATTGAACAACGGGTGTTAGAACCTTTGCTACACCAGCACAAGTTTTTGTTGAGCACGATATGCTTTGCCATTCGAACAGGCAACACATACTTGGGTTCTCTTTTGTAAGACTCGATATCAAATCTTCAAATACTTTGTACTCGTTTCTTTGCCTACACCTTCTCACTTTTTTGCAATTTTCCGATATGCTTCCATAGGTGGGTCGATTATGCTCGTTTGGTTGGTATTCAAAAACCGCAGGAAGAGGAGAACCCTGTATTGGTCTCGTAATTCAGGAATCGGAAGCTTTGCTCGTGCGGCATGTACTAAAGGATTCATCGTACACAAATCCATGTCCGAATCATCCCGGAACTTACAGTTCTATAGTTTGACATTATATGCATATCAAGTTTTTTTTTTTCTCATTTTGCCGTTGTTTTCGTGTCGGTCCGGGATTCCGAATACCCCTAACCAATGGGTTAAATGAATTTTCTTCCTAAGTTTCAGTAGTATTTAGATTTTCATTTTTGTGTGAATTGAGACCAAAAGGGTCTGTTTCATTTAAGACAACATAGTAATACCCTTTCCTTTTGGTCCCTAAATGTGATCATTTGAGACAAATCTTTCTAAAATGCATGCATGTATATATATATAGGTTGAAATACAAGGGAGGTCCCTGTAATATAGAGTCTGAATCAAATAAGTCCAAATTATTAAATAATATTTTTAAACAGTAAATGTTAACTCTATCGCAATTTAATTCTATTTGATTTAAGAATTAAATTGGTCCGCTTAATAACTTTTAAACAAATAAATTATTTAAATAATTATAAATTTTATTTTGTTGAAAATAATTATCAAGTAAAAATAAATTTATTAATGTTATGTTTCGAAGTTTGGTTTTATAAATAAATACGATCACAAAAAAAATATTTTTTAATATTTTATCACAACTACAACTTTTAGTCTCGTTACTTTTTCAAATTTCAAATTTTAGGTCTAAGTATAAACACTAAAATTGACATGAACCCAATCCACCCAATAAACAAACATGTGACTAAGCGTACCGATGTCGTCTCGAGTCCAAATAATATAGTTAATATTTCTAAACCCCAACGATAACCATGTGGTTACGATTGTTGATAGTAATTAAAATATATAAATCCAAATACGTAATATCAAAATATAGTGGAGATATTAAATATAATACATAAAATAAGGTTTTCAAAATCTGATCGAATTGGTCGGTACATTTGTTTAGAACAGGGAAAAATAATCAGTTGATTCGTGAATTGGTACAAATAGGGGTGTTCAATCGGTTAACCAACCCAAATAACATTAACCTAATTAACCGATCTTTCAAAATTTAAACCGTTAACCGAACCGATTTTTTCAAAAAATTAACCGAACCAAATTTTTCGTTAATTTCGATCGGTTAACCAATTAACCAAAATTATATGTTTTTATTTTTGGTTAAAATTAACCAATTGATCGAATTAACAAGTACCAATTAATTGAATTAACCAATTAATCAAATTACCCAAATGAATCACTACATAATTAAAAAATTTACATAGTTATGGTTTTAGTTTTAAAATTTTTTATTTATTAAATTATTTATAATTGGGTTGGGCTTGGATTGAGTTTAGAGATTGGGTTTAGATGAATAGTAGGCCTGTTTATATATTATAATTTTATTTATTAATTTTTTCGATTAAACTGAAAAATTTTGTTAACCGACCGGTTTCGAACCTAATTAACGGTTAACCAAAAAATTACAAAATAATTAATCGACCCCTAACCGAAAAAATTCGGTTAACCGACCGATTAACCGAATTTTTTCGTTTTACCCAATTTTGCACACCTCTAAGTACAAACCCATTAAACCAGATTTTATAATTTTTTTAATAATTTGTTTAGTTTAAACCGTTCAGACAAAATATCACTAATCCGACCAATTTAACCATTAATATTATTCCAGAAGCATGAATATAAATACAAATATTACCCAAATCCGTAAATATCTGAATCCGCATTTTCCGTTAATTTAAATATTATAATCATAAAGGCCAAGTTTGTACCATAAGTTGGGCCATACTGAAACCTGAACAGCAAGATATTGACAACCCACAAAATCTTTTAAATTACCTATATCTCCTTGCCTTAATAATTTATTAATCATTTATTATATATTTTAAACTTCACAAATAATATTATTTGTGATTTAATCCCTATAATTTTTGAAAATAAATAACTAAAGACAATTAATATTTTTCTATAGATGGCACATAATTTTGATTAATATAATAATAAATTAAATTCTCAATATTTATAAATTCTATCAATTTGATCATGATCTAAAAATATATCAACAAATAATGTATAATTTAAAAAAAATCCAAAAAGTTCTTAATATATATATTATAGACAAAGAAAATTTTGAAGATTAAATTTGTTATTATACTGATCTATATTATGTAAATTGATAAAATAGTAATTGTCTTAAGATGCTCACTTTTAAAATTAATAGGACTAAATTGTTATATTTTTTTTTGACGAATTTTCTTAATATAAAAATGAAATACGGGAAAAATATTTTTAACCAACAAAAGGGGTTAAGTAGGTAATATATACCAATTTTCATTTAATTGGTCAAATAAGTCCTTATTTTTCAAAATTTAGAGAAAGATAATTTTCTAATGACATATCAAGAAAAATTTGTACAGTTGAACAAACTTTCACACTTTTTCTGACATATTTTATTAAATTTTGAAAATAAAAAAAAAAAAAAACTTGGATTTCGCATATTTAGTCTATTTTAAACTCAAAATTGGATTTTTTTTTATTTTTTTATTTTTACTCTAAGGCGGTGCATAGGATAATACATAATTACCCCTTTTGAAATAGACCCACAAGATCTAAAATACGATATCAAAGGGTGGAGATCCGGGATGTGTTCCATGGGGCCGGATGCAGAGAATCAAAACTGTGCTGCTTAAATATAAATCCAATTTAAATTACATCATACGGTACGGGGAGGAAGAAGTTTTGTCAGAAAGATAGTAACTCAACGTGCACTAATACTGTAACTGAAGCTCTTCATTATTTACGCGCTTCCAAAATGCGTGCTCTTCACACCCCACTTTCTTTTATTTTTTTAATTTTTCACGTGCTTCCATTGTAGTAATTATTAATTTGTCTAATTTAAAATCTTCCCTTTTTTATTAAAAAATATAATAATTTATTTATCCTTTCAAATTTTAAAAAAATCATTTTAGTTTCCTATTTAAATTTTCATCATTTTTAATTATTATATTTATATTATTTATCAAATAATATAAAAATTGATGAAAAACAGTCCATTTATATATCATATTAACAATTGATAATTTTAGAATTAAAAATATTATTTTTTATATTTTTAGGAATTTAAATAATAATTTTATATATTATTAAATTAATTTTTAATAAGTTGTTAATTTCTTTTATTTTTTACCTTTATTTTAATAAATGATATAAATACATTTACAATGAATTAAATACAAAACTCATGATTAAGAGTTCAATTATTACTCGAGTATGGAATAACTTTAAAACTCGTGACAAACATCTATCCTTTAATGAGCTTACAAAATACGAAAAATTAACTACTAACCTCGCTTCGATAGATTCCTTGAAACATCAAATATATATAAATATGTGTGTATATATATATCAAACATAAAATAATAGTAGTAGAAATGCAAATGTAATTAAATATTGCATTATCCATTTATCCAATTATAAAATGGATTTTGTATTATTTTAAATTTATTTGTGAAATTTTTTAATTCGTAGATAATGTATAAAATAATTTTTTTCCAATATGGTATGGCGATTTCGTGTTTATGTATTTACGAAACTGTTTATCTTTTCAATCAATGTTTGTTGGGTCGAGTAATAAGGAGTTCAATTTTTTGAAGGTTTCAAATTTGAAATATTTGCAGTAAGTTTTTAAAATTAGACTGGTGTTAAGTTTTTAAAATTAGACTGGTGTTCAAACCGACCAAATGACTTGTTCTTGATTCAATCATTCGGTTCAACTTTAATTAAATAAATTATTTAAAAAGTCCATAAAAATTAAAGTTTATTAAAAATATAAAAAAAATGCGAATGAATCAATTCCAAGTAGTTTGCTCAAAAGTTGGTTCAACCCATTGTTTGAACTGTATACTGATCAGTTCTAGATTTAATCGATTTGACCAATCAGCTTGATTTGGTTCAAACAATCTAGTCAATTCAACTCTTAAGGTATTGAATTCAGATAACGTGAACGAAGAAAAAAACCTGAAAAAATTAGATCATGATCAAACTGATTGATCGGTCGATCTAATTTTAATAAAATAAATCATTTAAAATTTCACAAAAAATTAAAAACATCATTAAAATATATAGAAAATTTCGATTCAATTAATTTCTAGTGGTTCACCCAAAAATCATTTCAATTCATTGTCTAGATCAATATACTGATTGATTCTCGATCAATTAATTTGATCAATAAACCTGATATAGTTCGAACAACCTTATTTTGCGGTTTATTTGAAAACCCGAACTGAATTAACATTTTAATCAAAATCCAATGTAATTATGAAAATTTTAAATTAAAATTAAAATTAAAAAAAAAAAAAAAGGAGACAATTTCCCTTTCAAGTTTATTGAAGCAGATCTGAATCTCCTCCCCACTTAGCCTAGTTTTGTCCATTTCTGTAAAAGACAAATCTCCCCTCCCTACCATAACACCATCAAGATTTTAATACCATAAAGTAAACAATTTTCCTTAAATAGAGGAAAAATTACACTAGTGTCACTCACTTATTGGTAATTTTCAATTTTAGTCTAATAATTATGGAAAGTTATAAAATGATCATTTGATTAAATTTTCATTGTAAGGCAACTTTAGCTCTTAACATTTACACATCATGTAATTTGATTCTTTTTAATTTTAATTTTATTTATCACCCTTTCACTTAAAAATTTTAAAAAAATTATCAGTTAAACTTTTTCACCAAAAATCAAGATAATAAAATTCATATTTTCTTAGCTTTTTAAAAATAACCTCAATGTTTCAAGAAAACGACAAGGTTTAAAGTTTAATGTTATGCCAAGTGATTTTCCCGTTAGTAATTTAACTAAAAAAGACATAATCGAATAGTTAAGTGATTATTTTGTAGTTTTTCATAGTTGAGTAGATAAAAAAGAAATTTACTAATATTAAATGACTAGAAGTGTAATTTACCCTTGAAATATTTAAACCCCAGAATAAAAAACAATAAATTTACTCTCCCGAGGTTGCCTGCTCTGCTCTGCACTGTCTTTTTTTGTGTGTGTGGTTCTAATTTCTAAAGTTCCCCTTTTTCTTTTTTCCCATCATCAAAAGTATAAAAAAAAAAAGAAGAAGAAGAAGAAAAAGTGAGAAAATTTGCAGGAAAACGCCATTTTTGTTTATAATTTCATAATAATTTTACTGGAAAAAAATAATATTTAAAACCCATATCCATCATTGCCCTTTTGAAAGCAAAGTCCACTCCTTTTTTTCACTCTTTTCTCTCTCTTATCCTCTTCTTCTCTCTAGACTGGTTTTTTTAAAAGCTTTTTTCAGCTTTTTTTTGTTGTTCAATTCCTGCCATGGATTCATATGAAGCAACGAGGATAGTGTTTTCTAGGATCCAAAATTTAGACCCTGAAAATGCTTCTAAAATCATAGGTTACCTTCTTCTTCAAGACCATGGTGACAAAGAGATGATACGTTTAGCTTTTGGACCTGAAGCTTTAATCCATTCTTTAATCTTTAAAGCTAAAACCCATCTAGGTCTCCCCATTTCTAACCCACCTTCGCCGTCTCCTCCACCGGCGTTCTCTTACGCCGGTGTCTTTAATGGGTGTGCCAAATCTTTGCATGGTGTCGCCGCCGACGACAATGGTGGATTTGTGGATGATTTTCAGTTTCAAGAACATGTTTCGGATTATTTGACCGGCGGTAGTGGGGGATACGCCGATTCGACTTTACATCGACGGAGTTTCTCGGTTCCGGGACTGTGTTTAACCGGTGAAGATCTGAAACCTTGTTTGTATTTTGCTCGAGGGTTTTGTAAGAACGGTAGTAAGTGTAAGTTTATCCATGGAGATCACTGTGCTGAGAACGAGTTGGAACACTGCCAAGAGCTGCTCAGATCAAAATCTTTCCAACAAGCGGCGGCGACGGTGACGGCATCACAGTTCATGGCTGGTGGTGCTTCTTTGCCGTACAGGTGAAGCTTAGCTTAATCTCTTTTTTTTTTTTAATTAAAGTGTAAATAACATTTTTCCATTGCAGATCACCATTGATGATAACAGATGAGCTTCATAAATACGGTCGGTGCCGGTCCGAAGCAGCCATGGGAGCTAATTCAAGCTCTAGGCAAATTTATTTAACATTTCCAGCTGACAGTACTTTTAAAGAAGAAGATGTTTCGAATTATTTCAGGTAACTAAATCCGCCATTGTTGGTTCTTGTTCGAGCTTCCATTGTAGAGTTTTTTATGTTTCCTTCTCATGCCATTTTGTGTTTTACATAGCATTTATGGACCTGTACAAGATGTTAGAATACCTTATCAACAAAAAAGGATGTTTGGTTTCGTTACGTTCGTGTATCCCGAAACAGTAAAGCTCATTTTATCGAAAGGAAACCCGCATTTCGTTTGCGATTCTCGGGTTCTCGTTAAACCGTACAAGGAGAAAGGCAAAGTTCATGAGAAGTATGATTTTTCGGTTTTTTGTTATCTATATGTTGCATATATTGTCTGCATTGTATCGATGTAATTCATGTTATTTGATTAGGAAGCAACAACAATTGGAGAGAGGAGAGTATTCCGCAACTCCGGTTGATTCCCAGGAACCATTTGATCTTCAACTCGGTGCGTATAGAAACAAAGAACTAGGTTTAGGTTTATGTACTACTTGATCGTGAGCTTTTTCGATTTGAACTTGTTTAGGTACGAGAATGTTTTATAATGCTCAAGAGATGATGTTACGAAGGAAACTCGAGGAGCAGGCCGATTTACAACAGGCCATCGAACTACAAGGAAGAAGGTTAATGAATTTGCAGCTTTTGGACCTCAAAAACCAGCACCATTCTTCGTTTCATCACAGTTTGTCCACCGGTTCTCCCATTCCTTCGCCGACTGTTTCCCGTATTCCCACCAATCAGGCTCGTATTTTCCCAGTTGAAGCAACCCTAGAAGGTTTATAACACTTGACACTGCCGAGAACAGTTCAAATTAACTTTCGTGTTCCATTATTCATTTCAGTTTTGCTTTTTCTTTTCCTGCAGATAATGGTGGTTTGAAATCACCAGCTGCCGATAAGCTGCTCGAGGAAGTTAAGCCAGTTTGTAACCATAAAAGCGACAACGGCATTACCGTTACCAAGGAGGATAAGGCCAATACCGAACAAAACGACTTCCCCGAAAGGTATAAAGCTTGTCATTAAATGTACATTAAAAAACATATATCCCCATAACACGAAACGTGTTCGGTTCTACGTAATTCTTCCACTTTGTGGCGATCATTTGAATCATTTCTTATCCGTATTTATTATTTGGTGGCCTTTTCTGTCGCAGCTTGGAGCATATTCTCCCCGATAACCTTTTCGCATCACCTAAGAAGTCAACTGGCGAGTGCTTCACCGTCTTCACTGACGAGATAAACCCTTCACCGGCCAACACCTCCGGCCTCAACGTGGCTTCTCTCAAATCATGTTTCCTACAACTCCCCAGGTAAAACATTCTGTACATAAGAAGACAATAACCCCGTTCCTTCGAATACAAAAAACCGAAGCCAACTAAGAACATTCCATTTGGCTGCCATTACAGGTTTTCATCAGGACAAGGAGCTTAAAGGAACTGAAACTCTCTTCTAACAAGTAGACATGGTAATACACATATTAACATTGTTGGAAAATTTTGCCCAAATTTAATGAATTTTAGTAAAAGTACGATGGAGGCCCTTGTACTAAGAACCGAATTGCATTTTGCCCTCTATACTTAAAAAATTAGCAAATTAGTCCCTTAATGTTAGATCAAAGAGTAAATAAGTCTTTTTATTAAAGGTTTCATTTATTTTACTGTTAAAAACTGATCTTTGTACATTAGTGATACTATTTGGTTACTCTTGTCATTCATATCAGTTTTTAATAATAGAAATGGACGAAATCTTTATAAAAAAGGGTCAGTTTGCTTCTTAGGATTAAATTGTCCATATTTTTTGAGTAGAAGGGACAAAAAAAAAATGCGAACAATACTTAGTACAAGGACCTCCATGGTATTTTTACCAATGATTTTCATAATGTTGAAACTGTTTATTTCCTGAACATTTGCAGAAAACATTGAGAAGATCATTCATACAACAAAGAACAGGAAAAAAAGTCCTCTAGCTAGCTGTATAGCCAAAAAACCATACCCAAAAACTGCAGCAATATCATCATCATATGATCATTATGATCATCATCATGATGAATACATACTACTTACAATGAATTAAAGATACATATAAATGTATAGGTAAAGGACAGTAGGGTCTTTTTCTCTGTGTATGTTGGACCATACAGTAAAATTAGACCTAGTAATAACTTTTTCTTTTATTACCTGATACTGTAATATTATTTCAGTTTACCCTTTGTTCCAAATTGTAAAATAACAATCTTTATTTCGTGGTTCTTTTAGTAGTATAGAATATGAATAACTATCATATATGAAAGTTCCAAAAGGAGAAATTATGAAAAAAAAGCTGCAACTTTGGCAACTTTCCTTTTCATTATTAGTATTATTATTTAATTTATTGTTCATGGATGTTATTGCAAAACAAGGAAATGTTTTTTTTTTTTAGCATTGTTATTGTCATTTTACTGTTCGGGTTTGTGGTTGCTCTTCAAGCATTAAATCGAGAGATTCTTAATAATGTCGTTTTTAAGGTTTGAATTTAGATTTTTTTTAAGAATGTAACATGTTTTATCGGTTCGGTTTTATAGAATGTAACGTATCTTGTCATTGCATTCATTATTTATTGGTGTGCAAATTAAAAAATAATAATAAATATAAATAAAAGGTAGTTGATTCATGTGAATAAAGGTGACTTTCTTTTACGTTTTTTTGTGGTATGATATGTCTTATTTTATTGGTGGGGTAAGGGTCACATTGTCACATGGGGATCTGACAATTTATATCAATGATATCTTTGTGTTTTCTTTATAATTTATTTTTAGAAATTTTATTTTTATTTTAAATTAAAATTTAATTATTAGTATTATTAAATTTGTTGTTATATTTTGAAATTTAAAAAAACTTAATAATTGATAGTAATGTAATTAAAATAAATTTAATAAATTTAAATTTAATAAAATAATTAATCGTGTTAATAATTAAATTGAAAAATAGAAATATTGAATTTCTAAAAATAAAAATATCGGGTTTTCTTAGATATAGAGATATTCATTGGAGGTTGGGGGAAAATGGAAATGTTTTTAGCATAGTCTTAAATCATGTTGGTCTACATGCAATTGTGTGTTAAATGCTTGTGCTGCCTACAGTCCCAACTTTATCTTATGCCATATTTACACATATTTTTGTCCCCCCACCCTACTTCTTTTTTGGTGGTTGTCAACATTAATGAGATGTTTATATGTTATATATAAGGTGGGTAAACCTAGAAAATTGTTTTAGGGATTAAAATGAATAAAAAATAATGTGGAAGGGTATTAGAGTATAATTTTATTATTGTATTTAACTTATAATTTTAAAAGGACTAAACAAATAATTTTTCATTTAGAAGGGGGCTAAGACTAGTGTCTACCTCTCTTCTCTTTGCCTCTATATATAAAGTTCAAAAACAAAATAAAATCAACAAAAACGACGTTAGTTGGATATTTCTTCTTCTTTTTTTCATTCTTACCTTCGAGAGAGGAAGATGAATGTTGGCGACTAGCGCTGAGAGGCATTGTTGGCTGGCGGCAAGCACTGGGTCAGGATCGCAATAAAGGGAGAAGGGGAAGAGGGTTTTTCTTTGCCGTGAATGTGAAGAGGAAGAAGATTGAAAAATGTCTTCCGAAAAAAAAGAAAAAAAAAGGAGGGTAAGACATTTTTCTAAAAAAGATTCATTTTCCGCCAATCAAACATGGTAAAATAATAATAAAATTTTACGTAAAATATTTTGTTGACAAACAAACCGACCTTAAGTATGACTTTTAACTAAAATATTTAAAAAGTATTTTTTAAAATATATTCTCAATTTTTTATTTTGAAATATTCATGTCACACCACATTTAATAATAATTACTTTTAACACGTTATAATTTTTTAAATTTTAAATCAAATTAAATTAAATCGAACATCAAATATAACTAAATGAAAGCTAATTCCATTGATTCATTTTGGTAGTGGCGTAGTCAGGGGGGCTGGCATAGGCCCCAACCCCCCTTAAAATGTAAAATTGTTTAAAACGTCTTTAGAATTTTTTAAAAATTTTAAATTAATAAAGGTAAAATTGCATTGCGGCTCCCCTAAAATTATAAAAATTTAATTTAATCATTTACAAATTATAAAGATATAGACTATAAAAAATTAAATTTTTATCCGACCCCCCTAAAAAATTGTTCTGACTTCGCCCCTGCATTTCGGGTTTTTTTTTTAAGTATTTACTTTCTTTTGAGTTATTTTCATTGATTGATTCGTCTTGGATTATTTTTTTTTAACATTAATCTCATTATAAGTTCTTATTATATCTACTATCTGTAATATAATACTTAAAACTATCCATAGCCCCTCCTTAACCCTTATACAGGAAGATAATACACTTCAGCGCACTCGAATTCACGTTCTCTTGCACTAACAACAATATCGATGCCAATCGAGCTAAAGACTGTTCAATGAACTAAAAATTGAATCCAACAAATTTTTATTTGAAGTGTGCCAATCACTATTGTGGGTATAGTGTCAAAATCATTTGCTCCAATTTTCATGCAAAATATCTGGATAATTTTACTGATATAATATAAAATAAAATAAAATAAAAGGCATAGTTAAGCAAATTTAGTTAATTTTTTATATATAATATATTTTTATATTTCATCCGACCCTCCCTAAAAAATTTTCCTCCCTTCGCCTTTGTGATTGTGGGTTATAAAGTCAAAATCATCAAACATTTTATGTGAACATCCAAAGTGGAAATTTTGAAAGTGAAGTTTTATGATTATTTTGAATTATGCAATTTTTCATTAATTTTGAATTTTATTATTTTTAAACAATCGTAGATCGGTGTTGCAATGTTATATTCGCAACATGCCCGGTCCCCATCACCATTGATCGAGAATTACTTGCGGGAAGCGGGTTTTTGCACGTGGCCACGATAGGTAGGGGTTCAAGTTGGACCCGTTTTGATAAGCGTTGATAGAGAGGTGGAGACCGAGACGCACACTTTCCATCGCCATGCGAGAGTGTAGCATCACCTTAGAAGATGTGCGATATGTTGGGATTACGGTGGGCCGCCCAGTAGTCACCGGACCGTAACATCTCACGATTGGATGGCAGATGCTACGAGCTCCGGGTGCCATTCCGGATAAATTGCAAGGAGGTCGGATCGATATGGTTTGGTTACGAGACATTTCCGCAAATTAATGAAGATTCGATCAAGATGAAAGAATACGGTATGCACGGCATACATACTTCGATAATTGGAGGCTATCCGATGCCGGACGTCTCTAGAAACCTCGTCCACGAGATGGCTCTGAAACTTGTTGATTTCAGAGCGCCGGTGAATTCATTGGGGTCCGCCGTGCTATCGAGGTTGTATCGGGAGATGTCTTGGCGACGCGTGCGGATAAAGCAAAAATCGGAGGTTGTCTATCACTACTGCGATCATGGGCATGGTTTCGATTTCCATTTTACGCCCTCGACTCGACCAACCATATTCATTCCCATTGATAACGAGGTAAATTTAATATTATATTTTCAATTATGTCGTAGATTTATAGTATAATTGCATGCTAAGAGTTTATTTAATTAGGTGGAACCATCCGAGAAGTCATGTTGGAATACCGACTCGCTTGAGGATATACTGGCTCCTATTGGAACAACGGTTGAATCACAAGTAAGTGTCAATTTCGTTATTATAATTTAGTATTTATGTATATAACTAATATTTTGGTAATGTTAATATAGTTTCAATGGACACCGTATGAGGATCCCGAAATTGGGCAAGAATTCGGAGGAGTTCCTCCAAAATCCGAACAGCTAGCACGTTAAGGTCCCGCTAATCACCTACGCGACCGTGGAGATGCACCAGTCGATCGGGTTCTGCGGCAATTTGGATGTCGACAACCGATTCCCGTGGCTCTGAGGTGCTCGATGATGAGCACAAGTGGACTTACTGGCGGCAGACACCTGGATTGGCCAATATTTTGGTCGAACATATCGAGAAGTGGGAGAACCAGATGACTTTTACCTAACCGGAACCGATCGTAGTTCTGAGTTAGCGTGCGTCTTGGAGTACATGCCATGGTTTAGAATCCATGGAAGTCAGATCTGTTGTCGGTGAAGAGAAGCGACAACAAATTCGCGAGCGAAGGAACGTCGGGCCCTTTACATCCAAGGAGAAGGGTGATGAGACGGCCCAAAGAATACTACTACGATCGCCGGGCCCATCAACAGGCCTATATAATCACCGGCCCATCAACAGCGCCTATACAATAACGGGCCCATCAACAGCGCCTATACAATCACCGCCCATCGATTCACCGACAACACCGATAACACAGCGTCCACGGTTTATGCCAAAGGCGTACCGCCTTACATGTATCCTCCTAACCCATATATGTTTCCTTTTCTAGTCCCCCAGTGTTGGAATCCATGGCGGGTTCGAGTCCGTTCGACAACTCCTTTTAGCCACCGATCGTGAGGCCGACATCGGTGTGGGATTAGAGGAGGTGCCGTCGGGAGCGATTCTTTCTACTGACTCCTTCACCAGACGGATGCAATCACCCCGCCGTGGTTTATGCAAACACCTCCGGTCATTATTTTATCAAGGTGGGTCATCATCGCAACACCTGAACTGCACCCACCGCCGAGGGATCGATTCCCACCGAGGTTCCACAACCCCGCCGAAACTAGAAGAAGGAGGAATCCAGCACAGAATCGGCCAATCGCCTCGTGTGGCACTGGTTCCCACCGACATCCGCACTAAACCCTAAACCCCATAATTTGAGTAATTGTAAATTAATTTATAATTTGAGTTTAATTTTTTTTGTATTGATCTCGTTTAATTTTTTGTAATTAAGTTGTAATATATATTATAAAAATTGAGTTTGTTTTTTTTTTGTAATTTAAATTTTTAATTTATTTAATTTTAATAACTTTGACAAAATATGTTTGATTTATTTTTTTGTAAGTAGGTTGTATTATTTTTAATACAATTTGAGTTTTATTTTTGTAATTTAATTTTTTAATTTATTTAATTTTAATAACTTTGACAAAATATGTTTGATTTTTTTTTGTAGTAATTAAGTTGTAATATATTTAATACAATTTGAGTTTGTTTTTTTTGTAATTTAATTTTTTTAATTTATTTAATTTTAATAACTTTGACAAAATATGTTTGATTTATTTTTTTGTAAGTAAGTTGTATTATTTTAATACAATTTGAGTTTTATTTTTGTAATATAATTTTTTAATTTATTTAATTTTAATAACTTTGACAAAATATGTTTGATTTATTTTTTTTGTAAGTAAGTTGTATTATTTTTAATACAATTTGAGTTTTATTTTTGTAATATAATTTTTTAATTTATTTAATTTTAATAACTTTGACAAAATATGTTTGATTTATTTTTTTTGTAGTAATTAAGTTGTAATATATTTAATACAATTTGAGTTTGTTTTTTTTTTTTGTAATTTAAATTTTTAATTTATTTAATTTTAATAACTTTGACAAAATAGGTTTATTTTTTTTTTGTAATTAGGTTGTATTATTTTTAATACAATTTGAGTTTTATTTTTGTAATTTAATTTTTTCATTTATTTAATTTTTTGTAGTAATTAAGTTGTATTATTTTTAATACAATTTGAGGTTGTTTTTTTAATTTAATTTTTTAATTTTTAATTTTTTGTAATTTCATTTTTTTTAATTTTTTTGTAATTTAATTGAGTTATTGTACAAAAGTTCACCGCTTTTCCTCCAAAAATCTACCATACATGAAGGTACATTTGTACCAATGGCTTGCGTTCCGTTTCAATGTTGCTTAAATGTCGCAGCAGGGCTTGACATATCTCTCAAAGACATTGTACACCACCGCCACACTTCATTATATGAAGCGTACCCACCCACACTTCATTATATGAAGCGTCCCCGACTGCAACTTTTCCAACGCTTACGCTTGGCTATCCAAGCCTTTCAGAAGAGGCGTGTACCCCATTTGCTACGAATATTGCCAATTAAGGCCTAAGATCAGTAGTTTTGGGATCGGCCTTCACCGTCGGATTATTAAATCACCAACATGTCCGAATCCATCCTCGGATGATCTTGTGTTACACCACAACGAATTACGTTAAATAATGCAACATTACATAATATTAGTGTTATTCAAATCATTGAACACATAGTGGTACTGCATAAGACATGTATGCGGACCTTTGTACTTCTTCACCTCCCACATCCCCGTCCTTTTCCTCAACGACGCCATGATTTTCCATGCACATGTGCCGCCTTGCACAAAGACACTTCGCCTCGCACCTATCGAGCTTTGATTTAACCATGGTGTAGTTAACCCGCTCACGATCTTGTATTGTTTCAATGCACCAAGAAAAGTGTTCTTGTTGGAAAACGGTTACCAACTTCTAATTGGTCCGAATCCAACGAAGAATTTGTACGGTCCACGCGTCCGATGTGGTAGTTCAGAAACTCCAATGCATCATCTTGAGATAGATCGACATTATGCATGTCTTACCGGAGGCGAGTATGCCTGAATAGCGGATCTTCTTCTTCTTCGTCGAACCGCCTCAACATCTTCAGTACAATTGGAACGGGCTCCGCTCGTAAAATAGTCCAACTTCGCACCGTCGGGCCCTCGGCTCCCGAGGTGGATCCACATCGGATTCATCGTCCGATCCTCCATAACTCGCAACAAACGAGGGCCCTCATTGGTGGATGCCGTCGGTAATACATCATCCCTCCTTAAACATCTTTCGTAAAGATTCCAATCGTATGTGGATTGCCATCCACTAGAAGTTGATGACGCCCCCAATGCGTATTTACGTCATCCGACGCCGATTGACGAATATGCATGTCCCATCCACCAACCGAGTGTCGTGCGGGGTTATGTTTTCCATACTACCACCGCACACGGCACTTCGTGTTTTGCCTCCCACTTACGTAGTGTCGACTGGGTCGTGTATTCCCCGAACGATACTAGATGTTGAGGTCGCAACGAGATCACTTGGAGATGAAAATTCTACATATAACTCGAGATAGGCGATCCATCGACAAAATGATTCTCCACCATTGCCTCAAGGCTCCGAGGACCTTTGATGTCGAATCGTCATATCTCACCGGATCGATCAAGCGCAAAATCTATACTTAATAGATCGAACTTTCATTGGCGTTGTTCAATATTTTACGCCTAATTCTTTTGCAGTTCCACCAAATCGACGTTTCGATTAAAACTCAATCGCTACTGTGTTCTCGATAAGAAAATAACACCATTTTCGTGTCACGACTTCACCATCGTAGTAAATAACACTATTAATACGTTCACTCATTTTCGGTTTTTTTTTTTTTGCTTGAATGCTTTCGCCAACCGAGAATGCAATTTGGTGATTTATAGCCTAATTTTGCCGCTGGCATCAGAGCAAAAGTAAGGCCCACGTTGGAGCGCTTTTCACCGCCTCCGGTAATAGTGCACCTATTTGAAGCGTTTTTACCACGGTTTGTTGTAAACGTCTCCTCAAAATAATTTTGCGGAGACCATCAGAGCAAAAGCGCCCACGCGTGAGAGCGTTTTTTGCCACGGTTTGTTCAAACGTCTCTCAAAATTATTTTGTCGGAGACTCTTGTCCAAAAATTTAATTCATTTTCACATTGCAAGTGGACGGAAGATCGCTAAAGCGCGTCCACGTAGGGCGCTTTAGGCCACGTCGGCCAAAAGCGGCGTCCACGGCGCTTTAGTCGACGTGTCCCTAAAGCGCTCCCACGTGACGCCGCTTTAAAGTCGATTTCCCAAAAGCGCTACCGACGTGGCGCTTTTTTTGGGAAATTGCCCTTCCGGTCAATATTTTTGAAACCCGTCCTTTCCGTAATTTTGTATTTTTTGGTATTTTTGGGATATTTGCCCTGATTAGTTTGAATTTTAATTTTCAATATTATTAAATTTTTTGAATTATGCAATTTTCATTAATTTTGAATTTTATTATTTTTAAATAATCGTAGATCGGTGTTGCAATGTTATATTCATAACATGCCCGGTCCCCATCACCATTGATCGAGAATTACTTGAGGAAGCGGGTTTTTGGCACGTGGCCACGATAGGTAGGGGTTCAAGTTGGACCCGTTTTGATAAGCGCGTTGATAGAGAGGTGGAGACCCGAGACGCACACTTTCCATCTCGCCATGCGAGAGTGTAGCATCACCTTAGAAGATGTGCGATTCTGATTGGGATTACCGGTGATCGGCTCAGAGTCACCGGACCGTAATATCTCACGATTGGATGGCCGATGCTACGAGCTCCTCGGGTGCCATTCCGGATAAATTGCAAGGAGGTCGGATCGATATGGTTTGGTTACGAGACACATTCCCTGCACGAATGAAGATTCGATCAAGATGAAAGAATACGGTATGCACGGCATACATACTTGAGATAATTGGAGGCTATCTCGATGCGGGACGTCTCTAGAAACCTCGTCCACCGAGATGGCTCCTCAAACTTGTTGATTTCAGAGCAAAATTGAATTCGGTTGGGGTCTCGCGTGCTTATCGAGGTTGTATCGGGAGATGCGGGCGACGGTGCTTGGATAAAGCAAAAATCGGAGGTTGTCTATCATCATCGCAGTCATGGGCATGGTTTCGATTTCCATTTTACGCCCTCGACTCGACCAACCATATTCATTCCCATTGATAACGAGGTAAATTTAATATTATATTTTTCAATTATGTCGTAGATTTATAGTATAATTGCATGCTAAGAGTTTATTTAATTAGGTGGAACCATCCAGAAGTCATGTTGGAATACCGACTCGCTTGAGGATATACTGACTCTATTGGAACAACGGTCGGAATCACAAGTAAGTGTCAATTTCGTTATTATAATTTAGTATTTATGTATATAACTAATATTTTGGTAATGTTAATATAGTTTCAATGGACACCGTATGAGGATCCGAATTCGGCAAGAATTCGGAGGAGTTCTCCAAAATCCGAGCAGTTATACGTTAAGGTCCCGCTTAATCACCTACGACTGTGGAGATGCACCACCGGATCGGGTTCTGCGGCAATTTGGATGTCGACAACCGATTCCGTATTCTCGAGGTGCTCGATGATGAGCACAGTGTGGACTTACGGCGGCGACACGGATTGGCCAATATTTTGGTCGAACATATCGAGAAGTGGGAGAACCAGGTATGACTTTTACCTAACCGGAATCGATCGTAGTTCCCGAGTTAAGCGTCGTCTTGGGAGTACATGCCATGGTTTAGAATCCATGGAAGTCAGATCTGTTGTTTATCAAGAGAGGCGACGCAAATTCATGAATAAGGAACGTCGGGCCCTTTACATCCAAGGAGAAGGGTGATGAGACGGCCCAAAGAATACGCCTACATACCGCCGCCCATCAATCAGGCCTATATATCACCGGCCCATCAACAGCGCTTATATGATCCAAGCCCATCAACAGCCTTATACAATCACCGGCCCATCGATTCAAATTGACAACACCGATAACACAGCGTTCACGCTTTATGCCAAAGTCGTACCGCCTTTACATGTATCCTCCTAACCCATATATGTTTCCTTTTCTAGTCCCCCTGTGTTGGAATCCATGGCGGGTTCGAGTCCGTTCTCGACAACTCCTTTAGCCACCGATCGTGAGGCCGACATCGGTGTGGGATTAGAGGAGGTGCCGTCGGGAGCGCTTCTTTCACTGAACTCCTTCACGACGGATGCAATCACCTCCGCCGGTTTATGCAAACACCTCCGGTCATTATTTTATCAAGGTGGGTCATCATCGCAACACCTGAACTGCACCCACCGCCGAGGGGATCGGATTCCCACCGAGGTTCCACAACCCCGCGAAACTAGAAGAAGGAGGAATCCAACACAGAATCGTTAATCGCCTCGTGTGGCACTGGTTCCCACCGACATCCGCACTAAACCCTAAACCCCATAATTTGAGTAATTGTAAATTAATTTATAATTTGAGTTTAATTTTTTTGTATTGATCTCGTTTAATTTTTGTAATTGTTGTAATATATATTATAAAATTGAGTTTGTTTTTTTTTGTAATTTAAATTTTTAATTTATTTAATTTTAATAACTTTGACAAAATATGTTTGATTTATTTTTTTTGTAAGTAGGTTGTATTATTTTAATACAATTTGAGTTTTATTTTTGTAATTTAATTTTTTAATTTATTTAATTTTAATAACTTTGACAAAATATGTTTGATTTATTTTTTTGTAGTAATTAAGTTGTAATATATTTAATACAATTTGAGTTTGTTTTTTTTGTAATTTAATTTTTTAATTTATTTAATTTTAATAACTTTGACAAAATATGGTTGAGGCGCACATGCCTCCTTAACCTAGATAGGAAGAAGTCCGTACCATCACCGACTTCGGTGTTATTGCGAACATAATCGGAAGGATTCTCCCACATTGCCTTGTGCCACAGACTAGCAATAGCCGATGCGTATATCTACCATACATGAAGGTACCGTCAATTTGTACCAATGGCTTGCAGATGTAAAAGCATCTCGGCATTGCTTAAATGTCCGAACAGCGCTTGAACACCGCGCGATCCACGGAGCGCATTGATCATTGTAGTACCGGTTCCGCTTTCAATGTCTCATAGTCGCTCGACATATCTCTCCAAAGACTTTACACCACCGCCACACTTCATTATATGAAGCGTCCCACCGACCGCAACTTTTCCAACGCCTTCTGCTTGCTATCCAAGCCTTTCTGTAAGAGGGCGTGTACCCCATTTGGCTACGAATATTGCCAATTAAGGCCGGCACTGTAGTTTTGGGATCGGCCTTCACCGTCGGGATTATTAAATCAGCCAACATGTCTGAATCCATCCTCGGATGATCTTGTGTTACACCTGTCAACGAATTACGTTAAATAATGCAACATTACATAATATTAGTGTTATTCGAAATCATTGAACACATAGTGGTACTGTACCGGTAAGACATGTATGCGGACCTTTGTACTTCTTCACCTCCCACATCCCCGTCCTTTTCCTCAACGACGCCATGATTTTCCATGCACATGTGCCGCCTTGCATAAAGACACTTCGCCTCGCACCTATCGAGCTTTGATTTAACCATGGTGTAGTTAACCCGTTCTCGATCTTTGTATTGTTTCAATGCACCAAGAAAAGTGTTCTTGTTGGAAAACTGGTTACCAACTTCTAATTGGTCCGAATCCAACGAAGAATTTGTACGGTCACGCGTCCGATGTGGTAGTTCAGGAAACTCCAATGCATCATCTTGAGATAGATCGACATTATGCATGTGTTGGAGGCGAGTATGCCCTGAATAGCGGATCTTCTTCTTCGCCCGAACCGCCTCAACATCTTCAGTACAATTGAACGGCCTCGGTTCGTAAAATAGTCCAACTTCGCGACCGTCGCCTCGGCCCGAGGTGGATCCACATCGGATTCATCGTCCGATCCTCCATAACTCGCAACAAACGAGGGCCCTCATTGGTGGATGCCGTCGTAATACATCATCCCTCCTTAAACATCTTTCGTAAAGATTCCAATCGTATGTGGATTGCCATCCACTAGAAGTTGATGACGTCCCCCAATGCGTATTTCTGTCATCCGACGTCGATTGACGAATATGCATGTCCCATCCACCAACCGAGTGTCGTGCAGGGGTTATGTTTTCCATACTACCACCGCACACGGGCACTTCTGTGTTTTGCCTCCCACTTACAGAGTGTCGACCTGGGGTCGTGTATTCCCCTCGAACGATACTAGATGTTGAGGTCGCAGCCAGATCACTTGGAGATGAAAATTCTACATATAACTCGAGATAGGGCGATCCACTGACAAAATGATTCTCCACCATTGCCTCAAGGCTCCGAGGACCTTTGATGTCGAATGCGTCATATCTCACCGGATCGACCAAGCGCAATAATTTTGTATTTTTTGGTATTTTCATATCTTTGCCCTTTTTATTGCTGACTTATTAGCCTATTGTTGTCACCTTGTCTTAATCATTTAGTATTGTTTTTTTGGGGGCTTAATCCTATAAATTATATCTATTTTTGCAATTTAGTACTTTAACGAGGGGCGAAATTAGGGGCTGGTATGGGCCTCGGCCCCCTAAAATATAAAATTACTATTTAGGCCTTTAAAATTTTTAAAAATTTTTAAATTAGTAAAGGTAAAATTACACTTTGGTCCCCTTAAAATTACAAAAATTCGATTTAATCATTTACAAATTATAAAAATATAAACTATAAAAAATTTAAATTTCATCCGGCCCCCCTAAAAAATTGTCTTGGCTTCACCCCTGACTTTAACCTCTTTTTTTCACAGTTTACCCCACAAATTTGCCAATAATGTGACATGTAGACTTATTCATGGGTTGGGATATTCACCCAAGCTCGAAGGTCTATTCGAAATTTGAGAATATTGGGGTAAAATAAAAGGTTTGTTTAAAAAAATGGGCCAAGCTCGGGCTTGAACATTCAATGCTTGAGTCGGCACGATCGTTTTCTAGAGTTTGATAATGTTTTATATTGTGTAATTTACATTACATAAAAAAAAATTAGATCTATAGTAGCACATAATATTACTATGTAATATAATGTAAACATTAAAAAATATTAAGATAACTGTATATAAAATTATTAAATATAAAATTAAAAATAATATAAATTTATTTTGATTTTTTAAAAAATATGGGCAGGTTTAAAATGAGGTTGGATTAACTATTTACAAATATGGATGGGCTTGGGCAAAATTTTAGATCCATGTTTTAAGTCGAATTGGGCTTGAATAAGCATAAAATGTGTTAATATCATGTTTAGGCCCTGCTCGACTCAATCCATGACCACCTCCGGTGACATGACATTATTATTGGACATCTGTAATTTTTAAGTGAATAGAGACAAGAATGATAGTTTAAGTGTGATCGAAAAAAATAGATAATTGAAAAAATAAGTCCATATTATTTACTCATTTTATCATTTTGGCCCTTATTCTTTTTTTCTTTTTGGTCATTTTGACCCTCGATATTTAAAATTTAGTTAAACTAATTGCTTTTGGACAAAAAAGACTTACTAAATCTTAAAATTTTAATCTGATTGATGTGTACCATGGTGACAAATCCACATTTAATTCATAAAAAATAAAAGAATAAGAATAAATATTTAAAAATCAACATTTTTATTACGTCTAATTCTATAAGTAAAGTTGATATTTTATTATGTGTTCTTAAATTATTATTTAAAAAAAAAGACTTTTAATTTTTTAATAAAATAAAGGGTAAACTATCAAAATAGTCACTTTTATTTCACTCAGGTTATATTTTAGTCACTTATGTTTGAAATGTTACGTTTTAGTTACTTACGTTAACATGTTGTAATATTTTAGTCATTGAGCCGTTAATTGCCATTAACGGCATAACGGTAAGTTGATGTAGCATGTTAAATAATCATTTAAAACAAAAAATTTAGGTTAAATTATACAATTAGTCATCATATTTTTTCGTTTTGAGCAATTTAATTTTTTTCTTTTATGTTCTTGTAACTTCCTTTTTTTCTTCTTCCTTATTTTCCATCTTCTTCATCTCTTTTAACGTAAAAAAAATATTCTCAAAATGAAAAAATATAGGGACCAATTATATAATTTAACCTGAAATTTTCGCTTGAAATGATAATTTAACGTGCCGCGTCAAATTACCATTACATCGTTAACTACAATTAATGCTCAGTGACTAAAATGTTACAATACATTAACATAAGTGACTAAAACGTAACATTTTAAACATAAATGATTATTTTGATAATTTACCCTAAAATAAATTAAAATTTTGAAAAAAAGTTTTAACTTTATTTTAAAATAAATAAACATGCATATAGCATGTATATTATTTTAATTTTAATTTTATATATTTTTAATTATAATTATTAATTTAGTTGGTATGACGTAAGCATGTAGATTTTGATATTGCTTGTCCAAAATAGCATTCCTTTTCAAATCTTGATGTAAGGCTAATATGGTAATTCACCGGTTCCTTAAAAAAGGGAAAAAAAACAATATTAATCAAATTAGTACAGGGCTACAACATTTCCTACCTAATTGATTTCATCTTATTATCATACCATGTTTGGTTTTCTTTTATAATTATAAAATTAGTCCTTCATATTTATATTTTTATCAATTTGACCCTTATTGTCTAAATCTAGTCATCAATCTTTTAAAAGTCAAGTTATTATTTTTAACAAAAACAATGACTAAAACGTTAAATTTTTAAAGAAGGTAGCCCACATTATAATTCACGTGTACTTCATACTATTTTTTTTAAATTTTTATGAATTTTATATAATATTTTTTTATTTTTTTATAATGATTTGTTGATATGAAATATAAGATAAATAGTGCCGTGCCAACATGAAAGTACACTTGGACTACTACGCCAACATCATTAAAAAATTAATGTTTTAGTAAGCATTTTCATCAGAAAACAGTGTTTTGACTATTTTTTGAAAGGTTAATTGTCAAATTTAGTTTTTTAAAAAGGACCAATTTTATAAAGAAAATATAAACGTTAAGGGCTAAATTTATCATTATATATTTTTTATATAAGAGATCCTTAATTTTTTTAAAGTTAAAATAAATATATGGTTAAAATATACCACAAGTCCTTGTACTTTTCAAAATTTGAAATTTAATCCTTATACTTTTAATTTGTGAATTCAAGACTTAGTTTTGATTTCAAAATTGAAGTCCAATTATTAACACTGTTGATTTTTATTGTTAAATTTGTTGGTATAACATTTTAAAATAATAAATTTGTGGTGTTAATAGTTGGACTTAAATTTTGAAATTTAAAAGATAGAGCGACTATATTCTTAAAAATAAAAGTTACAATGACTAAATTTTAAATTTACGAAGAGTACAATTATTTATAATATATTTTAGCTTAAATAATCTACATAGCATAAGCACGAAGCCCATGGGCCTTCGGTATACAGGCTCAAAAGCTTCGCTCATGCCAAACAGGGGCCTCGGCCTCCTTTCTCTAAATGGGGAAAATTTTTCTTTTAGCCCTTCCCACAAATTATAACATTCAATTTGAGTTTTGAATGATTTTTTTTTTTCATTTTCAACCAAATTTGAATTTTTTTTTTTGCATTTTCAGCCAAATTTGAATTTTTTTTAAAAATATTTTATTAAAAATAAAATTTTATAATTTTATTTCCTCCCTTAAACAAATTTCATAACTTCACACCAATGACATTTCTTCTTTCTCCACCAATATTTATTATGCTTACATTAAAATAATTATATAAATCGAATTTATGTTCTTCAATAAATTATAAATATATTTTATAATAATAAATTGAAATTCATATATATATTAATAAAATATAACTATATTTTATTGCAATAATTTATATATTTAATATTATTAACAATATCTATATAGATTTAGGAAAATTATCCTATAATTGCTTGTGAAATTTTTTAAACTCCGTTAACGAGTTAACGAGTTATGGGTGTGACATACCTCATAAATTTAACCCTCAATGTTTTTCTCTTTTGTCAATTTGGTCATTGTTCACTTTTTTAGTTAAATTTATCTATTAATTTTAAAAAAAAAGAGTCAAACCGTATTTTTTAACTGAGATACTAATTAAAACATTAATTTTTAACGATGTTGACGTGGCAATCCGTGTGAAAGTCTACATGCATTTCATGTCGATATGATGCTATTTGTTTTATATGTCACATTAATAAATAATCCTAAAAATATTCAAAAAAATCCACGATATAAAATATAAAATTGTCATGCGAGCTGCCAAGTTTAAAAATATAATGTTTTAATCAGTGTTTCTGTTGAAAAATATCAATTCGACTCGTTTAAAAAGGTTGAGTGCCAAATTTAGTTAAAAATAGGAATAAGGGTTAATTTGACAAAAAACTAAATGTTGAAGGACTAAATTTATCATTTTATTTTTCCTTTGTAATATATATAAATATATAGCAATATATATAAATATATAGCAATATATGAAAGGATGATGCTCAAGAAATAAAAAGAAAGTATTTTTTCAATTTTTTCTTATTTATTTATTTTAAATATTTTCACCCAAAGGTTGTGATTTGTAAATCTTGCAATTTTAAGACAATGATATTAAAATTTACAATTTAATTATAACTATAAAAAAAAAAAAAGGGAAAAAATAACAAAGGGAAAACAAAAGGAAGCTTTTTCAAAGCAACATTAAAGGATCAAACATTAAAAATGAAAAATTGAAGAAAAAGAATCTTTCGAAAACTGTGAAAAAGACCTCTCTTTCTCTAGACCTTGCATTATTTGCATTTATTTGCTTTCATCCAATGGTATAAATCTAAAAAGAAAAAAAAAGAAAAAGAGAAAAAAAGAAAACCAAACCCCACCAGTCAGCTACGTTTTGATCGATCAAGGAATCTGATCATCAATCCAAAAACAGATTGGAAGCCGTTGGATTTGATGACTCCTATGTTGACATGTCGCCGGCGTTAATAGACCCCGGAGGAGCTTCTTCTTCAATCCCCAATGGTCAGGTTTCTTCTGTTCCTTTTACATTGAATTCATTTGGGTCTTTTTCTGTTTCTCAATCGAAATTTTCACAAGAAAAGATGAACCCATCTTCTAGTTTTGGATTTGGAAGCGATATTAATTCTGGGTTTTCGGATTCCAACCCGAATAATCCCGATTTTAGCTTCAATACGCCGTCCACACAACGACCATCGGCCGGCCTTGCTAGGCCAAGGCTTGTTAAAATTAGAAAGCAATTGAATTCCCATAATTTGAAATCTTCAGGCGAGTTAGGAACTCGGTTAGGGCCCGGTTTTAATCCGTTTCGGCCTGTGTCCGGTGTTCCTGGCCCGGGTGGGAATTTAGAGGGAGGAGTTGTGGGGAAATGAGGAATTTGAGAATTGGGAAAAGTTGTGGTTTAGGTGATCAAAGTTTAGTTTTTAAGCTTCCGGATGAGTTAAGGAAGTTGAACATCGAGGACGGTTCCAAGGGTAATTGGAGCAATGTGAATGATAGCAATGTAGGTGGTTATGTTGGAGAAGGTGTAGAAACTGGAAAACTTCCAGATGAGTTGCGGAGCAAGTTGAATATTAAAGGCGGCGAGGATTTTGTTGATGGAAGTAAGAAGGTATTCGTATTTACGGGAGGAAAAGGTAGTGATTCTTTGGTCGGAAGCTCGACAGATGCTGTTCGAGATAGGATCAAGAATTTGAATATAAAGGGGTCCGATGATAGTAAAACGAATGAGAAGATGGATGAAAAGTCTGGTCATCTTGGTGGGGAAAGAGAGAAGGGATTGTCAACTGAGATGGAGAGGAAATTGAATATTGGGAGTGTTTCGGGAGATTCTACTGCTCAAACCGACAAGGGATTTTCTTCTTCACAAATATTTGGAAACGATGTACGAACTGAAAAGTTGGATGATAAAAAGCTCGAAGAGTTCGGTAATTCTCTACATAAAGAATCCGTTTTCCAGGCAGCAACATCGGGTTTGTATCCAAGTGATATTAGACCTGGTGAAGCTGCAGCATCATCAACTCTGTTTTCATCTACTACAATGCATTTCCAGCCTGGTGCAAATTCCTTTGGCTCAACTTCTAGTAAACCAGAAAAGAAGGATGGGTTTGGTTCTACAGCCAAACAAGATACTATAGATACACCCTTTGTAGAATTCAGAACTCCTCATTCACTGGCAAATATGTTCTTTGGATTAAATAAAAAATTAGAATTTAGTGCAAAGAAAGAAACCAGTAAAACCACAAAAGTCAAGAAAAGGAAAGGAAAGTTGAAGCAACCTACACCGGTCCAGCTATGGCATGGACCAGATTTTGTTTCTAGTAAAACTGGTGCTCGGGATAATGCAGATGCTTCGGAGTATTCACCAATGGATGTCTCACCTTATCAAGAAACCCTAGCTGATACTCGATGTTCAAGAGAATCTTCCGTAGCTTCGGATGAGTCACAACCAGCAGTTCCCAGTGATGCAATAGATGAGGATCTGGTTACTGCAACACAACATATGGATATAAAAGGAAGTGAGAAAGATGAAATAAAAATGGAGGGTTATGGAGATGTTTTCAATAAAGCTGTTGCTACTGAAGCTCCTCAAGAAGATTCTGTATCAGGGGCTGAAACTGAAAGCTTTATATCTGCAGTCGAGGAGATAGATGATAACAGTGATATTGCTCTTAGTTCAGCTGAAAAGGAAGTCACTTCGAGATTGAATATTGAGAGGCAAGATAGTGACACTCAGATGTACTTTTCTTCCACTGCTAATTCAGAACATATAAGTGGGTGTGACTTCACCTTTGCTGCGTCTTCTTCAGCTCAAAGTCAACTATCATCACCAACACGCTATCACCGAAAGAAGAATTCGGCTAAAATTTCTTTTGATACTCCTTATTCCGGTTCAAATGTGAGAATTCCTTGTGCATCGTCTTCTGCACAGTTTTCTCCTTACACTGGAGCTTCATTGCATTTATCTCCCCTACAAGGTCAAAAAACAGATTTATCTACTTTGCAAAGCAACGTTGGAGGGAATTCTATGGTGAACAAAGGACCGGAGATCAAGCATGAGCCTAATTTGACTGGTGCAAGCACTGCAGCTCAGGAATCATGTGAAAAGTGGCGATTAAGGTTATTATTAGTTTTTGATAAATTACCTTCATTCTTTTAAAACATATTGTTTCCAAGTAGATTAATAATTTGTATGTTCTCATTGAGGTAAAAGTCCCATGGAGGAGTCAAATTGCATTTTGCCCCCTCTACTAAAAAACTGGACAAATTAGTCCCTGTACATTAGATCAAAGATAAAACTGGTGTGGTTGATGAAATAACCAGATAATTACATGTGGCATGCCATGTATACCTCATCTTGACATACAGGGACCAATTTTGAACAATAAAAATGGATGAAAATTTTAACAGAAGGACTAGCTTGCTGTTTGATCTTATGTATAGGACTAATTTAGTCAATTTTTTTAGTAGTGGGAATAAAATGCAATCTGACATATAGTACAAGGGCCTCCATGGTACTTTTACCTTCTCATAGATCATATTTGGTCCATCTTGTAATTTGGTGATAATACCTCCACTGATAAATCCATTTTGTATATACCAGGGGAAACCAAGCCTATGCAAATGGAGATTCATCCAAAGCTGAGGAGTATTATACACAAGGGATAAGTTGTATTCCTGAGAGTGAGACATCTAAAAGCTGCCTTCGAGCATTGATGCTGTGCTATAGCAACCGTGCAGCTACACGAATGTCTCTTGGAAGAATGAAAGATGCACTGGGAGATTGCATGATGGCCATGGCAATAGATCCCAACTTTTCGAGGGTTCAACTTAGAGCAGCTAAGTAAGGCTCCTCATTTGTTTCATTTTCTTTAATTCAAGTCACTGCTGCTCTGGAATTGTGTATAATTCTGTATTTCCGTTTCAACTTTATAAATTCCTTATATACACTGTAGTTATTTAAGATTGAATTTTCTTTCAAGTCTTTGTTGCATGAGAATTTATAAGTATTTGTTTCAGATTACCGACTATGTTTTCCATTTCCTACATACACATTTCTCTGTGGAGCCAATATTGCTCTGCATTGTTATCCAGTTATCATTGTTAGGCTGTTGGTTTTGTAATTAATTTGCATTTCAGTGAACTGTTATTAGTTTGGTTCATGTTTGTTATCGGCTTTCTCGTAGCTCTCCTAACCCTGGCTTCTTTTTTTTCTTTTCCTTCTAGTTGCTACCTTGCCCTTGGGGAAGTTGAGAACTCAGCGCGATATTTCAGGAAGTGCTTGCAATCTGGAATTGATGTTTGTGTGGACCGAAAAATTGCATTAGAAGCCTCTGATGGCCTACAAAAGACACAGGTGCTTATTGTTGTAGACACATATGACTAAATGTAGGTTTATTTGAGGTGATGATAATGTGACTGATGAGTTCCTCTATTACAGAAAGTGTCTGAATGCATGCACCAATCTACTGAACTTTTGCTAAGAAGAACATCTGATGGTGGCGAGAGTGCTTTGGAACTAATTGCTGAAGCCTTGAAAATAAGCATGTACTCGGAAAAATTACTTGAAATGAAAGCGGAAGCCCTTTTCAGTGTATGTTTATTCCTGTATACTTTTTCTAAATGTAGAACTCATAAAAGTAGATTATTTATTGTCTCAGGAAGATTGTTGGAATTATAATAACAATTTTTCTATCTTGCAGCTGCGCAAATACGAAGAGGTAATTCAGCTGTGTGAGAAGACATTTGATTCAGCTGAAAAGAATTCCTTATCATTTGATAGCAATGGTCAAATAGCCAATCTGGATAGTTCGAGTTTCTCAAAGGACTTGACCTTTAGAGTTTGGCGCTGTCACATGATCTTCAAATCTTATTTTCACCTAGGAAAGCTTGAAGACGCTATTGCTTTTCTGGAGAAGCAAGAGGAATTGCAGTCCTCTATGTATAGGTAAACTTGATGGCCCTCCACTCAATATATTAATTTATGTGCTGTACTACAATGATTGGTGCACGTTCTTGGGTTTAAACAGGGATGGAAGCAACAGTCTAGAATCATCAATCCCATTGGTTGCTACTGTCCACGAACTCTTGAGTCATAAGGTATTTTTCCTTGACATAATTTTTAAACTAAGAAACTTTTCTAGTTTATGCACACCTATGCATGTCATTGTCCTTTTGTTCACCTGGTGATATAGGTAAACTATATTCACTAGTATATTTACAACATTAACAAAATTATACTTTAGTGCACATTGGAGACATTAATAGAAATTATGTGTACTGAAAAGTAAATTATTCATGAACTTTCTATTAAAACAGAATTTTAAAAATAAAATTTTGGGTCATGACGGATCAGGTACAGACAATAAACAAATTTTTGAGTTGGGATATGGTATCCAAATATGATTATCTTGGTTGAACTGGCTTTCGACGAGGATATTGTAAAGTTGTATTGTGCCAAAAACTGCCCCATTGCTATCCCAAAGTATAAAACCAGTACTCGGAAGTCTCGTGTACTTTGCGGTGTATCAATAAAAGGTTTGGTCTCAAATGCAATTATTTCATTTATCTGCAGGCTGCAGGGAATAAAGCATTTGAATCGGGAAGGCACTTGGAAGCTGTTGAACATTATACTGCTGCTTTATCTGGCAATATGGAGTCCCGGCCTTTTTCAGCTATTTGTTTCTGTAATCGTGCTGCTGCGTATAAAGCACTGGGTCAAATCACTGATGCAATTGCTGATTGCAGCCTTGCCATAGCACTCAACGGAAATTATTTGAAGGTTTGTCTGCAAGCTGATGTTATCTTTATATGAAAATGATTTATGGAACTAAGAAATGTAAATTTCAATGCCTGCAAGACCATTGTATTTTTTGTTTGGTGACATATTTGCGGTTTCACATTTTTGCAGGCAATTTCTAGACGAGCCACGTTATACGAGCTGGTTAGAGACTACGATCAAGCAGCCAGTGATATTGAAAGATTTATTTCGCTTCTCATGAAGCAAATGGAGGCGAAGACCAATCAAATTGGAACAACTGACCGACCAATGAACTTTGCAAATGACTTGAGACAAGCTCGTTTGTGGCTTTCTGAAATCGAGGAAGAAAACAAAAAGGAAGTCCCTCTGGATTTCTATCTAATTTTGTAAGTTTGTTCATTTGTGATCATAATTGGCATTTGGAAAAGTTCATACGAACATGGATCCTCAAGGTCACTTTGTCTTAATATCATATTCATTTGTTTGCTTTTTCTTTAAACCTTTTCAAATATTTTTATCTTGGTAGTTAATTTTAGATTTCATATTCAAGTTTAAACCTTACCATATTATTTTAATTGTAACGGTAGGGGGGTCGAACCATCTGTTTCAGCAGCAGAAATTAAGAAGGCATATCGGAAATCTGCTCTTAGACATCATCCTGACAAGGTTTCATATATTTGCTGCTATATGCATATTTTTTAAAGTTCGATGCCAGTATGTCTGATTTATTTTTATTTTTGTGTGTGTAGGCTGTTCAATCCCTTGTAAGACATGAAAACGGAGATGATAGGCTTTGGAAGGAGATAAGAGAAGAGGCCTACAAGGATGCTGACAAACTATTTAAGATAATTGGAGAGGCATATGCTATACTTTCGGACCCTATCAAGGTATGTGTTACCCTTTATCCGATACATCTATGCCTTCCTTTAGGTGCAATATGATACATTTATGTTTACAGTATTTGGAACTATATATTACCAAGGTACTCTTAGATGAGATTTTGTGACTGATTGGTTTAAGGTTTAAGGTTTAGGAGCATGCTTTAAAAGGCAAACAATCTTGGGACGGACCTGTGTATGCCACAAATTCCTTTTATGATGTGTCCGAATACATGAATCGATTTGATTTAAAAGGAATGGTGAAAGAACAGATATTTGTCTATATATAGAGAGAGAGAGGCAGAACATTGGAAGTATGAGTTATTCCGATTGGCACTCAATAGCGGATTCTAGGCAATGCACAGTTTGCCGTTCTATAGCTTTTCTCCTGACCTAAACATTGAATTGTCTTCTTAGCCATGATCTCATATTTAAATGTTTGACATTCATTTCCTATTAATATTTGGACGTGGATACGAGGATATAATCCTTCGAGGACCCTTCAAATACATGAAAAATAGTCCATTTCTTTTGATCACCAATTCATTTTTCCTTCAAATAAATTGATGCGTCCTACCATCGAATGAATTTGGTATTGTTCAAGTTTCTATAAACTCGGGAAACCTAACCGTTCCATCTAAGGACCGGTTATCTCGTATTATTTAGAAAAGAAAACGTGAATGTTAACATGACTTTATTTCTTTTTTGCTTGGGGTTACCGAGAAAATATGATGTGTGTTCTTTAATCTTGTAACATCGTCTTCTTACAGCGCTCAAGGTACGATCTTGAAGAAGAGTCAAGAAATGTGCAAAAGAAACGTACTGGAGCCACATCCAGAGCCTCTACAACAGATGCTCAAAGCTATTCAGTAGATAGAAGTAGGCAACATTGGAGGGAGGTCAGAAGATCATACGGCTTTTCAACCTCCAAAGCATCCGAAACCACTCGATCAAACAGATTCTATTGACAATTATGAGCCATGCGTTAGAGGAGAATCTTGAGATATCTAACAGATTCCAAAACAGATTAAGAACTCAACAGAACGGTATCTATTCCGACCCTAATCATGAACTAGGTGTGTGCTCTTACCAAAGGGTTGGTTTCTTTAACACTATATCAATGGATTTAAACATGAACTAACGAAATTGAAATCTGAAAGAAGCCCTTTCTGTTTCAAGGACATTACTTGCTCATCAAGTAAACCAAAAAAAAAAAAAATAGTACAGGTGACATCATAAACACCATGGAAGCTTTGAAGGGTTTTTGCAGCTTTCTTCCTCAAGCTGACATTCCCTAATTTTGAGAGCAGTTTTTTTTTTTTTTTTTGGGGAGAGGGGAGGTTAATGCATTTTACCCTATTTTCTTGATTGATTGTTTGATTTAATTGCTTTGTTTATGAAAAAAGAGATGAAGCTTTTGAAATGAAAGATGTTGTTTTGATTGTGTACAGTTGTTTATTTTATTTTATTTAAAAAATAAATATTATTTTAATTATGAAAAGAGACGCTAACTTAATTTGAAAACAATTAAAATTTTATTTTATTTAAAAATAAATATTATTATAAGATTTTTATTTTCATATAAAATCTATTAAAATAATTAAGCCCAAATAAATCCACATATTATGGTTGTGCTCTAATCTAGCAATGATTAGAATAATTACATCATGGGATTAGATCATTTTAGCATTATTTAATTTGAGTTAACTGCGTTAAATAAAATTTTAAATTAGTCTTTAAACTTTAAATTATTCTAATAGAATCGGGTCAAAATATATTTAAATTAAACAAATCTTTCGATTAGTCTAATTGTCCGTATAAGTGTTAAATATATATATGTATATATATTAGTAACATTTATAAGTCAATAGAGGTCGTTCGAGTTTTAGCTCGATTGACATGTGTATCGTTGTTAATACAGAGAGAGTGGGTTCGAGTGTGCTGAAACGCATTATCCTCCTATTTATGGGTTGGGGATGGGCAATTGATAATTTTAGACATTCTGTTAAAAAAAAACAGATATGATTAAAACTTATAATGAGATTATTCAAAAAAATCAATAAAGAATTCAGTAAAATACCACGAGGGCCACTGTACTATAAATAATAGTACATTTTATTATTTTACTCAAAAATAAACAAATTAATCCATCTAGATCAGTTCAAATAGTAAATTTATAATTTATAATTAAAAAAAGTGAAGGAAAAGACGTGTACGAGTCACGCGACTACATCATGTCTAAAAGGACAATCCGACGTGGCACGCGGAAAAACGTGAACGACTCTGCACCAAGAACTTAAAGACAAGAGAGAAAGAGCGAAGGGGCAAAACCGGAAACACATAATTATAAAATATTTTTAAAAATTATAATAATATAACAGAGGCGGTCCCCTCTATTACCGGTGATGAGCTGTCAAAGTGGGAAAAATACACGTGTCATGTCTTAACCTACTGTGGTCCCATCTAACTGGGACAACAAAAACTTTTTACTTTTATTATTAATTTTTATTAATAATTTATGCAAAATACGAAATTAAATTATTAAATAAATAAAAAAATCAAATACAAACAAAGTATACGTCGATTAAAATTATCTTTTTAGTTATTTTTTTACACATCTGTATTATATTTAATTTATTATTAAAATATTTATTTTAAAATTAATTCAACCACCTATCCAGTGGAACCAAAAATGTAAATATTTACTGTTTTTAATCGCGGGGTGAAAAAAGTTAAAATAAGTTACCGTGAGAAGTTGAGAGTTGTGAGAGATGAAACGAATATTTCTCAGGTATTTTTATTTTTTTATATAAATTATTTTAATATATATTAATGATTTTCCAGGTTGGTTTTGCTGGCTGACACTTTGAGGGATATAATGATTTACAGTTGGACTTTGAGAAATTAAATCAAATCATGTTTTCTAAATTTATTTAAAAATGAATTTTTAATAATAATAATATAAATTTAAAAAAAAACAATGGAGCTTCATGCATTCTAGGTCCTTCCTAGAGTTTCATAATTTATTTCCATTTTTCTTAAAAATAAATAATTATATTAATAGTGACTCGATTATATTTTTATTATTTAATTATAAAAAGTTACAAAATAGTCATTCAAATATCACTTAACTATCTTAGATTTTTGAGTATTTTTGTTTTTACATCAATCAACTGGTGACTAAAAAGATAAAATTAAATAGTTAAATGATTATTTTGTAATGTTTCATAACTAAATGATTAAAAAACATAATTGGGTGACTACGAATATAATTTACCCGTAATTAATTGTCGAACTGATTAAATTATCCCAAAATTATTTGAATTAAATTAAATTAACTCGTCAAACCAATTTGACCGAGATTGATTAAGATATTGATTCAAGAGAGACTTTAAATCAATTAAATTATAAATTATTTAATTTTATTTTATAAATTTATAATAATTTATTTAATGGTATAGTACGGAGCATTTATATATTTGGTCAAACATTTTACAAGGTTTTGCCGACATACTATATTATTGATTGATGTGAAATCAGTTAAAATAATTTTTATATTAATTTTATTTTTCAATTAAAATTTTATTTTCCTGATTAAAATATTTATATTTTAAATTAAATTAAAATTAATTATTAAAACATTTTAAAATTAATTTTTATAAGGTTTCTATTTTTTATTATTAATGAGAATAAAATTAAGTTAAATATACTCGAGTAAAGAACAATATCATATTTTGAGAACTTTAAAATCTTAAATTTGAATATCGTGTTTCGACACTTAATTAAAAATCAAATAATTTATATTAATTTCTTTTAACATTCGACAATTCAACTGACGTCAATCAACTCAACCCAAATAAAAAAATTAAAGTAATCTATTGTGCCTATTAAATTTGATTTTTTGTTAATATATTTCAAGTTTAACTTCGGTTTTATTCAATTTATTTAATTTGTAAAATTTTAAAAAAACTGAACCAACTGAATATTCATCATAAATAATCAAAAGTTGTTAATTTATCTTTAGACCCCTTTAAAAAAACAAAAAATTGGTGCATTGCATGGCCATGAAAATGCCATGCATATATATATATATATATATGTACCACTGTTTGTAATGAATGTGAGAGGGACTTGACGAAATGTGAAGCCAAAATGGAATTTAAAAAAGCCCTTTGAAAATTTAATATCTATACAAATCTGGCTACTAAATGTGCACTTTTGGTCACCTAACTTTTTCTATTTTAAACCCTCTTTTCATCATTATTTTTAAAAATTACAGAATAGTCGTTGAATTATTTAAAAGTTTTTATTTAAGTCATTGAAATTTTTTTCTTTTGATGAACGGTATGGCGGAACAATAACTATCGACGAGTAAAAGAACATACTTTAGATCTGAGCTGATCTGACAGTCAATGTCGAAGATCGGAGAAGAAAAATGTTCAGATTTTGATACATAGATTCGTAACTTTTAAAGTTGTTTCATGAAAAAACAAACTAAATTATAGAATATGAGGGAAATGAGAGGTTTTAATTTATGCAGGTGGTATGAATGGAGAAGGCCATACAACGATAATTTTAACGAAAACTTTCGAATAATTTAATAATTATTTTATAATTTTTTAAAATATAAATTTATTGATAATTTGATATAATTTGCCCAATTTTTATTCACTATTAAATAAGAAAATGGGCAATGATTTTATTAAATTTAACTATATTTATTTGTGACTTGACAAGTAAAGAGATTCCCAAACCACACTTTAGGAGGGAAATTAATCAACTATATATTATATTATATTTTATTATATTACAATGGGTTTTATTTTTCAAATTTTATTATTTAAAAAAAGGAAAAGGCATCAATTAATTATTTTTATTCTATAAGTAGTCATGATTGATTGGACCATATTCTTCATGTTTGTTAGGTTTTTAGACATTAATTATGTTACTAACTGCTTTAATTTTCTATATTTATACAGAAAAATTATTATTTTGGACCACATCATTAGTATTTGATAATAATATTTTTTAATTTAATTAATTAATTAATTATTTTTAGAGGGCTAAAGTACAAATTTATCATGTACTAAATTGAATAAAATTTTAAAAGGCTAAAAGTTAAATTTCTCTTTTTTAGGAGGGTCGAAGTCCTTGCTAGTGTTCTTACTGTCACCCCATAGGGCATAGACCATTGATTCTCGATTTAACCAATCGATTTGATCTAGTTTTGACAACCATGATTGCCAAAATAATTGAAAACTGATACGTTACATATAGAACAATTCTATTTCAGTACCAACTAACATGATCAATACGCGAGTTAAGCAGTATTTAACCATCTATGCCAGTGCATAAAAAGATATATTTTTCGGTTGTTTTTGTTATGGAGGTCGTGGGTAGTGTCATTCTGAATATGAGATAATTTTTTATCCATGTTCACCGCACTAATTGTTGATACAGTGTACAATAAAAAAGGAGGACAAGAAGGAACAACGAGCAAATCAAGGTGGTGTTGTAGAGGTCGATTCATCTAAAGAGACCAAAAGTCGAAACAAGGATAAGAAGGTAGGCCGATTGAGAAGATAATTACTTAGAGTAGCTTTAGAGTGCCAAAAATTCGATTCGGTCTTCATCGTTAATCAGAATATTTATAAAAAAGATCCCCTTGTTTATTAGTGTGAAGTGACAGGTTATTATGAAAGAAGTTATCCTTATTTAATGCGTGAATGACATGCACCACAAGGCCCATTCCGTTATTCATTCAATCTATACAAAATCATTATGCTCGAGAAAGTCCCTCGTGTTAAACAATGTTTAACCTCCTGTCTCAACACATAAAAAAATGGTCTTATAACAGTGACGCAACGGAAAATAGTCCATAAATTTTTTTAAAAAAATGAAAAAAAAATAACGCACGTGCGCAAATTTAATTATTATTTTTAAAACGACGACCATTTCTCTTGTCTAGTCAAGTCAACTTGCTTTAAAACATCAAAAACGAATTGTACGGTCAAGATCAATCAATCGAATCTGACATTAAATCTAAGGTCCAGATCAATTTCTCAGTCTCCTAACACTATTTCATAATATCGCACGATTTATTGGAGTCTGGTAAGTGGAAGCTGTATATGTATGATGTATCGCCGTAGTACGATAAACTTCAATTAATGTTTTTTTCTTTGAAAAGTTCAAAAAAATTACAAATAAATGCAATAATTAACATACAAAAATGATTAATTTATTAAATTTTATATGAATATAAAATCATAATAAATGTAAAATAAAAATAATTATTCAGTAGAGTTTATAGGATTAAGATTATTATTTTTAAAATATCATAATTAACATAAAAACTCGTTTTCTATTTTTTATTTTAAATGATTAAATTTTATAAAATTTTAATAATTTATTTAATTAAAATCAAATCAATTAGTCGGAATTTATAAATTTATTTGATTTACATTATAAAGTATTTTATTTCCTTTCTTGTTACGAAAAAGAACAATATAAAATTGCTTTTTCATTAAAAGAATAAAAATTATTGCTTTGTTGAAATGCGACATTTATAATATATTAATATATAATTTTTACAGTCTTAGCTTTCGATTAATATATGTATTATTATCAATTTAAAAATATAATTCGAGTGCGTTAAAATGTATCATTTTTTTATTAATGGATTGGAGGAGACTATGAGTAGTGTAGTGCGTCTAACTTTCTTTTTATCTCACTCTACAGTATTTAATCTTACCGTTATAACGAGATTGATAAGAGAAAAAACATGTTTTTTATTACATTTATTTTAGTAATTTTTAAAATTCAGAAAATGATAGCCTAATAAATTATTGTTTTTATCGAAAACATAAACACAGTATTTTTATTTTATTTTATTTTATTTTTTGAAAAATACAGAAATATTTCTCATTGGTTGACAGCCTTTAATTAACTGTACACTGTGAAAATAAAAATAAAAAAACAATAAATGACAGCAAATGTAAAATTAAATAACAAAAGGTTAAAAACACAAATTGGATGGTACAGTTTTACAGCTTTTTTTTGTTGTTGTTGTTGTTGAAACACAGCTGGAATTAGCGGGAGACAGCTGGCATTTTTTTGTACGGAGCAAATACGCAGCTACCGTCGCCGTTTTATTTAAAAAAATTTATTCTTTTTTCGGGGATACCCTTTCCCTTTTTGAAGGGTCCTCTTTTTTTTCCCCTTTGTTGTTTACTGTTTTGCCCTTCTCTTTGTAATTAATAGCAATTGGGTCCTCCTAGATTTTATGTGGGATTTTGTCAGGCTTTTGAATGATTTTGGGTGTGTTTTTGTCTTGGTTGATGGCATTTGGGAATTTTACTTTCCTTTCTCATTTTACTTAAATGCCCTTGCCTTTTTTGGGGCAATTTTTAATGTATAAAGTGCTTGTGTAATTTTTCTTATGAAAGATTTTATTTTTATTTTTTTATAAGTCTATAATAGAAGGAATAATCTGTTTTTTTAATATAACATAGAGGGGTTAAAATGTAATTTAACTACTAATACACGAGCTTCCATGATATTTTATTGGTTGAGATTTTAAAATTTTAAGATCTGAGTCGATTCTTTATAAACGTTATAATTTCGTGTTCGAGTCTCACGTTAAGCAAATCATATATGAGTTCTCTTTAAATTTTATTCTGATTTAAATCTCATCGTGTTTATACAATACAGATCATAAACAATACATGTTCGATCAATTATAACTAGAATTAACTCAATACAATGCACAATAGATTAAAAATCGAAATATATTCAAACATATACTAGAATAAATCTAGATTTTATTTTGTTTTTTACATTTTATAAAGCATGTGTAGACTGTCACACAAGTCGCCACATTAGTGTCATTTAAATTTTAACGATCCGATCAAGTTTTTCATGAAAAAAAAATTGAAATTGACTAAAATTTAAAGGTTAAGGATCAAAACGATAAAAGAAATCAACGTTAAGGACTATACTTATTATTATACCGTTTTATTCTTAAACTTGTAAAGTGTTTGGTGTTATAATCAATGTTTGGTGGGTTGGTTCATAACTAACAATATTTTAGGCACAAGGTAGTTTATGTTTCCGACAAATTGCTTTATAGCACCATTGAATTTCGACATGTTTGTCAATGGGACAGGTTGTCCATTGAAATTGGAACACTAATTTACAGTGCCATTCTAACAAAGCAGGTGTAATCTTAATAAAGTCAAAATGTTTTTAATTTAGAAAAAATAAATCGATTTCAATAGTAGATTTGAAAATCTTAATTTATTATGACAGATAGTGAATTAGATCTGAATAATGAATATCCGAAGATTAATATCCTTCAAATCAACTCAACTATGAAACAGTGCAAAATGGTCCTTCAACTGTTACCAAATTTCTTTTTTTTTTTTGTCACCCAATTATGAAAAGTTACAAAATGATCACCTAATTATAGGGGTGTTCAATCGGTTAACCGACCCGAAATAACATTAACCGAATTAACTGACCTTTCAAAATTTTTAACCGTTAACCGAACCGAAATTTTTTCGGTTAATTCGGTCGGTTAACCGAAAATTATATGTTTTTTTATTTTTGGTTAAAAATTAACCGAATTAACCGAATTAAACGAATTACCCGAAATGAATCACTACATAATTAAAAAAATTACATAATTTTAGTTTTAGTTTTAGAATTTTGTTTTTATTTATTAAATTATTTGTAATTTTTATGATTGAGTAATTAAGTTGGGTTAGATATTTGGGTTTGGATTGGGTTTAGGGATTGAGTTTAGATGAATAGTGGGCCTATTTATATATTATAATTTTATTTATTAATTTTTTCGGTTAAACCGAAAAATTTCGGTTAACCGACCGATTTCAAACCGAATTAACCGTTAACCAATAAATCACAAAATAATTAACCTACCCCCGACCGAAAAAATTCGGTTAACCGACCGATTAACCGAATTCGGTCGGTTAATCAATTTTTTTCGATTTTACCCGAATTTTGCACCTAATTATTCAATTTTGTCTTCTTCTTTTCTATCACCCAACTATATTGGACTTTTGGGTGTTTCTATATTTACGTTAGCCATTCGGTGACCTAAAAAGAAAAAATTGAATAGTTAGGTGACCGTTTTGTAACTTTTCATACTTAGATAACCACATATAGATAAATTAATTGGCGAATGAGACATAACATTGTTGGTTAAAAACAGAAGTCATTATCTGTTATTTTTTATACAATTTTAGAACTACCCATAACCATTTCTCAACCATTAAATATGAGGCTAATATACTTCAGCATACTCGAACCCAGGGGCGAAGCCAGGAAGGGGCTGGCATGGGCCCCGACCCCCTTAAAATGTAAAATTACTATTTAGGCCTTTAAATTTTTTTAAAAATTTTAAAATTAATAAAGGTAAAATTACACTTTGACCCCCCTAAAAATAATAAATATTTGATTTAATCATTTACAAATTATAAAGATATAAACTATAAAAATTAAAATTTATCCGGCCCCTAAAAAATTATTCTGGCTTCGCCCCTACTCGAACCTACATTCTTCTACACTGATAATAATATCGGTACAAATCGAATTAATACTCAATCGACTATTTTTAATTGTTTTAAACATGCATTTAATTATTTGTGGTTATTGGATATTGGGAGAGATATAGATTGACCAAGTCAAATTGAAAGCAATCCCTTTTCTTTACGCCACGAAATTATAGTCAATTCAATCAATTTGACACTCACAAGTCTTAGTCATATGATTAAAATATTGGATTAGAATTTTAAATTTATGAGAGCACTCACTTGCTTGATTGGTTCACATTTTGGTACCAATTAAGTAGTTAAATGTTTACTTTTTATCATTTCCACAAAATCCATTCAATTAGTTCACATATATATATTTTTATAATTTAATCACTTAATTCAATTTATTAATTTTATTACCTGATTGAATATTAACTCAATTAGTATGAGCATTATTGTCAATGTAAGAGGATGTGGGGTTCGAGTGCGTTGAGCGCATTATTCTCCTATTTATGGATTGGGGAAGGGCTATAAGTAGAGGTTCGCCCGGCCCGAAATGTGGGAGGGTTTGGGCAAAAATATAGGCCCGAAAAATGGGCTTGGACAAAAAAATAAAGCCCGTTTAAAAATGGATCGGGCTAGAGTAAGGCATTTTTGGCCCGGCCCGGCCTGAATTCATTAAATGAAAAAAATATTTTTTAATAATATTTTTCTTATTATTTTTCTCCTTATTTTACTACCATTTTACTATTATATTTCTATTATTTTGTTGTTATTGTTTAGATATTATATAAAACTTATTTTATTGTTAATTTTGTTATTATTTTAAAGACATTTGTTAATTTTGTTATTATTTTAGAGGCATTTGTTTGTTTAGTTGCATCTATTTTAGTGTTATTTAAGTCTACATATTTTTAAAATTTATTTTCAATTTGTTTAAAAATATTTATTTTGATTTTTAGTATTTTTGATGTATTATATATATTTAAAATTATATAAAATAATATAAAAATTAATACTGGGTGGTCGGGTAGGGCGTAGTTTTAGTATTTTATATGGGCGGGCTTGGGCAAAATTTTAGGCCCATTTTTGGGCAAGGCCCGGCCCATGCACACCTCTACCTTAACGAAATTGATGAGTTGAATGAGTTTTTTTTTTTTAGTTCACCTAATAATTTTAACCGAGATAATTAGTAATATTATAAAATTATATCAAATTAAACTGTAAGGACCAAATCTCGAATCTTAGCATAATAGAAGAGCCAAAACATAATTTAACATAAATATAAATAAAATAGTAAAATAGATTTTTAGGGTTTATTAAATGAAGGTGTGGACTTGAAATTAAAAATAATAATTTTGTAATATTTGTTGAAATATACAATTTTTTCCTTTTAGTTTCATTTTAATAAATAAAGAGAAATTAAACAATAGGAATGAAATAATTTTTTAAAAATCACTAATTACTTTCATAATTAGTGCGTAGTTGAACATTTCTCTAATGACATTTCCACTAAAATAAATATAACAATGAAAATGAGATTAAGTTCTTATAATTAAGAAAATTACAATTTGAGCCCTTATCAAAATTTTATATTTCAATTCGTAAGCTAAAATGAGGGTTAATTTTGGTTATATATTTTATGAAAGCTAAAATGCAAATTTACCATTTTAATAGTTTATACCTTTTTAATTTTATCGTTTGAAAAAAATATATATAATTTTTTCACGTACTAATTTAATATTTTATAGTTTTTAAAAGATCAAAGCTAAAATTTTTCATTTCAGAGGCTCGAACTCCTGCCAACTCCTATGTCGGCACAATTAAACTGGGTTATACGATTAACGAAAGGTAAGATTCTTATTAATAATCTTATATTTATATCTAAATCACATATTTAAGAAAAATTTAAAAAATACTTTAAAACTATAAAACACAAAGGTTAAAATATGCCATAAGTTTTTGTACTCTTCAGAATTTAAAATTTAGTCATTCTACATTTTATTTTTAAATTTATTTTGTTAAATTTAGGTTCATTACAACTAGGGGTGAGTAAAATCCGATTCGATTTGAAAAATTCGATAAAAATTTAACTTTCGAATTAAATAGTTCGAATTATTTGAGTTAATCAAGTTATTCGGATCAACTCAAACAAAAAATTAAGTTTTTCGGTTTAACTCGAATATGAATTACACAATTCGAGTTATCCGAAAATCCGAGTAATAAAAGACAAAATTACGTCGTTTTGATAAATGTTTACCTTTTTAAAAGTTAAAGTTCAAAATAATTAAGTTAAAAGGTAAAACTACGCCATTTTGATAAATGTTTACTAATTAAGTTAAAAGGCAAAATCATTATATTGTTCATGTAGTTAAATAATATTATATTTCGTCTACTAGTTAAATAATCGGTCAATCTAAACTCAACATTAAGTATAAATAATAGAATTTGTTAACTCGACTCGATTTGACTAGAAAATTTTTCGACTCGATTCGATTTGATTTGAAAAAATTCAATTTGAGTTCGATTGCTAAAATATGGTTTGTCAACTCGACTAACTCGAAAATTTTTTACTCGATTCAACTCGACTCGATCGAATACTCACCCTAATTACAATGTCACATTTTTTCATTACATTGCTATAAAGTGAGTATTTTTATTATCATTTCAAGATGGTATTTCACCAAATTTAGTAGTGTTAATAATTAGACCTGATTTTTAAAATCTGAAAAAGTAAAGAGACTAAATCCTTAAAAATAAAAGTATAAATACTAAATTTTAAATTTACAAAAAGTACAAGGACTTATGACATATTTTGACCAAATATTAATTATGATTAAATTTACTTTAATAAATACGAGTGATTCACGTCTCCACTAGCTAAAACAAAAACATGCTGAAAATGTCTTAATCAAATCAGTCAAAGCCAATCAAATTCCGCCTTTCAAAACTTGAGCCGACCGACCATTTTTTATCGTTATTTTTTATAAAAAAGCACAACGTCCACGTCATCATTCCCCCAAACCGTAATTATCAACAACTTTAATGGGCAATCTTCTTTTAGCCATAAAAACCCAGACAAAAAGTTAAAATTCTCATTAACATTAGAAAAAATGGTAAAAATACTACGAAGTCCATTTTATTAAGAATTAGATTACATTTTGTTTTCTTTATTTGGAAGGTAAATTAGTCTCAGACGCCGATCAAAACGATCGAAAAAAAATATCGATCGAAAATTTCCTTGTTAAAAATGTTTTTCGTTTCTACTATTAGAAAATTATCCTTGTATGTCAACATACAATGATTAATTTGCTCATTTTTTACTAAAAGGAGTAAAATATAATCTAACTCTTGGTACAAAAATAAAGTCTATGTATTATACATTTTTTCTGCATTTAATCTATCTACTATAGTTAGATATTTTTAATCCTTTATTTTTTAAAAATATGTATTTTCAATCTCAAGACCAATTTTTTCGTTAATTTTCATCAAATAATTTAATTGTTTGTCATTCGTAAGCATGTGATGATATGATGTATATAATTTGACATTTTATTTATTGTCGGATAAATTAATTGTAAATTTATAAAAATATGAAAAATACATCATTTGTCGAATGGTAAAAATACATCAAATCATTTGATAAAATTAACGAAAAAAGATTACCGATTCGAGATTGAAAATACATATTTTAAAGGTATAAATATGATTTTTCTCTCTACTTTATTAAAATTGATAAATTAGTCTTTTACTTTAAATTTTCAGATTTTGATTACTTTATGAAAATCGAAAATTTAGTCCAATTGTTTGTAAACAAATTCATTTGAACTATTGGTTTTTGTTAGTTTGTTGCATATTAGTTACTAAATTATTGATTTTTTAATTACATGAATATAAGTAATTTGAATTAATTATTTTTAATTTATTTTTTATGAGGACCAAATTAAAAAATAGATAGATTAAATTCTTAATATTTATAAAATAAAATGACAAAGTTGATAATTAAACCTATTTCAAAGGTAAAACACTAAAAAATCAAATTATAGCAAAAGGACTAAATTGATAAAAATAAACAATACAAAACCTTTTATACAAATTGACCTAGAAAAACCACTTAAATTAAAATAAAATTCTTTTCATCAACGGTAAAAATAATTACCTCCTATTTAACAAATCCGTCATTTTAGAAAATCACCAAGCCCAAATCCGTCATTTTAATTCCTATATAAGTACCCTTCGCTTTCCAAATTTTACTCTAATAGCAGACCCTTCAAAAAAAAAAAAAAATACATTTCTATATTTTTTTTTTCATTTCAATCTCTGTTTAAAAGCTTTCTCTTTTAAAGATTTTTATTTTATTTTCAAGCAAGTCGTCTTGTTGAGAGCAAAAAGAAATTCTTTTTCTTTAAAAAAATTTGTGAAAAAATTAATTGGAAAATTGTGAATTTAACCATCCAAAGGCAAAATATTTCATTTTGAAAATTTCTGGGTTTTTTAGTGAAGAAAATCGATAAGGAAGAGAGGTTGAAGAAGACCCAGATGTCAAAACGGCGGCGTTTTAACAGTTGGGATTGATCGAAAGCTTACAAAGAAACAAAAAAAAGATTGCTTTTTTTATATATTTTTTTCCGATGGAGCAAGGTTAATAATAGGTAGTTAAGTGTTTGTTTTCAATTTTTCATTGATGGGAAAAGTGGTATTAGGGGTGGCAGTAGGGGTGGCGGTGGCGGCGTGTACGGTTGCGGCGTTGGTAGTAGGGAGGAGGGTAAGGAGTAGAAGGAAGTGGAAAAGAGTGGTTGGGGTTTTAAAAGAATTGGAAGAAAGCTGTGAAACAACAGTTGGGAGATTAAAACAAGTGGTGGACGCCATGGCTGTTGAGATGCATGCTGGTTTAGCTTCTGAAGGAGGATCCAAACTCAAAATGTTGCTCACTTTTGTTGATAATCTACCTTCTGGGTAATCAAAAAAGCACCCATTTTTTTACAAGGTTTTTTGTTGCTTTGGATTTGGTTCATTGCTCTATTTTTTTATTATATTTTTGTAGATTTTTGGTGGGATTAAAGATTGGTTTTTTATAGGTCTGGCAATTGATGCATTGTTCATATATACATATATTTGAGATTGTATGTGTGTTGCTGGACTGTACTAATTTTGATTCTTTTATAAATTTCTCTTCTTTCTTGCTTAAGATTAAAAATGGGGTTTATTGATTTTACTCATTGGTGCATTGCTGGTGAGATTAAAGGTTGGGTTTTTATAGGTTTGGTTATTGATGCATTGTTCATATATACATTTGAGATTGTATATGCTTGTTGGACTGTACTAATCTTGAAATTTTATTTTCTTTTTCTTGCTTGAGATTAAAAATGGGGTTTATTGATTTTACCCATTGGTGCATTGCTCCTTTTTTTTTTATATTATAATTTGTAGATTTTTGGTGAGATTAAAGATTGGGCTTTTATAGGTTTTGCTATTGATGCATTGTTCATGTATATATTTGAGATTGTGGATGCTTGTTGGACTGTACTAATAAATATCACCCATTTTTACAAGTTTTTGTTGCTTTGGATTTAGTTCATTGCTACATTTTTTTATTATATTTTTGTAGATTTATGGTGAGATTAAAGATTGGGTTTTTATAGGTTTGGCTATTGATGCATTGCTCATATATATATTTGAGATTGTATATGCTTAATTCCTTTTGAAAAATAGGGTTTATTGATTTTAGTCATTGGTGCATTGCTCCTTTTATTATTATTATAATTTGTAGATTTTTGGTGAGATCAAAGATTGTGTTTTTATAGGTTTTGTTATTGAGGCACTGCTCATATATATATATATATATATATAATATTTGAGACTGTTGGCTTCTATTCCACATTGTTGGCATCTAACGGTATAAAGAACTATTCGAGGTATTATCGTACTTAAATTACAATAGTAGATCAAATCCGTTCCGAGCTTAATGAATGATAAAAAAGAATGAAGGGAATGGAACTAGCATTTCTTTTTCTGATTAAAATTAGAAATTTCTGTTTCATCATGGGATTTTAGATGTGTTGGTTTGATGATGATTTGCCTTTATCGGGCTTTACGGGTTAGTCTGGTCGTGGGTTCTTTTCTATATATATTTATCTTTTTTTTTTTTTCTTTCTTAAGTCGTGTTAGTAAAAGGAAGTACTTATTTTTTTCGTCAGGAGTGAGAAAGGAATTTTTTATGCTCTAGATCTTGGAGGTACTAATTTTAGGGTCTTACGGGTTGAACTAGGAGGTCAAAGATCCGATTTGGATCCAGATGTGGAGCAACAACCCATTCCCGAGCAGTTGATGACTGGCAGAAGTGAGGTAACTAAAAGTTCCTTAGTTGCCAATACTCAAGAAACATATGAAATGGTATTATTGTCGACCGGAATGAAGTTAGAATGTGTTTCACTTTTGTGCAGGACCTTTTTGATTTTATAGCTTCATCGTTGTATCAATTTGTCGAAAAAAATGATTCTGTGCAATCTCCGATCACGAAACTACTTGGGTTTACATTCTCCTTTCCAGTTAAACAGACATCTGTCTCGTCGGGGGTTTTAATAAAATGGACGAAAGGATTCGCAATTAGAGACATGGTTAGTGTTTCGTATTTTTTTTGTGTGTTTGTGCTTTTACGAAACTATGTTCGAAGCTATGTTAGTCCGTATTTTCATTTTTCTTGAAGTATTTGTACCCGGCCCATATTCGGATATGGGTGCAATGATATGGTTTTCGAGAAATAACCCTTCCAACTACACAGGAAACTTAGAAAAGAATTGAATTTCCCGTGTTAGACACATCTTTATATAATACTCGTACCCGATTTTGTGTAACAAAGTTGAAACTTATGTTTTTGTAGGTCGAAAAAGAGGTTGCTGGAGCTTTGCAACAAGCACTGACTCGGAAAGGTTTAAATATGCGAGTTTCTGTGCTGGTGAGCTCTAAATCTTCAATGTAGGTTTAATTTATAAGTTTCTCGATCTTAAGGTAAATACCGAGAAATAAAGAACGGCATGATGCTTGATGATGTTTCTAATACCTTGTTCCTTAGCGTACGCATGCTTGTCTCAATTTTAGTGGGCATGGTTGTAGGCATGATTTACAGCTTAGTCATTCAAAATCAGGATTTTGGTCCGACTCATAGTACATTTTGTTCAATATCTACGGATTTTGTTTGAGAAAAGTAATAAACCGAGTCGGTTTTTGAAATATATACACGTTTGTGTGTGCATATATATATCTTCGTACTTAGTTACATGTTTGGATAAATTTCATGGATTTCTTAAGCAGGTGAATGATACTGTTGGAACATTAGCTCTCGGACATTATCATGATGCGGACACTGTTGCTGCAGTGATAATTGGGACAGGTACGAACGCCTGCTATTGGGAACGGACTGATGCTATCATTAAGTGCCAAGGACTCCTTACAACTTCCGGTGGCATGGTATCCGTTCTTTTGGGTTTTTTTTTATATTTTACTTTATATTCATATGTAGTCGATTTCATATATCGTGAATTCATGTTATTTTGTTTTTATCTCCTGATAAGGTTGTCAATATGGAATGGGGGAATTTTTGGTCATCTCATTTACCAAGAACTTCGTATGATATCAAACTGGATGCTGAGAGTCCTAATCCGAACGATCAGGTAGGGTTATGGGGTTATGTCTATATGTATGTTTTTAAATCGATAATAATGGTGGACCGGATTTGAATTTCTTGAAACTTTTTGCAGGGCTTTGAGAAAATGATATCAGGCATGTATCTGGGTGACATTGTTAGGAGAGTGATTTTAAGGATGTCAGAAGAGTCGGATGTTTTTGGACCGGTTTCTTCCAGGTTATATTTGCCTTTCACCTTAAGGTATGCTTCCATGTAATATTTTGTCATGTTGTTTTCTTTTCCTGTTTATCGAATTTATCGAGTCCCATATCTGATTTCAGGACGCCTTTAATGGCTGCAATGCACGAAGACGACTCCCCCGAATTAACACAAGTTGCAAGAATCTTAAAAGACGTTCTTGATGTAATCTGACTCCCAACACCCTTTGTGTTTTGGTTTTTTCCGGTTTTTTACACTTAACGTCTTTCTCCTTTCAGATCCCGGACACTCCCTTGAAGGCCAGGAAGCTCGTTGTGAAGATATGCGACGTGGTAACCCGGAGAGCCGCTCGTTTGGCAGCAGCTGGCATTGTTGGGATCTTGAAAAAGATTGGCCGGGACGGAAGCGGCGGCATCACGGGCGGAAGAAGTAGAAGCGATATCAAGATGAGAAGAACGGCGGTCGCGGTCGAGGGAAGTTTATACACACAATACACAATGTTTCGAGAGTACTTGCACGAAGCGTTGAACGAAATATTGGGAGAAGATATTGCACGGCAAGTTTTTATTATCGTAACGGAAGACGGGTCGGGGACTGGAGCGGCTCTACTCGCGGCTTCACATTCATCGGAAAATGTCAATAACATACAATTGATATAAATATATTTTCATATACATATATAGATATAGTCCCTGTAAATGTAGAAATCAATATCATATCTTTTCGGCATATTAAAAAAGAAAAGGTTATTCACCACTTTGTTCAATTGTATCCCAAATTATTATTATTATTATTATTATTATTATTATTATTATAAAATTTTCAAGGTTAATTGTATATTTTAATGATTGGGAAAATTAATATAAATTTTTTGCAATTAAAAAATGATCAACTTAAATATCATGATGTAAAGTTTGGTGAATCATGGGTTTAATCCATGTTTATTCAAGTTTTTTTCCCATTATTTTAGTAAAAGGGTAAAAAGTAATATGTAGGTTTTCTATTACGAGGTTAATTGTATTTTGTATCTTTTAAGTTGTATATTTTACTTAAAAATGAATAAATTAATTTCTATTTATCGGTCATTTTGTTAAAATTTTATTTATTTTATTGTTAAAATTGATCTTTGTACGTCAGTGTGAGATGTATGCGTTATATCACATGTAACTGTGTCACATAGGTTTTTAACAAAAATGATTAGTTTACTCTTTGATCGATCATATGAGGATTAATTTGCATAGACTTTTAATAAATGGGAAAAGATACAATCTGACTACTAATACAGGGGTTTCCATGATATTTTTATAACTTAAATAAAAAACTTTTGAATAATTTCAGTAATAATTTTATAACTTTTCAAAGTTAAATAATTAAACCATAAATTTATTAATAATTAAAGATTTTAAATATAATTTATCTTAAATTTTAAACAATAAATCACCAAACCTGATCCGATTTATGAACCGCGGTAATATAGAATGAGTAATAAATTTATTAATGAGGTGTAATTTTTGGAGTTGAAAAAAGCATTGAAAGTGGGCACCTCCATTCAATATGGTTGGTGCCCCCCCCAAGTCCACTTAGATTTTTTTAATTTAGTACATCAGACATTTGGTTTTAATGCTTTCATCAAACAAACATCATCAACAAACATGTCATTTTTTTGCAACCATTTTTGATTTCTTCTTTTCTTGGTAACGTCATTGTTTATTTCACCTTTATCAAGAGTGCTTTATTATTATTATTATTATTTTTATGAATTATAAGAAGGTAAAGTTTTAACAATAACGTGATCAACACGACTTGAATTTAAGTCACATTTAAAACGGTAAACACCCTAACCATCAGATCAATATATGGGGTTCAGAGTTTTTTTTTTTTTTGCTTGCGATTTTAACGGATTTATATTTGATATATATATATAATATTAATATATTATCAATGAATCAAATGATATTATTTTAATTTTAATGTTGTATGTGTTTATTTTAATAACTAGATAAAATCATTATATATGAATTTATATATTCATACATCATTAGTGCATTAAATATAATCTCAATTTTTATTTTTTTGCATAACTATTTTATATAAAATTTATTTTTGGCTCTGAGCGTGTTTTTGGGTAAACTACATTAGTAGTCACCTAGATATGCTTTTTTTAAATTACTTTTTTTTATCACTAGACTATTTTGAATTTTTAAGTGTTTCCATTTTTACGTGAGTTAGCTAATGACCGAGAAAGGCAAAACTAAATAGTTAAATGATTATTTTGTAACTTTTTATAATTGAGTGATAAAAGAAAAAACATCATAATTGAATCATTATTTTGTAATTTTTCATAGTTTAATTCAATGGAACAAAATGTGGAATTGAAGAAAATGTGTGTATTTTATTATCATATTAAAATTATTTTGTATCATATTTAAAATATTATATATAAGTTTTTACAGGTTAACAATTTTGTTGTGTGATTGTCATGTAAAAGCTTTCAAACAAGTACATAAAGATTTCTCTATTTATCACTTAATATATGTTAATCAATTTTATTTTTAAAAGTTTATATTAAAATTAATTCTCTTTAGTTTATAAAAAAATTAAAATATTTCAATTAGCTTTTGATTTTTATCCAAAAAATACAAAACGATGTAGATAGTTATCTTAATTAGGTTAAAATATAGTCTAAGCCCTTGTTCTTTTCATTACATTTGAATTTGATTCATCTACTTTTATTTCTAAAATTTAATCCCTCCAATTTTCATATTTCAAAATTCAAATCCAACAAGAAAAATGACACTATAATGAGCTTAAAATTACCAAGAGTTTTAATGGTATTAATAATTAAACTTATATTTTTAAATCCGAAAAGTAGAGGGACCAAATTCTTTGAAATAAAAGCAAGAGGAGTAAACTTTAACTGCATAAAGAACACAGGGACCTAAAGCATATTTTGACCACTAAACTAACACTAAATAAAATTATAAAATTAATAGTTTTTATAATTCAACGTTTAGGATTATCAAAATATTGAAAGAGTTAGCAGTTTGAGTATGGATACAAGGGTTTAGGGACAAAACAATTCCATTAGAATTGTGGTTCAAACTAGGCTTATCAGGCAACACAACTACTTGAAAAAAGAGTACATATACGATAACATCTTGACATCGAATCGGTACTTTTCATTCGCCAAGTTATCAAAACGGTTATGTCCACTTCTGGCGAGATAAACTGAACTACGGCAATCGATCATGTAGCTAAATAGAATCTTTCACTTTTCTTCATGTACATGAAAAAAATTGAAGGGTGAAAGAAGGGTAGTACCGATTGATGTTGAGAATGGAAGTTACACAGCAAGTCATGCAGTTACAACTCATTGCTCAGCCGGCGAAGGCCAGAATAAACAGCTTTCCGGAAAAGAGGATGGGCATCTTCAGTGAATACCTCTGCATCCAGTTTCTCGATGTGAGGCCATATCTGCCAAAATTGCGGATCAGTAGAAAATATTAGAAATATTAAAATCCTGTTTGCTGCACACTCAATGATCACAAGAGCTTTTGTTCAAGGAAATGCAAAGCAAGCATGCATACAAGGAAACAAGGACTAAGCTGCTACACTATGTTGCTCGGACTCTTCATTTTTCTTGAAGTACTCGTCTCTGACACATTTTTGGACATGGTACGGGATTATAACCCTCCAAGAACCCCTCAAAGCTTATCAAGGGGTATGGATAACTTCTTTTTTCATTTCAATATTTTGGAATTATAGGTGAGATCCAATCCATTTATACTTGTTTACAATGTTCTACACATATCAGGCCTAGCTTTCCACTAGCTTACAAAGCACCTAAAACCACAAGCGATCATTTTTGGAACATTTTGAGATGAGATTTATCAACTTTTCTGACAAGGAGTGAGAAGTTATAAGACCATAAGCAGCCAAAAAGAAGGCCGTGTAGAGTTAGACTGCAACAGAATGTCAAACTTATTGTTGGTCTCCTCTTAAATCAGGGCAGTGTTATGCAATGTTCATTGAATATTAGCATAACTACTTCCTAGTCAGAAAGTTTCACCTTGGGAAAAGAAAGGAAAAAGAAAAAGATTTTTGTTGATTAAAAGAGATATATAATATCAGTTACTTTTTCAGAAAAGTACTGCAGCAGCTATAGAGGAACAAAATTTGGTGACCATAAAGTCAGAAAAACACCACAAGGTCATCAAGACAATGCAATTCCCGAAGAGCTCAACAAACAGTATTTACCTCAGATGCATATTGCCTTGAGAAAGCCTTGACATAGCCGAGAGTTGATAAACACCACTGTTCTTTTTCCCTTACATTGTAACCATTTGTCGTCTTACCCCCATTTGATTGACTGCAACACAGAAATAAAAAATAATTAATTCACAGTTATTTTGATGTATCATTAAATGACAACGTACAAAAAGATAAATAAAGACGATGGGCCAGGGAAGGTTGGGGAGTTGGGACCTTTTCTTTGGTCTTTCATTCTCATCATCCACCTCCATTGTTGATGGTTCTTCGATGTCAACAGCCATTGAATCTCCATTGACAGATTTTAATGATTGCAATGTTCCATCTCTAGATGCATCAGGCAAACGCTCCATCAACACGTTGGAGAAGTTTTTGTATAGAGAGAGGAACAAAACCTATACATTTCAAAATTACATAGAAAAGTAGAATAAGGTAATTGGAAGATAAATTCTGATAAGAGAGTGTTAATCAGATAATTTTGGCTTAGTTACAGACCAAGAAAGACTGGGACAGTAAACATAAGAAAGAGTTTAGGAAAATTAAGAACGAGAGAACACATTCAAACAAGTAAATATATATCCCACTTCATTGCCCCAAAGAGATTAGTTGGGTGCATAATCAAGAGTAACTAAACATGCATTCAATCATCAGTTCATGGCATTTTGAGGGCTTCCATAATCATTAATACAATGGTGTTTAAGAGCAATTGTGACATTCAAGGCGGACCAGGACATGCTAGTTAAAAGGGATATAAAGAACTAATGATCTACACATGAACCATATAAAATTGTTCAAGTACACACTTTAGAATAAGTAGTGAAGATTTCAACCACAAATACAAAGTTATCCCACAAATTTGCAAAGCTCGTAGACAAAAAATCAAAGTTATGTTAGTTGACTATAGTACCTCATTTTCATCTAGTGCTCGAGCAAGTAGAGCCTCCTTGGCCTCTAAAGAGTCATGCATGGATACTGTCTCTTCCTTGGTCTTTTCAGCCACAGATTTTAAATGCTTTAACTTTGTAGGGTTTTCACCAAGAACAGGTTCACCTTCCACTAGGGTAAGCTTTGACTCAGCAGCCTCCAAATCTGCTTTTGCCTTAGATGCAGCTTCTTCTGCAGATACAAAACTCTTCTTCAGAGATGAAATCTCTTTCCTTAGATCAGTGATACGATTGTATGTCTTACTAACTGCATTCCTCAGAACCTGTGGAATTAAAAAAGCCTTTGAAATGGAAATAACTTTTGAAAGACAATTAACATGAATTGCATTACCACACACAGAGAGATGATTAATTCTCCAAAGAGAATATAGGATAGATGAATACACAAGCAGTTACAGTGTTAGAACAAGTACATAGCAAGAAACTATGGAACACACATTTGAAGTCATGCTTTTGTTTGTAGGAAGGAGAGGGAAGTGAGGAGTTGGTAACAGGCAAAGATAAGCTGAATTCGTTGATATACCTCCCATGGACGATCAGATTTATGAAATTGCTCAATGTTTTCTGGAGAGAAGACCCATCTCACAATGGACAAATTAGATATAAGACGATAACCCATCATCCTATCAATTGCTATGGCTGTCATCTGTGTATTGTTCTTCCAATATGAACCAACTTCAGATATGAGCATGACCTGCTTATCTTGATCAGAGCAAAGTTTTGCCATGACCTGTCCATACCTCTCCAAGACGGTGATCAAATGAGTGAAACTTTTAGATCCAATGTCAAGAAGAGTTTGTATAACCACACTGAGTGTAATTTCCTGGCCGTGAATAGGATATACATTTTCCTCAATCCATAAAATTATCTCACGTGCTGACTGCCTTCCTTTCACCTTGTTGCTAAGCTCTGCAGAGAGTGCCTGCTCTTGTTCAGTCTTTTCTTGATCATCCGCTCCACTATACTTGAAATTTGGACCACCCTTGGGTGGTAACAAATCTTCTAGAGCAGGTGCATTCTCAATGCTCTGAGATTAACAAGTGTTACAAAACGAGAAATGTTACAAAGATACAGCAACATGCCGAGGTTAGTATAATATCATGTTTGCTACAAATTAATATAACACCTTCCCAACTAAGGGAGGTTAAGAATATTTTTAACCATTACTAATTGCCCCAACCAAAACCTACGGTTTTTTTTTTTTTTTCCCTATCTTTATAGTACTTCCAGAACAGAAAAGCACTCTAGCATGTTTCCATACCTGCTTTATTTTGTCCCAATATGACAAACGAACTTCTCTTTCCAAGACCTCTTGAACAAATACACGCTGTGGAGCCCACTTTGGGAGGTCTAGGACATAAGCCCATTCTTCCCATGGCCAAATAAATTGGAAATTTGATCTGTGGAGCCAAGAATTACTATTAAATGCAAAGAAATCAGCTGAAAAACCTTAAAGCAACATCCTGAAAGGTGCAAAGGGCCCAGTTGGTGTACTGGACATCTAGCCAAATCATCAGTCATTAATTGGATGCAATATCCAATGTGCCAAGAATCATATCATTAAGCATAAAAGGAGAAAAACGGCATATATATTGTTAAGAAATAGCAGAATTTAATGCAGACTTACAGATGGTGTGAAAACCAAAGGATAAGACGTGTCCGACATTCCATGTCTAAATCAGCAATTTTATCAAAAAGAGCACGAACTGCACCAGCTACAACAGCAGGAAAGGCCCCAGGGAGAGCCTAACCATTAAACTACAACATCAGACACTTTAAGGGGCAAACAATTTCTTATAAAAAAGACAAAGTTATAATTAAGTGATAATTGCTTCTATACTACCTTACAGAGATCCATAATAACCAGAGTGTAATATATTGGCTTGAATGGGGGTTGTGGTAACAAAAGCAGCTGCAACAACACACAGAAATCACTTCCATATGAGGCTCTAGTACGCAAAACATACAAGCAGGAATGTATAACATTCTGTTGTTTAACTTTTCTTTAATTTTTTTTACACAAGCAAAAGTATTGCAGAGGTATCACTTCCATATCTACTTAAACATATAACAATTTATTTTCCTCCTATCTCCTAAATCTCCGAGAATCATTTGATGATTTAAAATAAATTTAGAGGAAGGTGTTAGTTTGTTTTAATTGATTGTACTAACCAGTGGCCTCCTTTGCTGTGGATTCCTATAAGAGGCAGATAATGTATGCTTAAAATACAATACTTATACATTGAGGTTTCTAACTCTATTTTTAAATAACAAAATGGCAGATCACATGCAAGTTCAAGCCAATTATACATTACAGGAAATGTGAAACTATTAAGTGTTGTTGTCCTCATATTACAGGTGCAAAAAGAATTATATTCCTGTTTATATTTTATGTAACAACACCTGAAGAGAAGGCATAAATCAGATTATTTCTATGGGAAAACAGCAATAGAACATAGAAAAGATCTTATACCTGGGAGAATATTGTCTCTGCCATTAGATACTCATATCGGAAGGGCACAGGCAAGCCTACCATGAAAGCAGCACATTCCTTTCGACTAAAGCAAGGATGAGAAATAATTAAAACTAAGACCAACGGCCTTGACATAATTTTTACAAACCAAATTATAAGGAATTATTTCATTTTAAAATCGAAAGAAACAAGATCTGGCTGATGATCCAATTAAAGAAAATAATGAAGAACTCCAGCAAACATGCAAAACAGGACAGCAGCTGCTTTACCAGACCAAAGCTGACAATTATTGACAGTCCAGTTTTTAACTCTTTCAAATGCAACTAAATAGTTAAATAAAAAATGAATAAACCTATCTTTAACTGCTTCTAATTGTCGGTTGCTATCAAGCAGATTGATTTTTTCACTATTGTTTATGCAAATAATACAGCATTAAATTCTAGCATTTTCACAAGAGTTCAACAGAAAGGTGGGTAAATGAATAATATTCAAATTTGAAATAAAATATTAACTTGTAAACTACTGTTTTCTCATTCAGATACAAACAAACTACTATTTGAGAAATCCATGACCTCCTGACTTGCATCTAGTCCTCCAATAATTTTCAAGCATGTATAGTTTGTAATGAAAAAAAGAAGTATAATTATTGCCAAAAATAAAGTCATTAAAGAACATAAAAGAAGAAAGTGACAGGTCAGTATTGTGCACATACCATCCATTGAAGAACAAAAGCACATCCAGCAAATACTCTTCAACAACAAAGCGATCAATTGGCTGCAGATCCTGTCAAATAAAAGAAGAAATGAGACATAGAGAGCTATAAAGGAAAATCCAATAAGGAAGCAGGATGAATAAACACAAGCTGTCATGGGCAACTAAGCTTTAAGCCATGAACTCCATGACCATCTTTGTTGAAGTAGGTAACTGGTAGCAGCCCATGAAAAATTCAACAATGACATCTTAAATAATTTTACCTCTGTTTTGCTAGCAGGAAAAATATTAAGCCTGCGCATCCTTTGAGGATACTTCAACTCAGCGTCATGCTTTTGCTTTCCATAAGCTACGGCAGAAATTGTTGAAGGAAGCTCAGGTTGCTCAGGACAGCTAATGGGTCCAAACTCATGAGACTTTCCAGCAACCAGCTGCGCTTCAAATGATAAGTGAGGCCTTGGAACTAGCAAACAGAAACATAGCAATTAAAATTAGTCATGCAGATGAGGCAAGGATCGTAGGGGATGAGAAGTAAAGTAGAGAAGTCAAAGGCTACTCCAATGCAATTATGAAATGAGAGAGATGGAAGAGACCATGGAAAATAAATTTGTATATCAAATTACACCATAAAATATACTAAATAACTTGCTTCTATTGTCAAATTAAGACATATTTACATTTATAACAAGAGTGAAGGGTTCAAAGTTATAAACTAAACAAAGAATGGACATATTACCACTTTCAACTTTCCACCCATTGCTAGATAGAACTTGTATCCGTTCCCATAAATCTTCAAGGAAATCCTGAAAGAAAATTAAGGAAATTACTGATGAAGAAAGCATGGAGATAATGACAAACTAACAATAATGGAATCACATAATCTAGTTCTGTAGACCATCTTCATAATTACTGGATCAAACTGCTAAAGCCTAGAGACTTTGGAAGGCAATTAATTGCCATAGCACAAGTATCCCTAAAGCCAAAAGTTGTCAATTAAGGAAAGGTAAGGATAGATGGATTGCATCAGGCGATTTACCTTTTCAACGTCACCTCCAGACTCGTCATCCTCAAAAAAGGATAATCCAGAGTCAGAAGTATGCCTTCGAATGCTCAAATAGGCTTGTATACCAACCAACACTCTCTCTATCTCCTCAGGAACTTGCTGAATACATAAACATTTGTTTCTTTCAGAATACACAGTATGAATCACTGTTAACTGAGTGAATTGATCTATAACCGTGATAAGCATAAATAAAAGAAACCTATACGAATTATGAAATATATTCACCAAGAATCACATGTCAACAGTCATAAAATAGTACAATCTAAAATGTTATGAAACCTAGGAGGCAGAAACCAGGTGCCAAGTGAAGTACATACTAATTTTCCAAAAAGGTTTTCTCGTCATTTGAAATTTACATTGCTTCCTTTGGATGAAGAAACCATCCTTATCCTATAATTCTAAACAACAAATTAGTTCGGTTTACATATAAAAAAATATTTTTGTTTCTCTATACCACCATTCCTGTATTATAATTATTTAAAATTTCCATGTTGCCGTGCCAGACCAAGATATAAATATTTCCAACGGACTGAAAACATAGCTAATCATATGAATATCAGCATACCAAGTATTAACAACCATAGCAGACAATGATCCAACCACCCAACCCAACAAGACCTAATGCTTATTAAGAGCCAAGAAAGGCCTCACCTCTGCGAGTTCTGCTCCTCCCCATGGAAGACAAGATAAAATGCAAATCACATAAAAGTCAGCACGTGCTTGCCAGGAAGGATTTCCTTTCTCTTCATCAACCGTTATGGCAGCTGACGATAATAGAGTTTCAAAAACAACTACAAGTGAAGTGGGTTGGAGAACTTTGCTGCACATCTGTAGAATGCAAGGCAATTGAAAAATAAAGCTTACTGTATCAACTTCAAAATAAGTATAAATATATCTTCCATTACAAGGGATCTGAACTAGCAAATTAGTGACAGAGTACAAATCAGCAATCGGCTTAAAATTAGAAACTAATCCTGTTATAAACATCTATGTCCATAAGAAACTTGGTAAGGAAGCTTCAAAATATGTATCTGTTGTGAAAACCACATAACCAAAGCTGAAGATGCCTATAAGGTCTCACAAAATATGCACAAGAAAGAATTCATAAATAGTTAAGCAAATCTAGTATGAGTTCGTCTTTTGTCTCAAATTTGTACTGTGTATTTGGTTGCACATGCATTACCAACAAGATTTTTGTTAGTAGAATTTCATTCAAAAAAAAAAAAAACCCATTAAATAGTAAGAGTTACATGGTCTTCCAAAATGTACTTTCTTTAATGATGAGATAAATAGCATAGAATGCTCATTCCTGAACTAGCTTTCCAAGTACTTTCACTTCAATCATATGTATGAGGAAGTTAACGCTTCCAGACATTCAGAAACATGCCCAAAACAATCACTATAGCACTATTATAGACAAATATATAACACCATACATACCAAAGCAGTCAGAAACCGCATTAAAATACGAATCCCGTCACAATTTCCAGAATCCAGAGCATCCTGAAAAATCCAACATGGAAAGTGTTAGAAAAATGTACACTGGTGAGGGGGAAAAAACCTTGAAGGCTAAAACCTCACAGGAATAAACTCTTGAAAAGCATTTGAATTAGAAACTTACTCACCTGAAAACTATTTTGTGTATTCTCAACTATTTGTTTAACGAAGTCTTCATCTTCCAAATTTAACAAACCAATCTGAGAGGAAAGAGAGAGAGTGAGGTATTAAAACCTGTAGGCAGTGTCACTAAACATGCAAGGGGTTAAAGGAGCATCCATGAATATAAGTATTGACAATAAGAGGTTTCTACATTAAAAAAAAATGGCAAGTTCTACCCAAAAGTATATCTTGTATCAATGTTTTAATCTCTTTATAGAGTTCTCACACAACTTTTAGCTTGCAAAATTAGCATCTCTTCCACAGGAATAGTGGCAACATTTATATTATCTATGCTCAAAATAAGTCCATTGAGAAAAAACTTTATTGTAACAATCACATCAATATAGGTGTGTCAGTATAATTGACTACTTTTATTTACACAGCTGACACTGTCAATTAATAGAAAAGCAACAAAGGACAACAGAAGAAAAGCCATACCAATGTTCCATACAATGGAATCTTGTGAGGCAATTGTTCCGCACATTGGAGAAGGAACTGTCAGGATAAAGAAAATAAATAAATAAATGCTTTGGAAATTATCAGCAGCTGGATCAAACGGGACAAAGTACCAACTACAATATGTTAATGAGCAAATAAGTCAATCTGCATACAAAGAAATCTCCAATTTTTGGCTTGAACTTAAACTCCATTAAGAGGGAAAAAAACTCTTTTCTTTTTGAAGTGTTTCAAAACGTAAGTGGGGACAATAATCAGATGAAACATTCAATAATCGGTATATACCTCAAGCAGGAAAATATCTAATTATTAGGAAAAAGATACTCCAACTCTTCAACTCACAGATCTCCTCTTTCATTGGAGTGAAGTTTTTTTATTAAAAGCAATCTTGGATACTCAAGGCTTTGTTTTTCCTTTATGCTTTTTTAATACATTCTATCCAAATTTTCTTGATATATCATGGTTACTGTCTGTATTTATACCTTGCTGTCTTTATGTGTTCTTGCAATGTCTTCAACTTATCAATATAACAAAAAGGAACCATTTTGCTATCAACTCATCAATTAAGATATTTAAGAACTTCATTTGAATATTTCAGAGAAACAAACAAAAAGTTAAAGAAAAACTTTAATGTTACAAAATAGTTTAATAGTAAGTTATATCTAATTATAAACAATTTTCCAACTTCTAATTTATTTTTCTCTAGTAGCATTCTAGGTTGCCGGTGAAAAAAAAAAAGTAACTCCCAATGCAAATCCAAAAGAGCTCCACTCCAAAGCCTAATTCAATTACTTCCTCCACTAATTACTAAAATATCTTACGATTTTCAACCATGCCAATATTAAAAAAACAAATACAAATGAAAACTTAAAAAAATTAAAAAAAAAAAAAGAGAGAGAAAGAAAGATTACAGATAAAATTTCAGCAGAAGAATGCCCCAGCTCTCTCCGTAAAGCTCCAAAGCAAGTTTCCTGTAATTTCAACAACAAAAAAGTGATCAAATAATTCACTTTATGAAGAAGAAGAAAAAAAACACAATGGATTAGGGTTTATTAACGGGAAAACAAATTAGAGAAAGAAAGGTACGAACAATGTGGTCTTTAAAATCGGAAGAGGAACTGTACTCTGAGCTTTTATCGCCAATTCGCAGAAGAAGATTTCTCCAGCTGCTCATATTTTCTTTCCTGATTTTCCTCTCTTCTTTTTTTTCTAGGGAAACAAACAAGTTGGTGATTGGAGAAAAAAAAACCAAAGTGTGGGGAGAACAAGACACTGTAACTGAGGAATTCTGCTTCTGCAGGGTTTTTTACTTTTTGGGATAATATCTTATAATAAGCCCCTAAACTATTTTAAAATTGTCAAATATTGAACCTAAATTAACCCTATTCATGGGTCGGGCTGGATAGTACTAAGGCTCAATTCTAAAAACTTTTCAAGCTCGAGTTCGGCCTACTCAGGTTTGTCCAAATGACTATTTTTACTATTTAAAAATAAAAAAAAAATTTAATTTAATTTTAAAGACATATAAATATTAATATAAAACTATTTTATATATTTTATTATTTCAAACAATAAAACGAATTGGTCCAAGTTAAAAAATCTAAGCCAAGCCCGACCCTAAGTGGATCGGACCGAACAAACCTTCCAGTCTATGAACACTCCTACTTTTTATCAAATTATAAAGTCAAGTCAATTTTGTATAAAGAAGCTTTTGTATTATAGTTTTCTTTTAAATTAGTCCTTTATTATAACTAGGGTTAAAGTACTTGGGAGGTCCCTATATTGTAGGTATCTAATCAAATTAGTCCTTCTATTATTAAATGAATCAATTTAGTCCCTATACTATTAAAAAAATCAAATAAGTCTAAATTGTAATAAAGCTAAATTTTACTATATAAAATGTCTTAAAATTTATATTTTTTCGATTGTAGTTCAACTCAAAATAAAATATTTTATTTACGGAACTATAAAAACTTTAAAAATATTAAGTTTATTAAGCGGTAAGTTAAAACAATTCCCAATTGAATTGGTGTTCGATTAACTTGTGATACTAACTCAATCAAATATTTTAAAATAAAAAATATTTGATCATTTTTAGTCATTATTTGTTTAATGTATTTTTTCAATCTCGAGATAATGCCTTTGTTGATACCATTAAAAATAATTGGGATAATATAATTTCTGACCCCTGAACTTGGCAACTAGGTCTCACTTTGGTCCTTAAACTTGGATTCTGTCAAGACTTGATTATGTGACCAGTGTTACTGGAATAAGAATGGATCGGACAGGTCGATAACTAATTGTTATAACGATCCAAACAAAAGGTTGAACTGATTGACTCCAAAATTGCTTGAAATTGGTAAAATAAAAAATCAGGACAAAAATCGATAGTTGAATAGGTTTAATTAATTTAATAACAAAAATTTTATTTTCAATTTTTAGATTATTAATATTTAATTATTGTTGGTCTAACGGTTGAACTAGTTGAATCGGGAACTGATGGTCTAACCTATGAACCAATTTGAACCAATTTGAACTAGGAAGTCATGTTCAAGTATTAATTTGAACCAAAAAGCCAAGTTTAGGTACCTAATTAGACAGAAAAATCTTATGTACTAATTTAAACATTGAAGACAATTTTAAGTACCAAAATGTAAATTTACCAAAATCCTACTTATGGATTCTACAAGCAATATTCAAAAGATGACATATGTCCCATTTAGAGTGTATTAAAAATATTTAAAAAATTAAAATTCGATATTTAAAGCACGAGCACAAATATTTCATTGAATATATCAAATACTGACCATGTATTATTAGAAATTACATAATATATAAAAATAAAATAGCATATTATAATATTAAAACAGGTCAAGTTCAAGTCTTGAATATTGGAGTCCAAGCTTGACTCGTATTCCAACAAATCTAATTTTCTTACTCAAACCTATTTTTGGACCTAATATTTTTGTTCAAATACTTTCAAATATTATAAAAAATCGCAATGTTCAATTCCGCAATTGGAAATGTCAATCTTACTTTAGTCTAGACTTGTCTATTGGTTGAGTAGCCCGTCAAACCTGATAGGCTCAACCCGATTTGACTCGGCCTTGAAAAAATTTTTTTTTACACCAAGAGCCGACCCGACTCGATATGAATTCAATTTAAATAATAAAAAATATTTTTAAAATTTATATTTAATTATAAAAAAACATATAAAATATCAACTAAAATTTTGAAAATTTGAATTATCACCCTCCCAAAGTTTTTAAAAATTTCTCATTAAAGCCTCTCAAAATTTTTGAAATATTTCAATTAAACCCTCCAAGAATTTGAAAACTCTCGTTAACCCCCTAAAAGTTCTAAACCTTTAATTAAACCCCCAAAACTTAATACCGAGATACACCACTAAGTATATGATGAAAATAAAGGACTTAATAGAGTAACATATCAAAGTATATTTTTACAAATTTATGATGGAGCAAATAAATAAATTTAAAAAAAGTTTACATGGATTAAGTAATTGCAATATTCTTCATCAAATCCTTGAAGGGATCATTGGGATGTTATTTTGCAGATAAGCAGATGCGGCAGCAACTCCACTTCCAAGCTTAACTGGGTATCCAACATCTTTCAGTATCATCTCCACACCAGCTAAACAACCCAGCAGTTGCAACTGAAAATTACACGAAAAGACGACCTTATTCGAGCTCGGGTGTGAGTTTCGGATACACGTTTTGCATCTAACATGAGTGTTTTTATCTTTTTATTTAGGGGTTGAAATTAAGTTATATATTTTTTTACGAGAACTAAAATGTACTTTCATCATTGTATTAACTTATATATTTATAGTTTTCAAAAGGATTAAATTGAAATTCTAGTATTTTGGGAGATTAAATTATAATTTTACCATATATTAACTTAAAATTTTATAAATTTTTTGGGGTCTAAAAAAGCATTTCCCCATTTTAAGGGGGCTAGAACCTCTATCAACCCTCCTCTCCCTTCGCCCTTAGGACTAGAGTCAAAGGTAGAAATTTTTTTTGGGAGGAGACGAATTTTAGTTGTATATTTTTATAAGAGCTAAAATTTGATTTCACTATTTTAATATTTTATATTTTTAATATTTTTAAAATACTAAATTAAAATTTAATCATTTATAAATTTTAAAGAGAAAAAATTAAAAATTTTCATTTTAGGTGGTTAGGGCCCTTGCCAACCCCCTTGGTATCGCCCTTATATGGAACATAATACTGGCTAGCCTTATGTAGGATGTGAAAACTATTTATATTTTCCCAAATTTGGTTTGAGCCAAAATACTAGCTTTAGAATTTTTGAATAATGAGTGCTTAATGAAGACAACTTGAAAAGGAACAATATTCTAAATCTATGGGCTCGTGGATAGTAACAACATTATATATGGTTATCAAATTTAGTCTAACTCGAAATATGGATCTCAAGTTTTTCAGACTCACTCGTATTTATAAATAATTGACCTAAACCCATGTTCGTTCATAATATTATTTAAATTTTTTAATTAAAAACTCATTGATTTTTATTTAATATTTAGTATTTTATATAATATATATTCTTCCTTTTATTAAATTTAAAACACAAATAACTTAATATAAATATAGTATTATATATTAAGTTTTCATATAATATAAATATTAAGAAATTAGAGAACACGTGAAGCTTTAGATATTAAATAGTGAAACCCAAATCTCTATATTTTAAGTAAACTTAATTTTTTTCTTCTAAGCCTTATTTCAACCCTAATATTTTTGTCTAAAACCTCCAAAATATCGAGTAAGCGCTCTAACTTAGGTGAATAACTCGACCCTTAAACAAGTTTATGTTACGTGAGACACGAGTATCATACTCAAATCTTTCAAGCGAGATAAAAAGTCGAAACAAAAGGTAGATTACCTCGTTTAGGTTTCCAAGATGTCCTATTCTGAAAACTTTTCCTGCCACTTTGTTAAGGCCGAGACCTAAGCTCAAATTGTATCTCTTCCATGCCCGTTTAACGATTTCCGAACTATCAATATATGGTGGAACGAGCACCGCCGTCACCGTGTCACTGAACCATTCCTCCTTTTGTGTGCAATTCTTCAAGCCCCATGCTTCCACTGCAAGCCTGTTTTCAAAAACATTATTTAAAAAATCAAAAACTGATTCAAACCCTAATGTTGTGAGCAAGTGTTTTTTTTTTTTTGGTTAAAATACGTTGTTAGTCTCTGTACTTTGATAGAAATTAAAATTTAATCCTTTTATTTGTTCAATTTAAAAACCCTAGTCCCATAATTATTATCATTTGTAGCTTTCGTCAAATGAGGGCATCCTAACCAAAATGCCAAAACAACAAATTCTGACGGAAAATACTTCTGATTTCAACAATTGGACTAAGATTTTTAGATAAAAAAAGTAGGAATTAATTTTAACATTTTAAGTATAAGGATTAAATCTTAATTTCATCAAAATATAGGGACTAACAACATAATATAACCTTTTTTTCACCTTGTTGCTTTGCCTAAACGGCTATGCCTTTCAATGACATTGTCAAGTCCTTCCTCAAAAATAAGGTCCAAAGCGGCTCTTAGTCCATACAAGAGTTGAATTGAAGGAGTGTATGGCCAAAATGTTCCTAATTTGTAAAACTTAAGGTAATCGTTCCAATCGAAGAAAACCCGAACCGATTTCGCAGTTTTGGTCGCCTCGAGAGCTTTCGGGCTAGCGCAAATAATACCGATCCCGGTTGGAAGAGAAAGCGCCTTTTGCGAGCCCGTTAAGGCTACGTCAACTCCCCATTCATCCATACGGAAATCGAGAGCACAAATCGAGGAAACTCCATCGACGAGCAGCAGTGCTGGGTGCCCGTAATGATCTGAAAATAAATGTAATGCATGCGATGTTTATACTACCAAGTAGCGTTAGAGCAAAAAAAATGAGAAATTAAAAACCGATATGAAAAAATCGCAATTATCCGTACCGAATTAAATTCTATTTTTATTTAATATATAATTTTAATTATTAAAATAGTGAAAATTATAGAAATTATTTTTAAAATATTTTTATTTACTTGAAAATTATTTTTTAGAAATATTTATTAAAAACTTTAAAAATATGAAGAAACAGAGAATTAAATTGAATTATCGGTCCAAAAAATATTTTAAATTTTTTATAATGTAAATATTAAAAATAGTGAAAATAAATTAAATTTCTAAAATAATATATAGGTTATTATTTTATTTACTTACAAAATATGTTTTAAAAATATTTATAAAAATTGAAACTTTACCATATAATATCGGAAAGTCATAAAATAAAGTCCAAAAAACCGTAACCCAAATATAGTATAGAAAAATCGAAAATAAAATTGAATTATCACGGATAATTGAAAAAATCTAACTGAACCGACTTGAACCGACTTGACCCGACAAAACTATGGAGTTCTAATGGAACAGTAATATATACACTAACCTAGTAGTTTTCTCACTGTGGCCAAGTTGTTGGTAACTCCAGTCGCGGTTTCGTTGTGAACAATACAAATAGCCTTAATGGTGTGCATACGATCGGCCGCGAGTTTTTGGGCCAAAACGTCGAGGTTAGCACCTTGTCCCCACTCACTCTCGACAACGTCGACGTTGAACTTGAGACGTTGTTGTTGATCGATCCAAAGAAGACTGAATTGTCCAATGAGGAACGATACGATTCGGTCGCCGGGGGATAACGTATTAGTAAGTGCACTCTCCCATGCACCGGTTCCTAAAATACAAAACAACAAAAATTACACTGATAATTACCATTTTCCGAAAACCCCCCGAAGCTTAACTCATTTGGTTTGGTAAAACCGGGAGTACCTGTTGTTGGGATCATAAAAGGAGTCCCGGTCGTAGTCTTGAATATCTTCTTGACATCTTCGAGAAGGGTTTTTGTCATCGCCGGAATAGCCGGGGAACGGTAATCCTCGTTGTTCCGGTTCATGGCTCGAATAACGGGTTCCGGTATGTTAACCGGACCCGGAACGAAGAGGTGATTCTTCCCTGGTGCGTAAAAGTTATCCATTTTTTTTCGTGTTGAAAAAAAAACGACGTCGTCGATAACTCGAACTACTACTCCCTCACTATTACGATAAAAAAACACCAATAAATAAATTGTTGCATACCATAATTCAATACTCAAACTCAAATCGAAATAACATTATTTTTTATTAATTAATTTTTAAAACAATTATAGTGTTATTTTTTAAAAATTTCAGTAATAATTAAAATAATTATATGTATGAAAGAAAAATAATAAAATACTAAAAAATGAAAAAAAAATGGGCAATACCTGTTTTGAGAGAATATTTGAAATGAAAATTGGAATTTTTTCTTTTTGGCAGAGAAAAGAGAACAATAGCTGCCTTTATAAACAGTCCAAAGAGTTAGGGACTTAAATGTAATAATAACAAAAAAGAGTGGCTCAAAAAGTTAGCAGATAAGAGCTATACGCCAAACTGGAAGTCTGCGGCTGTGAATGACACATATGGATATGTGTGGATGGATTTTTCAAAATTTTCGAGAGAAATTTACGAAATGTTATTTGTTCGGAGTTGATGGGTTTTTCAACTTGTTCGATATTATCTTTAGTAGGAGTTTTATCTTTTTACTCTATATAAAATTTAAATGTGTAGAGAGGTATTTCGAAAAGGTGTCGGGTTTTACAAAATGAAAGTGTCTCGTTGGAAGCATAAGCCCGAACCGTACCCTATTATTTCACATTCTCAAGTTCATGAGAACAGTGTTTTTAGAACTAAACTAGCTGGTACACCGGTTCGGAACAAAGTAAAAAAAAAAAAAAAACAGTTGACCCACGAACCGAGCTAAAAAACTGATTGAAACCAACGGTTAACCAAATTTTATAATTTTATTACTTTTTAATAATTTATTTTATTTGAACTAGACGGACCGAGAAGAACTCAATGCCTTGTTCAGGTATTTGGGTTTTCGATAGAAATTTTGATAGACTACACAAACATTCTTATGAAAGAATCGAAAATCCCTTAGCAATGTGAACAAATTTCGATTAAAATTGTCTATAAATCGAGTTGAATTTATCGGAAACCTAATTATTTAAAAAAATTAAATATATTATGTCGATTATTCATTCATATCTCAACTCGAGCAATAAAAAGATTAAAAAGAACCATGTAAGAATACGAAGAAGAGAAAACAAAGTAAAAAAGATAAAATTAATCCGAAACCCAATTATTTTTTTAAAAAATAAAAATATTACGTCAGTTATTCATTCATATCCAAATTCGAGTGATAAAAAGATTAAAAAGAAGCATGTAAGAATATGAGGATGAGAAAGCAAAGTGAAAAGATAAAGCGATAAAATGCTTATCAGTTATCAACCACACTCTCTCTTTGCAACTAACACCACACACCACCATAACAACAAAAACAACCCTTTTTTTTTTATTTTTTTTATTTTTTATTTATTTCAATTTTGTATTTTTAGGGTAAATTGCATTAGTAGTCACTCAACTATACATTTTTTTCCTTTTTGGTCACTTAACTATGAAAAGTTACAAAATGGTTACTTAACTGACAACTATTAGTCTGATGACTATTTTATAATTTTCCATAGTTTGGTGACTAAAAAGGAAAGAAAAAACCATGGTTGGACCTCTATTGTAATTTACCTTTTTTTTTTTTTTTTGTGTCGTGTCAACATTGTTAAACGTAGTTCTTTTATCCCCTAAGTTTGAGGCTGCCTGTCGAACTCGCCAGCTTCTTCAAATTTGTCTTGAATTTCTATCCACAAAAGATCTTATGATCCATCCCAAAATAACAATGATGTTTAAACTGGGCCGACCGATCGGATTGAAATTGATTGGCGTATTTGTTTAGATAATTGTACTGAATCGATTGGATTGTGAATCGGTGTAGATCAATTGAATTAAATTTTTATTTTTTTTGAATTTTTAATGTTTTTTAATCGAATCAGTGACCTAATTGATTTGACAATCGATCCGATTATAAAAACATTGTAAAACAAAAGAGAAATAAATAATAATAATAATAATCAAGAAATGATATCTAATAAACCTAAATAGAATAATTCGGTTAAAAATAATAATAAAAGACTTAACTTTAACCGATCAATTCTATGGTTTCTTTGATAACTGATCAACTCAAAGTTCGTCTAATCAAAGAGTTTAACAATGGAAATTTATAATGAACACTTGGTCGAATTGATCGGGTCATGTAAAAATAAGGTTCAAATCAGTTGATTTGTTAAGAAGTCTTGGCTGCATACATCAACGCACTTCCACTTGACATATATCGTAATGATAGAAAATCCGTTTTGCCATGACCTCTGAAATTCTCAAAAACTGTCACTTGATCTCCACAGGGACAAAGAACCCCCTTGCTGTATCGGTTATGCTACCGAAGGCTGGGGAATAAGAGACCAAATAGACATTTACTCACACTGACACTGAATCTGCAATCAAACATATGTGCACCAAAACCAAACACAAAGATCCACACAGCTTTTAAAGGTCGTCACCAAAAGAGAGAGAACAGATAACCCTAATAGATTCCTAACCCGAAAAACAATTCCTCCGTTAGTGTATCAAATACGAACTCAATTGTAAACTTGGTAAGCCCCCATTAATAAAACTTGGTTTCATTCAAAATTTTCAAAACTAAATCAGTGATCGAACTGATCAGACCACCTATTTACTGATCCAATCGATCTATCCGGTTCGATTAATTAAATAATCTAATGATTCATAAAAAATATTAAGATTTCATTTTAACTACCAAATTCAATCAATCCGTACCAATTCAAAATCCCTCTCCAAACTAATACCTAATCCAACCAATCCGTTCCGCTAGTCCGCTAGTCCAGTCCGGTTCAAACTTTTTTTTATTTTTATAAACACAAGGTCTCAAATAGTATACGAGAAGCAAATTTATGCCAATATTATTGCTAACAAAATTTGCATCTTTTTTGAAGCAAAAATACATACCCTAATAATGTACACTTCTGCCATGGTAAAACACATCTCATGCATGTATTTTTCGAAATTGAATCGACATTTTCTGTTTTTCTTTTCCCTGCTATTCCTGTGCTATATACGTAAACAAAATACTTGACTTACTTTGGAAAACAAAAAAGGTCGGAGAAAAAAATGGCGAGGTCACTGCAATTCCATGTCTGCTCATGTTAGTCGATCTTTTGTGTTCTTCATGAGCCGTCTTTTTACATCGATGCAACTCCCATCTGGTGGATGACTTGTCCGATCCAGCCATAAAGATTCGGATAGCAGATTTTTATTCCCATGGTGAAAAGAATCGCTGAGTATTCAATGGCTGAAGCAGTCAATGCCACACGGTCGAAGCAAATCGGCGTAATTCATTTTCTATCGACTATCATCCAGCACAGTGCTTAAAAGCTTTTACTTGATGCCTGAGGGAAAACCTTGCCTTTGTGGAAATCCAGTTTGACGCATACGAAATGGCCGTTCGGTATTAACAAGACGTTTATCAGATGGTCCTGCCCCAAGAATCCCCAATGAGTTTGGGTCTACTACACGAGTACTACCATTGTTCAGAGGTCTTTGAGTTGGGGGTGAAGTTGAGAATGGTTAACTGTTTCTGCTCTCCATCGTTTCCAAGCTTCAAACTTTGCGGTATCAATGCCTTTATGAATCGGTTGTGATGTTTGATGTGCCGTTGCATTCTTCTTAGACCCTCGTTGCTTATCGGTAGAACGTGAAAAAGGAGGGAAGAAATTAGGATCACCGTCTCTATCAACATGGCCAGGTGTGGAACCATTCATATGGGAAGGTCCAACACCTCCATCATCGTCCTGTTCCTGCTTAAGCTTCGAATAAATCTGATGAAGCCTCTCACCAGAAAGATTTGAAAATGTAGAGACATAGTTCCATAAACGCATGGTCATCCCTGCAAAGATAATTGAAATTAAATAAAAGAAATTATCTAACGACAAAGTTCTAAAATGTGAATGTGCACACAAGAGAGACCAAATGCGTGATTAGCAAACTAAAACTTAATTAAACAGTATGAAGAACCACGTACGATCTTGTCTATAGAGCTCGTCTTCATGTTCTAAGACAATTTGATCTATCCTCCTTCCAAGAAGCTGCAAATAGTTCCGAATTTTCGAAAGTACCTGGAAGAAAATAGAACATGGAATGAGCACAAATCCGGCTCGCAAAAATAAAAAAAAAAAAAAATAAAATCAAAGAGACATAAAAAGAGGGATTAAGAATAGAATAGTAAACCTTATCCTTGGGAAGATCTGCACTAGTAGTCTGCAATCTTTGGAGCCGACGAAGGGTTTTGATTTCATCAATCATAACATCTTCACACCATTCCATCCACTTCACTTCCTTAAACTGCTCATATACTTCCTCGTTGTCAGACATTTCACCTTCTTCTTTAACTAAAGGTTCAACTTTCTGAGGTCTCTCGGTTTTGTCCCTACCCATTTTAAAACTGACCTTAGTAGAACCCGGTTTACCTTTCTTGTCTCTGACACGAGATATCGATACGTTTAGAGGATTCTGCTTTTCCTTCTTCGAAGGTTTACGACCAGCTTTGACAGCAGCATTCTTACCACCAACAGCTGCAAGTTCCTGTGGAGATAGGTCCCAGTTTGAGAATAATATGAAGCCTAAAAGCACAGCATACAAAGCACGCAACCAGGCACTAGATTTTCTACAAACCACATAAGCAAAATGTTTCCATACAAGTAAATAAAGCAAGAATTTCCCAACAGAACCAAAATTAAACCAATCAACTAGATTTACTATTCTATTTAAAGAGAAAAAAAAAAGAGATGAAATCATTTTTTATTAAACATTAAGAACAATACTGCATAGGAGAAATACCATTTCCATGAGTGCATTAGCACGCTCCTTCAAATTAGGTGCACGTGGCAGAAAGGTTTCATGGTGCTGAAGTTCGGCAGGAGCAATCTTCTTTGTGAGGCCAAGCCTTTCATCTAATCTTATCTTTTCCCAATTACCAAATCCATGGTAGTATATTCCCAGAAGCAATCTTGCATCATCAACTAGTGACAATTAACAGGATAAAATAAGTTTAGTCCATAGCAATTTTCATTTAATTATGTTGCCTATAACAGAGAATAAAAATGGGATAGACATACTCTGATTCCACCCACACCCTTTAGACCAATTAGAGGGTTTAAGGTACATCAACACACGGAACTGTTTTATGGGATCCTCGTATCGACTTATTCGCTTTGCTAAGAGCTGAAGTTCTTGGACACGATTAATCAGATCATTTGCCTTAACAGGAACACCAAAGAAATCTAATAATGGTCCCTGCAGGTAATTACCAAATAAATGTTTGTCACAAAATGCCCTAGAATTAAAACAAATAAAGGATGACAGTGTAGGAATTGGAACCAAATATAATTAATAACTCTTTCAACGAACCTTAGGTTCTATATTTCCTACTTCAACAGCTTCCCTGCATCCTTCAACTAGGGCATTGAAGAGCTCAATCTGCGCATCAAGTGGAGCTGCTGCAACAGCACCACCAACTTCCTCTGCTATCAAAGTGATTTGGCTCTCATTCCCGAATTTCATAACCTGATGAGCCATAAAAAAATTGCCTGTAACTAGAAAAACTAAAAATATGACTCTGAACTCTGATTAACTAAAACATTAAGTTGCCACCTATTGCTTAAAAAGAAAGAGGTAGACAAGAATCATATATATTAAATTAACTTCAGAGAACTTTCATGGTGCACAGGTTGCTCTAAAGAAAATATGCGGGATGCTATTTTAAGTAGCAATATCTATAACAAGCTGCAAATTTATTTTTTTTAAAAAAGGAGGGATATGGTGCATGTGCACAACAAATTGCAGAAGACTAGAAACTATACCGCTCGAGAAAAACGCAATGCATCTCTCTTAGGCAGATTCCCATAAGACCATCCTCTCACTTGAGCAGTTGCTCCCTCAATCATTGGTGCCAAGGGGGCAGAGTATTCTGCTTTACGGCGCTTTGGAACTCTCTCCTGCTGCTCTTGAAGATCAGATCCCTTCTTCTTTCTTTTGTTATTTCTCTCAGGTTGACTTGTCTCAGCATAACTCTTGGTATTTCTTGCAGCACGAGGAGCTAGAGCATCCTAATGCAAAAAGAATAACTTAGGCAGATGGATCCAACAAATTGTCTAATAAAAAACAAAGAACATTAAACTTGAAAATGTACAAGCAATAGTCAAACTTTTGGTAAAAATAAGACTAATAGAAAATATCAGGATTATACTTCTGCTTGGGCAATGGCATCTGGTTTTATCCAACGACTCCAGAAAGACCCATCATCTTCAGCACTACAGAAATTTGCAACCTGAGCACGATGAAAGTAACAGAAACCAATTTCATAAGACTTGAAATAATCTGTAAAACTATTACAAAAAACTCCACCACAATAACAAAGTATTAGTTGCTTGCCTTAAAAGCACTCAACAATTCATTCCCTTCCTCTTCACTGACTTTCTCCTCAACCTTTTCGGCTCTTTCAAGAATTTCATCGATATCCATACTTAACAGCCTTTTTTTGCTTTCTTCATCATTTTTATCCTCTTTGAACAATTCTTCAGCTCCAAATCTCAAAATTGCTGATAATTCATTCTGGAATGGTAAAAGAAATGTAGAATTATGTTAAAGAAATTGTTAAAAATTTATACGCATCAAAACCACAAGATATTTCCAAGAAAGAAGTGGTCAATCATGTAGTCAGTTCCAACAACCAAAAGCCAAACAAACAACATATTGACAACTACAGATTAGAGCAATTGCTTCAAGACATATCCTTACCTTGTCAAAATAAGCCCCTTTCTTTGTTTCCTTTCTTTCCAGTCTACCCTCTGCATTTAACTTTTGGATCACCAAATGGTCAAGCACCTATAGAAAGCACCCGGAAGAAAACGCATAAAATTACTCTTTAAATGCAGAATAAAAGAGTTAAATTAGGCCCCCTTTCAAATAATTTACATTAATAAATGCATTTAAGAATATATAGGAACACATTCATGCAAGTTAAAGAAAATGACCATCTTCTTCTTAGCTCGCTCCAGGATGTCTTCCTCAACACTTTTGCTTGTCACAAATCTGTAAATGTTGACAACTTCTTGTTGCCCAATTCTGTGAGCTCTACTCATTGCCTGAAGCACAATAAAACGGTATGCATGAATAAAATACTAAATTTTTCATTGGAAACATAGAAAATGATGCTGGGAAAAGCACTGTCAAGCTTGACACCTGTAAGTCATTCTGGGGGTTCCAGTCAGAATCAAATATTATGACAGTGTCTGCAGTTGCCAGGTTGATACCAAGCCCACCAGCCCGAGTAGAAAGAAGGAAGCAAAAATCATCACTTCCAGGTGCATTGAAATGGTCCATAGCCTGCTGTCGCAACTCCGCCTTTGTACTACCATCAAGCCTCTGGAATTGGAATCCTCTGAGTGACATGTACTCGGCTAATATATCCAGCATTCTAACCATCTGGAAATTTTTATCATTTTATCAGAACATGAACAAGTAAAACACCAGATTGCATAACTTAACCAGACATATCATCAATTAAAAACATAAAGACCAGCCAATCACTGATAATAATAACAATATTGAAGGAAACAAGCGGTTCAGAAGTATATTTACAAAATCCAGTACAGACCTGGGAAAAGATTAAAACACGATGCTTCGTTTCATGCAACCTCATAAGCAACTTGTCAAGTATAACAAGCTTCCCACTGCTTAATATAATTCTCTCCAGTTTACTAATATCATTCATGCCAGTGTCCCCACCATAACCATGATCAGCACTTTCAAACAGGAAGGGATGATTGCAGCATTTCTTCAGTTCAACTACTATATTTAAAAGTGAGACCTGCAATTTAAAAGGAAATACCTCATGTCACTAGCTGGTAATACTGCTTGACAATTACAAGAAAGGAAACAAAACTCTGTAACTGTTTCTACAGGAATATAAAATTTATCTATATACTGCATACTTTTATCAGTAACAAAATACAAGTAAAACCAAAACAAAAGAAGACAAACACCACAAACAAGCTTCAGCAGAGAAAAAATCATCAAGCCAAAAAAATAATAAGAGATGCTAACCTGATTGCCACGAACACCTTTATTTAAGTCATGGAAGTTGCGTTCCAAAATCCACTTATAATACCTTCATAAAATACAAATAGTATCCCATGTTTATTATGCAATAGAAAAAAGTACAACTTAATCAAAAGATATTTATGACTTACTGTTTCTGAAGTGGGGACATCTCAACCCTAAGGATACGCTCAATTTTTGGAGGCAAAGACTTCTCTACATCTTTGATAACCCTTCGAAGAATGTGAGGCCTCAATTCCATGTGAAGATTAGCAAGCTATGTAAACACAGGCTTTCATTTAGATCAAGTCAAATAAATATCTTAACAACCTACGAAACATGATAAAAAGATGAGATCACTTTTGAATTTTTAATGTCATACCTCAATTTCATTAAACGAACTAAGATTCTTGTAATTTTGAACAAAATCATCCTTATTTTTGAACTTGTCAGGATCAAGGAAATGAAGCAGAGCCCTGTGGAATATTTTTCATGGATGTAAATAATGGAATATACCTCAATATCAAGGCACAGAAGAATTTTAATAAGATCAAATTTTGGCAGAACAATTTTATCCTCAAGGAACTTAATTCTGTCATAAAATACAATGAAAAGAAGGCAAAGAAACTTGGTCGTGAAATGCAAAATAATGTTGATATCAGGGATAAAAAAATCAGCTTTGATATAAATATATTTTAGCATCTATCTAAAAAAATGTAGAAAATAAAAAACACAAAACTTCCAATAATCATACTAATACATAGAAAAGAAAATAATACCATAGCTCCTCAACACTGTTTTGTAATGGAGTTCCAGTAATTAGCAACTTGTTCTTAGTGCTAAATTCCTGAGCAAACAGAAAGGCATCATCCAAAATTAATCAAATTAACAAAACCAACACAATTATGCAAGGCAGAAAGTTGAAGAACTGAATAGGGCATACTGAAAGAGTTGTGTACAACTGCGCCTCGCTATTCTTCAACCTATGAGCTTCATCAACCATCAAATAGTTCCATTTTATCTTAGACAGTACTGCTTTATCCTTCAGAACTACTTCATAAGTAGTCAGCAGGGCATTAAATTTTATAGGTCTGCCAATTTTCTTGTCATTGTAAAATTCATATTGCTGACAAACCTGCCAACAAAAGAAGAAAATGTAAAAAGTGGGGTGGGGTTCATGGGAAGGGTTAAAATTATTCGAAACTACCATCCACCTTATGTAAATATGCAATTTCTAAAACAAAACTAACTAAAGCACATAAAGACTAAAAAGAGCTACACACCACAGCAAATATTTAGATGGAGACAAAATGGTATTATGTAAAGACATATTATGACTCAACTGCATGATGCAAATTTTAAATCTATTTGAATAAAAGGAGGCATACATACAAGAAAAACAAGACTCACCTCTCGGCTGGCACGAGTACCAACATATACAATAATGTTCATATCAGGAAGCCACTTTCTAAATTCTTTAGCCCAGTTTGACAGTGTGGATAATGGTACGACCACAAGAAACGGGCCGGCTATTTGTTGAGCATTCTGAAAATTTTATATATCAATAAAAACTCATAAACTTAAATATCGTAAAAGATAGCAATTCTTAAAAGCCAATGTGAGTACCTGTAGAAAACCAAGCATAGATACAGACTGAACAGTTTTACCAAGACCCATCTCATCAGCTAAGATGACATTAGTATCATTTCTCCAACTGAAATGTGAATATGAAATGCATGTATTAATAGATAAATATACTGGAATTCTCAAGAGTAAGACGGCCATTTTAAGTAAAAATAAAATGCTAACCTAAAGCAAAAGAGACAAGCATATACCTGTTGACAAGAAAATTCAAACCCTCCAGCTGATAATCACGAAGCTTTCCTCCCCTTAACCATTCTGGCTGTTCATCAAGTTTCCGCAAACTTGCTAAAGATGAAAAATGCAAGCCAGTTCAAAATCCATTTACATGATTAATTGCGATACTAATCAAAGTAAATCTAGCAGACACAAAGACCGAGTTCAGGAGGGACTAGAGGTCAGTGGCTATATGATGCAAACTTTAATCATACACATGTACGGAGAAAAACGTTAGTAGTGCTTACCTTTTCCCTTCTTACGCTGGTGATCTACCATTTTCCCCTGCACAGCCATTGCAGCTTCACGAGCCTGTTTACAGAATGAGAAACAATTCTTTAATAGGTATAACTGTACGAGATAATAGTTAACTTTTATCTGAGCATATTCAAGAAAATAAGAAACAAAAGTAGAACAGCAAACTCAAATGATTAGGTTGCACAATGTAATAGTATATGTTGGATTATAATGGACATTATAAATTCCAACTTCTCAAGTCTAATTTCACTTTCGAACAGATGCCTACTGTGGTTTGTATTTGTTTGATAGCCAAAACCAGCAGAACCACCAGCTTGAAATGTGATAAGATATACCACCCTCAATTTACCAACTGACTGGATTGATACACCCCAAATTAATCTCCTAGAATCTTTAACAAATTGTAGAATTTCAAATAGCAAAGTTGGCTAGCATGACCAATTTTAACATGTAAAGAAAAATAGAGATCAATATATCTGCACAACATACACACCTTCAGTACCATACAACCAACTTGTATTCATTTCCTTTAACCTACTTAATGAGAAAATCGAATACATCAGTGCAAGTTATCTACTATCGCAGCCTCGGGCAATGCAGCAATGCCTGCAATGACATTTTATGTTGAAAGGCAAGGATATTTCTAGCATTGCCACTCTGAATAATTTACTTAACTGGCCTAGGGGCAAACTGTCCACAAACGCAGACAAACTCGGATCGACAATATTATGAACACCAACTACAGAAAAAAGTAACAATAAGTAAAACAAAGAGACAATCTGCAGGACGTGTTACCTTATACTCATCAATAGCATCTTGAGCAAATGGAATATCAATATCCTTTTCCCTGAAACAACAAATACATAACAGTGAGCTGTCTAACGCAGGACAGGCAGCAACAAAGAAAAGAAAAAGAACACAGAGCACAATAGCACCACACAAGAATAGACACTTGTTAGTAGGTGGCGTAGAGACCAACTTTAAATTAATTGAACTATCAATCCAGACCATTACCAGGTTGCTTCTGCATAAGACAATCCTTGCCACTTGACTAAATACTCTGACATCACATTCCCAAAGGCATCTTTACTGATTCGATCAACAATTACTCTCTCCACCTGAAACAAACACATCAACCAATTACAATTAAGTTTTGTAGCACAACCCCGAAAACCAACCATAACAATGTAAGAAATAGAAAATAGATGAAAACCAACCTGACTATTTTGCTTGATTAGATCCAAGTCCATTTCCTTACTCACATCATTGACTTCAATCTAACAGATAATAGGAAAAACAATAGAAATGAGCTACTTCCAGAAAAAGGCTTACTTAGAACCTATATAATAGCTTATATAACTATAGTCTCCCTGCCATGGCAGGAAGAACTTGTTTCACATATTCCATGCTCCCTTATAAAGTCACAACTTACTGCAAGATCAATGAGATATATGATATAACTCAAGATGAGAAGAAAAATTTTGAAAAGATCACAAAAGGGAGGAAAAACAGTTTTGATAATAACATAAAGAGCTACCCCCCAATATATGCTAGATAGGAATATGTATTGGCAAAATAAACACCATAAGAAAATGCAACAAATCCAGATTCCCAACAGGACGAAAGGCCTCAGACTATATAGATAAGGACCAAAACCAACAAAAACTTAATAGGTTACCTTGTTCTGAGGAATCAACAGATTATCAATTTACAAAAGGATATAAACCAGTTTTTTAAGAACTAGATTAAACATCTTGGTAGAATGACAGTATGCCCTCAAGAAGAGATACGATGAACAGAGTCCCAATTTTCCCCACCAAAATTTTCCATATCCCAACAAGCTTGCTCTTTCAAATAGTTAGTCCCCAAGGAACTAAATACAGGAGCTACACCTATTGACCGTTCATATACCGGGATAATGACCCATGAAATTTCCAAACGATAGAAGAATATACAGAGCATTAATTTTTGTTCATAAGAATTTAGATAAATAATGAATTTCAATAAGACAGAAAGAGAGCATTTTCCAAAGCGCTTCAGTTGATATCAGCAAGTTGAAATGAGAATTTCAGAAACAAAAGCTTACAGACATAAGCATACCTCCTCACGTGAAAGTGACTTCCTGTATCTCACATCCTCCATCACCTTTTTAGTGTAATTTAGAACCTTCTTAAAACCACTAAGCTGCAAAATCATGTAGGAAAACACAAACAGGAAGTCATCAGAATAAGAGAGAGAAGACAGTACAATGGAAATAAACGTCCACAAATTTATACCTATTAAAAAACACATGCACTAATATAAGTAATATAAAAAATAAAACCATACATTTTGCAGCTCTGAAATAGATTTCCACTGACAATGAAGATGTGACTGGCCTTTCCATTTTATCAGGAATTCCATTTCGCTCCAATCTGGTTCAGAGTCAAACAAGTGGCTTAATAAAACAGGCTCTGTAGATCTATTGTTTCTAATAGCATCTTCAGCCATGCCCTTTGGTTGATGCCATAACACTTTTTCAATTGTGTCACCATCTTCCTCTTCAGCTTCATCCTAAACATACAATATAAAATTCTTAGAAAAGAATAATATCACTAAAGAGCATTTAGAATCAAATAATTGCATCAATATGAGAGATCCAACAAATCTTTATATATGAAGTAACAAATAATGACCAAGAATTTAAAGGTAACAAAAATGTTATGGTCCTAGCACAACTAATCAAGAACAAATTAAACAGGCTCAAATAAGATGGATATAGAAAATATGCAACTAAAATGCTGAAGTCAGTAATCAGTATTACATTGTATCTGCAAGGCACATAAATACTTGCATAATCTGCATCACAAAATTCCGATTTACAAGCAATTACATCAAATACAAAATATCAAAAAAGCCTACAGAAAACTTAAAGTAGGATTTATCAACCTATATACAGGCCTCACCTTTCGTGTCTTTTTCTTCTTGCCTTCATCAATTTCTTCACTTTCTTCACTCTCAACATATGATACTTTCCGAACAGACCTACCAGAAGTACGAACCTCATTGTTTCTTCCCATGCTTATCAATGTATTAGAACGAGCATTAATTTTATGATTATTTCCACTTCTCCTTGCCATACTCTTGAAATCCCCATCGCTTTCACTATCAGAATCCTCGGCTGAGTAATCATCCTCCTCAAAAGATGATCTCCCTCTTCTTTGTCGATTGGAGGACTTATGTTCTCTAGTGGGTTTTACATTAGGTCCAACTTTAATCTGTTGCCTACCTTTAGGTTTCTTTTTATAATAAGAATCATCTTCATCTGAAACATCTAAATCACCATGACTATTGTCTTCTTCCTCAGAATCTTCACCATCCCAGTCTTTATCCTGTTTAAGAACTAAATTAGTGGGGAGAAGTATCAGGCAAATGAAAAGGCATGAGAAACACAACCATCATGGGTCATCAAGCTTCATCACCAACCAAGAATACAATTTATTACGGAGAATTTTAATCACGGCCCTATAATTGAATGTTGTAGTATGGCGCCAAAAACCAGACTAGACAATTGGTTAACATGACAGATATGCCTTATAAAAACTACAAATGTTGAGGTAATAATATAAAAGTCATAACGTTGAAGCCAAAAAAAAAAGAAGGTAAGTAAAACTAATTTAATAACCTTATTCCCTGCATGAAAATTGGCAAGACCATAGTCAGGCTCAAAATCAACATCATCAGGGTCATCTTCTGCAAATAAGACAGCAAAAACTTGGCATCTCAAAATCAAGAGTAGTAATTAACTGTTGGATAGTTAAAAGAATAGGATTATATATAATTAATCAATCACAAAGCACTAGCTTATTCAGCCTTAGTGACTCAATGATAAATGCAGTAATAATAAATAAGGCAGCAAATGATGACAAGAGGGGAAGGTATATTACCATCTTCTTCTTCCTCCTCTTCATAATCTGCATCTACATCATCATTGTTGTCGTCATTATCATCTTCATTGTCATAGTTACGCTTATTCAATGCTCTTGAACTCCTGGACACATTGGTACTGACAGAAACATGCTTTGACTGTGGCCTAGTATTTAACCCAACAGAATTGCCAAAGCCACTGTAATGCATTGTATCACTCTGCTCTTCCCCATCCTGTTCATAGTATTCATCAGATAACATCTCATCTGCAGGGACATCAGAATGACCCCTTTGAGACTTGCCAACTTCTCTTTGTGCCTCGTCAACTTCTGATTCTAACCTATCATCCCTGTCATCTGATGAATTATATACTGAACCTTCCAAATTCTTATGGTCAGATTTTGACTCCTGCCCAGAATCGGATTGGCGATCCATAGGCTGGCAGTCCTTCCAAAAAGTTGAACCCCATCTCCCAGGTGCTATTCTCCTTCCTGCTGGCTGAAAATTGGAATTTGAAATGCCAGCACCATTATCAGTAGCCACCTCATGATGCAGCCTACTCTGCTCTGAATTTGAAATGCCAACCCCATCACTTTGATACTGTGCATCCATGTTAATATCAAATTCTCTTTCACTATAAGTACCATCTATGTCCTCGTTCTCTGCTGAGCTCAGAATCCTACCACTGTTTCGTCCCTGGCTTTTGCCTTCAAAGGCATCATGTGAGACTCTGTCATTTGAGTAGTTTCTAAAACATGCCATCCTCTCACTTGAAAATCCTAGGCATAGAACTCCCCTCTTTACAAATTATGCAAAAAGATTGACGGAATAAAAAGAAGCTTCACAATCTTTGCTGAGAACCTGGGTGTTCAACCAGCCAAATGCCAAAAGTTTAGTCATTTTGAGATAAAACCGAGAACACAATTGACAGGGAGAAATATAAAGGGAAACAAAAAAAAAATAAAAAATAGGTATTGCTCACAAAGAACCTCGAGACAAATGAACATAATCTTCACTAAAGAATACAATTTGGTTAAAAAAAAAACATCACCTAGCTGAATAATCAAACAATTCAATGTCCAACGTTAAAACTCTTTTCAGTTTGCTACATTTGCGGAACAAGCAAAGAATTCAAGGAGAAGAACATATTTAAATGCAAATTCAAAGTCATTATTGACGTTGCAAGGAGCCAAAAACCAGACAAAAACTTCAAAACTCAATACAAAAGACTGGAAACTTGACATAGCAATAACTTCATTCGAGCAAATACAATTCTAAACTAAGAAACACGTACATAGGACCAAGAGAGTGTAAAGTCAAACTTAAATTCAAATTCACAAACACTTATAGAATGAATTCAAGCACAAAAAGTTCAAATTTCCAACCAAACCAATCCACAAAATCATGAAACCCTAACCCAAAAAACGGAAGAAAACCATGAACTAAACAAAACGACCAACAGATCGGTCATTCCGAACACGAAAATAAAAATCGAATACTATAAACATCGATTAACAAACCCTAAAACCAAAAACATAAGCAACAATTCACAATCCTAAATCCATACCCTCAAAAAGTAAAAAATTAAAAACAAAATCGCCCGCCAAAGAAAGCCGATTATTGATCAAGAACAAAGAAGCTGGCCTTCACGAAAAATGAGAGTTAAAATTTTTGGCTAATAAGGAAAAAATAATTCATTTGGGTATAACTGGAAAACAAAAAAAGATGCGAAGGTTAACAATCGTAAGCACCTTTTAAATCGCCGGTAAAATTAAAGAAAACCGGCCGCCAATTTTTTTGAAAACGAAGAGACCGTTTTCACTCGGGTCTCTCCCGGTTTACGGGTTTCAAGGTGGTTCGGGTCTTTTGAATCGGCGCCGGTGGCTAAGATAAGCCGAGTTGAAGGTGAAAAAAAGTGCCGATTCCAAAGGAAGAAGACGATGCGCTTTTTTGGTTAATCGTTCGATTGGGAAAAAAAATTAGAGAAGAAAATATTAGTGAAGTTTTTTATTTGAGATGCAATATAAAAGGGGTAGGTTTTTTTTTTTTTTCCTTAGGGGAAACGTGTTTTATAGAAAAAAATATATTAAAAATAAAACAAAAATCTATCTCTGTGTAATAAGAAAAAAACCTACAATTAAAAATTAAGTAAATAAAACCCCTAATTTCTTCTTTTTTTGTTGATTTTGTGATATCGTTTTTTTTATATACGTGGGACCAATGGAACGAAGCCACGTGGTGTTGGAATGTGTCGGGGAGGGCTTTTTGGACGATTAATCGTACGGCGTACGCGGCTACGGTGGTGGGTTTGATATATATACATTGGGGTATATTTATTATACTTTTTCTTTATAATTTTTGTTATAAAAAAATGAAATATTTGTGTATATGAAAATATAGATTTTGTAAATTTATTTTGGATGATTGACTTCGTTAAATCGTCTATGTGGCACGATTATGGCTCCATCCGAGCTTTAAGGAATTTTGAGAATTCTCGATCTAGCCATCAACCTATCCACATGGCACGACTTTGATTCTCTCGTGTGTTTTTCAATGTATATATATTTTATAAAATTAGAGCTTATCAGACTTTGAGAAATGCTCAACTTGATGGTGTAACCTCTTATAGCTAACCTATTCACATAACGTTCTCAGGAATTTTTTATGTTTTGCTTCTGACCTTTGCTTGTTTGGTAATATTAGGACTCTCAAACCCTTCAAGGGACATGTGGCATGGCCACATTACCCTCTCGACATCCAACATGTCTGCATAGTAATCTCAACGGCCTCTCATGTTTTCTATCCAAATTACACTCTTTTACATAACACTACTTAATGTATCACACGTTTTTCAAATTTTAGCTCTTTTACACCATAGCTTGTAACAATTAATGTATGGGCATATGGCATGTGTGAATCCCACTCGTTCTATTCTAAAATGAAGCATTCATGTCTTTTCACCCCTACAATTCTTCGTTAGCATGACACATAGCATGCTTGGTCGTTTCCCTTTAGTTTTTGAAATGGAACTTTTGCAAATTTTGTCATCATTTCCCATTGCATTAGTTGACGTGTGGCATTGATAGACCCTATGCAAATTTCCAATAATTGGCTTCCAGCCATTCTCACCAATGTTGTTGAAATCGAACTGGCTAGTCGAACTAGGAACTAGTTAGTATACCAGTCTAGAGTAAGGATAGGAACATGTTGAGCCGCAAATCGGGTTGGAACTATAAAAACAGGTAAAAATATTTACATAGCATGACTAGATCTATATCACATTTTCCAAAATTTAGCTCTATCACCCCATACCTATAATAATCAATATACGACATGTGTGAGTCCCACTCATTCTCTTTAAAATAAAGCATTTGCGTATTCTCGCCCTTATGATGCTTTGTCAACATAACATGTAACATACTTAGTTGTTCCCCTTCAACTTTTGAAATAGAACTCTTGCAAAATTTACACCCCTCTCTCCCGTCGCGTTAGTTGTTGTGTGACATTGACGAACCTATACAGTTTTCCAAGAATTGGTACTTGGTACATCTTTCCAATATTTTTGAAATTAAACTGGCTAGTCAAATTGGGAACCAGCTAGTATACCAATTCGGAGTAAGGGAGATAACCGGTTGAGCCGCAAACTGCAATTGGATCGTAAATTATGAACTGCAAGAACCTGTAAAAAATTATATAGCACAACTAGATCTATCTCGCATTTTCCAAACTTACCTTATAACAATCAATGTATGGCATGTATGAGTCCCATTCGTTCTCTTCTAGAATGAAACATTTGCATCTTCTCACCCTTACGATGCTTCGTTGAAATAACGTGTAGCATATTTAACAATTTCTCTTCAAATTTTAAAATAGAACTTTCGCAAATTTGGCACCCTTCTCTCCCACTGCATTAGTTGACGTATGACGTTGACGAACCCGTATAATTATCCAAGAATTGGCTCTCAACCTTTCTCACGAATGTTGTTGAAACTGATCAACGAATCAGACTAAGAACTAGTTGGTATATCAATCAAGTAAATGTGAGAAGCGGTTAAGTCGCAAGCTGCATTTGGACCACAAATTGTGAATTGCAAGAACAGGTAAAAAAATACATAGCACAACTGGATCTATTCGCATTTTCCAAAATTTAGTTCTTTCACCCCTTACCTTATAATTGTCAATGTATGGCACGTGAGTCCCATTCATTATCTTCTAAAATGAAGCATTCATGTTTTCTTGCCCCTACGGTGCTTCACCAGCATGACGTGTAGTATACTTGGTTGTTTCCCTTCGATTTTTGAAAGGGAACTTTCAGAAATTTTGCACCATTATCTCCTATTACATTAGTCGACATGTGGCATTTATAAACCCATTTGGTTTTCTAAGAATTGGTTCTCGACCCTTCTCACTAATGTTGTTGAAATCGAACCAATCAGCTGGATTGTGAACTGGGTGGTATACCAATTTGAATTAATGTAATAATTGGTTAAGCCGCAAACCGTGGTTGAACTACAAATCATGAATTACAAGAACCGATAAAAAAATTTACATAGCACAACTAGATCTATCTCACATTTTCAAAAATTTAGCTCTTTACCCTTTTACCTTATAGTTGTCAATGTATGGCACATGTGAGTCGACATGACGTGTAGCATACTTGGTCACTTCCCTTCGATTTTTGAAATGAAACTTTTGCAAATGTTGCACCCCTCTCTCCCATTACATTAGTTAATGTGTGGTGTTGATAAACCCATATATTTTTCCAAAAATTGGCTTTAGACCTTTATTGCTTGTGTTGTTGAAACCCGTTCGATAAGCTAGATCGAAAACTAGATAGTATATCGATTCGAAGTAATGTAAGAATCGATTGAGCCACAATCTGTGGTTGGACTAAAAATTGTGAATTGCAAGAACTGGAAAAAAACTACATAGCACAACTAGATTTATCTTGCATTTTCCAAAATTTAGCTTTTTCACCCGTTTACCTTATAACAGTCGGTGTATGGCATGCATAAGTCCCACTTGTTCTATTCTAAAATGAACATTCATGTCTTATTGCCCCAGATGCTTCACCGACATGACGTATAATATGATTGGTTGTTTCCCTTCAATTTTTGAAATGAAACTTTCACAAAATTTGCACCATTCTCTCCTATTGCATTAGTCGATGTGCAGCGTTGATGGACCCATATAGTTTTCCAAGAATTGGCTCTTAGACCTTCTCGCCAATTTTGTCAATACAGATCAACTAGTCAACCTAAAACATGCAAGTTAATCGGACTGAAGTAAGGGTGAGAATCGGTTAAGCTATGAACACAGTTGGATCGCAAATAGTGACTTGCAATAACCAGTAAAAAAACTACATAACACGACTAGATCTATCTCGCATTTTCCAAAATTTAGCTATTTCACCCTTGACCTTGTAACAACCAATGTATGACATGTGTAAGTCCGACTCGTTCTCTTCTAAATTGAAATATTCGCGTCTTCTTGCCCATGTGATGCTTTGTTAGCACGACGTGCAACATGCTTGGTCATTTCCCTTCAATTTTTGAAATGGAACTTTTGCAAATTTTACACCCCTCTCACCTATTACTTTAGTTGATGTGTGGCGTTACCCATGTAGTTTTCCAATAATTGATTATTGGCCATTCTCATCAATATTACTGAAATCAGATTGACTGGTATGCCAGTCTAAAGTAAGGATGTCAATTGGTCAACCTGCAAACCACTATGAACTATGATTAGATCGCAAATCGTGAACTGGAAGAACCAATAAAAAATTGATTCAATTGATTTTTTTTCTTTTTTGCAATTTTCTGACGTTAAATAGTATATATATATTCCAACCTAAATCCATTAAAAACATATCCAAACCTGGTAAAAGGATAATGGAGGTCCATGTACTAACAGTTAAATTGTATTTTGCTTATTTTATTAAAAAATGGTCAAATTAGTCATTGTACGACAGATCAAACAGAAAACTAGCCATTTCTGTTAAAAAATTATGCATTTATGTTGCTAAAAACAGACATGGCGGACAAAATAACTAGATAATTACACAGCGCGTGCCATGTGTATATCAAGTTGGCGTATGGAGACCAGTTTTTAATAGTAAAATGGATAGAATTTTTAACAGTACAATGACTAAATTGCCTTTTCTTTAATGGAGTGGAAAAGATGCAATCTGACTCTTAATATAATAGCCTCTTTGGTACTTTTACCATTTCAACCATTGAAAATTTAATAAACTCAACCCAAAATAATTAAATGAAAAGAAAAACAAAATTGGTGTATTCACCGCTTAGCCCGTCTTGCACCAACTAAAACACGAGAAAAAAAGTTGAAAATAAAAAGGATTTGTTGCTCTTTGCTTTGGATTTTGTTGTGATGTGTTGCTAATCGACGTCTTGGAGATTCACTTTAGAGCTGGATCACATGGTATTGTAATCGCAAGCTATTTTTCATTAATGAAAGTCTTTACTTCAAATAGAAAATTTGCTATTAATATTAATTATTATTTTTTTCTCATTTTTTGTTGGTTAATATTGAGAGAGTGATAAAGTGACTTATTTATTATAGTCAGAATACAACTAAGCAATGACTAGTATTACAGGGCTAGTCTAGACCTTTCGTCTAGCAAACCGTGTGCCTTTAGGCAATTTCTCGGATTTAAATCTTGTCCAAATCAACTTACTCTCAAAATAAGAGAATTATTGTAAAAACTCTCTAAAGCACCGAAGCAAAGCAGAAGTAAACTTGAACCAAAAGAGCAACGAAGAATGGAAAAATCAATGGAAAATAACACGTCAAGTGTTTTAGTAAATACTCTCAAAAGTATTCTATTACTTTGAAGGTTCACAACTGAGTGAATATAAATAAGAGGATACCTCTATTTATAGTTGAGCTCCCTTAAAACCAACCGTACAGATTGATTTACATCGACATTCATGATTAGAGCCTATCTATAATTGAGAGTCTTAAGGGATTTAAAATATATACAATCTTATCGCTTTAGGGTTTACACTATTTATCATTGTAACTCTAGTTTTACTAGAGTGTTTCACTAAGCCACCAAGGCTTCAAGTACTTATTTTGCGAATCGGGTTAGTTCTTGTGGGTCAAATGAGCCCCATTTGATAAGTTGACTTCTATGGGACGTTTTGTGCGCAATGGTCACAAGCTTTGATATATAGTATGTGACACTAGTAATTTGTTAACAATAATACATATACGAATGTGGTAAAATTTATTAACTAAATTCATCGAAGTTGCTATTTTTTAAGTTTGGAAGATTAGTTAACTTGCGACGAGTTGTTGGGATCTAAGAAACAACGTTCAACGTCATAAATTTGTGAACCAAATTCCAAACACTTTTCTTGTCTAATTTTTGCCATTGATCGTCAAATCAACTTGGACTTAAGAAATGTTCTTCTACTCGTCTATAGGTACCAATCTACGGTACCGATTCGTTGTATAGTCGCTTGGCGCTCGTTAGCTAGACTTAAAAAAAATAGTTTAGTGACTTAAATAAAATTTTAAAATAGTTTAGAGATTTAAATGAAAACTTTTGAATAGTTTAGTAACCAAAACGTAAACTTACTAATAATTTAGTAATATTTGGTGTAGTTTCCCCTAATTATATATATTATATTATTTATTAAAATTTTATAGTTAATTATCTTAACATTTAAAAAAAATATTTATATTTTAGTATTGTATATTACTAAAGATTTAGTTTTTATATTTTATATAATATATATAAAACTTAATACATTATATTATAAACAAAAGAAAATTCACCTTAATTTTAAACAGCCTCATTTTTTTCCTGAATTTATTTTTCAAATTTAATATTTTTGTCTAAATCTTTTTAAATCTAGGACGAATATTTGGGCTTCGATGGGAAGCCTAACACAATCAAACATTTTTAAAGGGTAAACTACATTTATAATCACCCAATTATTAATAAATTTTTATTTTGATCATCCAACTATTAATAATATTAAAAGAATTAATAAATTTTAAGTTAAAATAAAATTTAAAAGTCAATGTAAAACAAAGAGGGTTTAACAATAATAATTCACAACTAAATGATAATTCAATTATTTAATTTTGTGTTTTTTATTATTATTAATCATTAAATAATGGGCAAATATCCCAAAAATACCAAAAAAATCAAAATTACGGAAAGGATTTGGTTTCAAAAATATTGACCTGAAAGGGCAAATTTCCCAAAAATCGTGTCCACGTCGGTAGCGTTTTTGGGAAAGCGGCCTAAAATAGCCCATGGGGAGCGCTTTAGTTAACTCAAAGAAAACGCTCCCACGAGGCGCTTTTCTTTGAGGTGGCCTAAAGCGCCCCCATGGACGCGCTTTTAGGCATTTTTGGGAATCTTTCCGTCCACTTGCAATGTGAAAATGAAATAATTTTTTGGCGAGAGTCTCGGCAAAATAATTTTGAGGAGACGTTTGAACAAATCGTGGCGGCAAAACGCTCTCACGTGGACGCGCTTTTTTAACATGGTCTCCGCAAAATTATTTTGAGAGATGTTTCGAACAAACAAGTGGCCAAAAATGCTTCCAAAGAGGTGCACTATTACCCGGAAGCGGTGAAAAGCGCTCCCACGTGGGCGACTTTTGCTACAATGTTCATGCAAAATTAGGCTATAAATCACCAAATTGCATTCTCGGTTAAGCGAAAGCATTCAAGCAAAAGAAGAAAAAATTGAAAATGAGTGAACGATATTAATGGTGTTATTTACTACGATGGTGAAGTCGTGACACCGAAAATGGTGTTGTTTTCTTATCGAGAACACAACATGATTGAGTTTTAATCGAAATGTCGATTTGGTAGAACTTCGCAAAAGAATTAGGCGTAAAATATTGAACAACGCCAATGAAAGTTCATCTATTAAGTATAGATTTTGCGCTTGGTTGATCCGTGAGATATGACGATTCGTCATCAAAGGTCCCTGAGCCTTGAGGCAATGGTGGAGACTCATTTTGCCGATGGATCGCCTATCTCGAGTTATATGTAGAATTTTCATCTCCAAGTGATCTGTTGCGACCTCAACATCTAGTATCGTTCGAGGGAATACACGACCCAGTGACACTCTGTAAGTGGGAGGCAAAACATAGAAGTGCCCGTGTGCGGTGGTAGTATGGAAAACATAACCCCGCACGACACTTTCGGTTGGTGGATGGGACATGCATATTCGTCAATCGACGTCGGATGACAAATACGAATTGGGGATGTCATCAACTTCTAGTGGATGGCAACCCACATACAATTGGAATCTTCTACGAAGATGTTTAAGGAGGATGATGTATTCCGACGGCATCCACCGATGAGGGCCCTCGTTTGTTGCGAGTTATGGAGGATCGGTGATGAATCCGATGTGGATCCACCTCGGGAGCCGGGGCTGACGGTGCGAAGTTGGACTATTTTCAACCGGAGCCCATTCCAATTGTACTGAAGATGTTGAGGCGGTTCGAGACGAAGAAGAAGAAGATCCGCTTATTCGAGGCATACTACGCCTCCAAAGGCACATGCATAATGTCGATCTATCTCAAGATGATGCATTGGAGTTTCTGAACTACCACACGGACGCGTGACCGTACAAATTCTTCGTTGGATTCGGACCAATTAGAAGTTGGTAACCGTTTTTCCAACAAGAACACTTTTCTTGGTGCATTGAAACAATACAAGATCGTGAGCAGGGTTAACTACACTATGGTTAAATCAAAGCTCGATAGAGTACGAGGCGAAGTGTCTTGTGCAAGACGGCACATGTGCATGGAAAATCATGGCGTCGTTGAAGAAAAGGGCGGGGATGTGGGAGGTGAAGAAGTACAAAGGTCCGCATACATGTCTTACTCAGTGCAGACCACTATGTGTTTAATGATTTGAATAACACTAATATTATGTAATATTGCATTATTTAACGTGCTTCGTTGTGGTGCAACACAAGATCATCCGAGGATGGATTCGGACATGTTGGTGATTTAATAATCCCGACGGTGAAGGCCGATCCAAAACTACTGAAGGTTTACCTTAATTGGCAATATTCGTAGCAAATGGGTACACGCCTCTTCTGAAAGGCTTGGATAGCCAAGCGAAGGCGTTGGAAAAGTTGCACGATCGGTGGGGCGCTTCATATAATGAAGTGTGGCGGTGGTGTAAGTCTTTGGAGAGATATGTCCCAGCGGACAATGAGACATTGAAACGAACCGGCGTACTTACAACGATCGTACGCTTTCCGTGGATCGCGCAGTGTTCAGCGCTGCTCGGACATTTAAGCAATGCCGAGATGCTTTTACATCTGCAAGCCATTGGTACAAATTGATCGGTACCTTCATGTATGGTAGATATACGCACGGCTATTGCTAGGCGTGGCACAAGACTACCGAGAGAATCCTTCCGATTATGTTCGCAATAACACCGAAGTCGGTGATGATCGGACTTCTTCCTATCTAGGTTAAGGAGGCATGTCCGCCTCAACCCGACATATCGTTATATCGGATCGGGCCTGGAATACTTGCGGCAATAGAACGACGGGAAGCATGTGGCATCGCACACACCATTGATATTGCACGAGGCATGTGGCATCCAACTACTATGGGCAACACCGATCTAAAAGACGAAAACGGCAAGTGACCGATATGGGTATGAAATTTCTATTAATATAATTTCTTTTGAAATTTTCAATTTATTCGCAATTGAATAGTGGTATGTAATATTCGATATCAACGTATATTGGCGGTGCGAGATCAATAAAGACCGTTTTCACAAGATGTTGGCTAGTTTGCGAAGATAACGCCAAAGCGCAATTACTGTGCAATATTCCTTTTGAACAGTGGACACAAGCATATGATGGCGGCTCACGATATGGTCATATGACCACAAACTGGCCGAATGCATAAATTACGTGCTAAAAGGAACCCGTCATCCGCCGATTCTGGCGGTTTCGGGAGACATATTTTCGTTTAGCGGATTATTTCCAAGAGAAGCGGCGAGTTATCGAGGCGATGCAAGGAGGCCATGTATGGAGCTGAAGGTCTTGCAAGAAATTAACTGGAAGGCACGGCGAACACTATGCACACAGCTTTGTCACGACCGCGACGACTATGGTTTCGTGTCACGGAGTTTGATGAGCATCGAGCCAAGGTATTGTTGGCGGGCATTATCGTGTCGCTGACAAATAGGACATGCGATGTGGGATATTTGATGCACTTCATTACCCATGTGCTCATGTACTTGCGGCTTGTCATAATCTTCGTCTTGACCCCATGAGCTATGTCGACGAAGTCTACAAATTAGAAAACATGTACAACGTGTGGAGACACGTATTCCACCATCCCGGATGAACGTAAGTGGCCATCGGTATCGCTTAACCGCAAGTATAAGTGTGTTGGGATAGAGAATTGAGACGAAACCAAAAGGTCGACCTTCCTCGACTAGAATACGCAACAATATGGATATCCGAGAACCGACCAACCAAATTCGGCGATGCGGGTGGTGTAGGAACCCGCCATACATCTTGCTCGTGTCCAAATCGGACTAGTTGACCGTGTTCTTAGCTTGTTTGTCTCTTCTTGGCTATGTAATTTACATTTTTTGGACGAAAACGTGAACTTTTGTACAATAACTCAAATTTATTAAATATAAGATAATTAATATTAAATTACAAACACAAATAATAAAATAACTTTTTATTCAAAAATAAAAAATTTATTACAGTTTAAAAATAAAATAGCCCGTCATAATCAATGTTGATGCCGAAATAAACCAAATTTTTATTTTATTCAAGTTATTAAAATTAAATTAAAAATTAAATTAAAAAATTAAATCATTTCTATCTTATCAAAGATATTAAAATTAAAATAAAAATTAAAATACAAAACAAATAAAAGTAAACTCAATTTTATTATATAAAAAATTAAATTTAAAAAATTAAATAAATTAAAAAATTAAATTACAAAAAAAACAAACTCAAATTGTATTAAATATATTACAACTTAATTACAAAAAAAACCAAACCTATTTTGTCAAAGTTATTAAAATTAAATAATTTAAAAAATTAAAATTAAAAATTTAAATAAATTAAAAAATTAAATTACAAAAAAACAAACTCAAATTGTATTTAATATATTACAACTTAATTACAAAAAAAAAAAACCAAACCTATTTTGTCAAAGTTATTAAAATTAAATAAATTAAAAAATTAAATTACAAAAAAACTCAAATTGTATTAAATATATTACAACTTAATTACAAAAAAAAACCAAACCTATTTTGTCAAAGTTATTAAAATTAAATAATTTAAAAAATTAAATTTAAAAATTTAAATAAATTAAAAAATTAAATTACAAAAAAAACAAACTCAAATTGTATTAAATATATTACAACTTAATTACAAAAAAACCAAACCTATTTTGTCAAAGTTATTAAAATTAAATAAATTAAAAAATTATATTACAAAAAAAACAAACTCAAATTTTATTAAATATATTACAACTTAATTACAAAAATTAAACCTTAATTACAAAAAATTAAACTCAAATTATAAATTAATTTACAATTACTCAAATTAGGGGTTTAAGGTTTAGTGCGGATGCTGGGGGAACTAGTGCCACACAGGCGATCGGCCGATTCTGTACCGGATTCCTCCTTCTTCTAGCTTTCGGTGGGGTTGTGGAACCTCGGTGTGAATCCAGTCCCTCCCGGTGGGTGCAGTTACAGGTGTTGCGATGATGACCCACCTTGATAAAATAATGACCCCAGAGGTGTTTGCATAAACCACGGCGGGGGTGACTACATCCCATACGGTGAAGGAGCCTGGTAGAAAGAACTGCTCCCCGACGGCACCTCCTCTAATCCCACACCGATGTCGGCCTCACGATCGGTGGTAAAAAGAGTTGTCGAGAACGGACTCGAACCCACCATGGATTCCAACCCAGGGGACTAGAAAAAGGAAACATATATGGGTTAGGAGGATACATATAAGGGCGAGTGCACGCACCGCATAAACGTGACGCTGTTGTGTTAGCGGTGTTGTCGGTTGAACCGATGGGCCGTGATTGTGTAGGCGCCATTGATGGGCCCGGTTATTGTAGGCGCCGTTGTTGGGCCCGCTCATCACCCTTCTCCTTGAATGTAAAGGGGCCCGACGCGTTCCTTCGCTCGCGAATTCTACGTCGCCTCTCTTGACCGACAACAGATCGACTTGCCATGGATTCTAAACCATGGCATGTACTCCGACAAGCACGCTTAACTCGGGAACTACGATCGGTTCCGGTTAGGTAAAAGTCATACCGGTTCTCCCACGTCTCGATATGTTCGACCAAAATATTGGCCAATCCGTGTCTTTATGTAGTAAGTCCACATCAGTGCTCATCATCGAGCACCTCGAGAGCTACGGAATCGGTACCGCGGCATCAAATTGTCGCAGAACCCGATCTCGACGGTGCATCTCCACGGTCGCGTAGGTGATTAACGGGACCTTAACGTGCTAGCTGTTCGATTTTGGAGAACTCCCGAATTCTTGCCGAATTTCGGGATCCTCGTATGGTGTCCATTGAAACTATATTAACATTACCAAAATATTAGTTATATACATAAATACTAAATTATAATAACGAAATTGACACTTACTTGTGATTAGGCCAGTTGTTCCAATAGGAGTAGTATATCCTCAGCGAGTCGGTATTCCAACATGACTTCTGGATGGTTCCACCTAATTAAATAAACTTTTAGCATGCAATTATACTATAAATCAACGACATAATTGTAAAATATAATATTAAATTTACCTCGTTATCAATGGGAATGAATATGGTCGGTCGAGTCGGGGCGTAAAAATGGAAATCGAAACCATGCCCATGACTGCAGAGAGTGATAGGCAACCTCCGATTTTTGCTTTATTCGGTATCGTCGCCCAGACATCTCCGGACAACCTCGATAGCAGCGGACCCCAACTCAATTCACCTACCGCTCTGAAATCAACAAGTTTGAGAGCCATCTCGTGGACGAGGTTTCTAGAGACGTCCGAGATCGATAGCCTCCAATTATCTCAAGTATGTATGCCGTGCATACCGTATTCTTTCATCTTGATCGAATCTTCATTCTACATTGCGGGAATGTGTCTCGTAACCAAACCATATCGATCCGACCTCCTTGCAATTCATCCTAATGGCACCCAGAGCTCGTAGCATACTGACCATCCAATCGAGAGATGTTACGGACTCGGTGACTACCGACCGATCCACCCAGAATCCCAATCAGAATCGCACATCTTCTAAGGTGATGGTACACTCTCGCATGGCGGATGGAAAGTGTGCGTCTCGGTCTTCACCTCTCTATCAACGCTTATCAAAACGGGTCCAACTTGAACCCCTACTATCGTGTGCCACGTGCAAAAACCCGCTTCCGCAGTAATTCTCGATCAATGGCGATGGGGACCGAGCATGTTGCGAATATAACATTGCAACACCCGATCTACGATTGCTTAAAAATAATAAAATTCAAAATTAAATAAAATTACATAATTAAAAAATTTAATAATATTGAAAATTAAAATTCAAACTTACCATTTTCAATTGCTCGACGCTAATGTGATTCTTTGTCTGGCGATATAAATCCCAAACCATTGTACTCGATAAAGATTTTTTAAATTTTCCATAAAATAAATATATTAAAAATTTATAATGGGCTTTTTCTAAATGGTAGAAGACTATTTCAAATTTAAGCGTAAATTTCAAGGGCTTTGATAGAAACTTGAGAGAAAATTGAGAGCAAATTGAGAGAAAATTGAGAGAAAATGAGAAAGGATTGAAGTGTGAAAAAATGAAGGGTTGGGGATATTTATAGTTTTTTTCCGTTGCTTTTTTTGACTGTTGGGGTCCAACGGTCAAATTTTTTTTGATTCAGACTAAAAGCGTCCATGGGGAGCGCTTTAGGCCACCTCAACAAAAGCGCCCGTGGGAGCATTTTTTTTGAGGTGGCCTAAAGCTCACGTGACGGACGCTTTTAGCCTTTCCCAAAAACGCTACCGACGTGGACGCGATTTTGGAAATCATTTTCCTCAATATTTTCAAACCCGTCCTTTCCGGTAATTTTTATTTTTTTGGTATTTTTGGGATATTTGCCCTTAAATAATTGTCGAGGAGATGATGTGATAGTTTTAAAATTGATAAAATAATAATTTTAACTCTTAAATATTTATATATTATGTTAATTTAATTTAATAATTAATCGAAAATATAAAAAAATAAATTCAGGCTAATCGATATAAAACTCGTTTAAATTACTGACCTTAATTTTTATAACTATTTTTTTAGACTTATATTTTTATCTAGGTTAAGCTAAAATTATGAAAACTTGTGAAATTCCTTACCGGAATTAAGTCCATGTGCGATCCGACTAGAATTCAGGTAAGGTTAACTGCCCCGATCGCCGAATCGGCGGTTCTATCCGCCATCATAACCATCAACACTCGGACCCTCTACATTAGCACCATATAAAAAAATTTTCGCCTTCTTTTAATTTAGCTCCAGTTTTGTTTTTTCGTTGTTGTTACCGTCGAGATGGCGAGAAACGGCACCATTCCTTGTCTCATGAGGTCGGAGAAGATTGACGGTATCGATAATTCAGCATCTGACGCCTGCGGAGGAAGTTCATGAACTCGCCGTCGATGGTACCGCGAAGACTTAATGGTGGAGCTACGTCCACGTGCTTTATGAGATTATGGGTTTTTTTTCAGAACACGTGGCGAAAACCCAAAGATCCTAATTTTATATAGCTATAAAAAAGAAAGAAAAAAAAACTTTCCAGCTAGAAAATCACATTTAAAAAAAAAAAATTCATGAATTCAACCCAAAATGTAATGAATCCTTAGTTTTCTTCATTTCCTTTTTACCCTTTTTCAAAAGAAAAATGGATTGTTGTTCTTTTTCATCGTCATTAAGCTTAAGTTTAAGCTTAATGTTGAAACCTCGTCCGCCATTAATGACCATTAACTATAATGGTAACTCTCAGCGGAGTAGAAGGAAGAAGAAAAGGCATTGTTTGCTTCAAGTCTCTGCAAGTTCTTACCAGAACTTCATTCATTTTGCTCTTAATGAAACTAAACGACATACTCTTTTGCTTCCTTTTCCTCTACAGGTAAATGGGTTCTGTGCTTTTTTTTTTCTTTCTTTTTTTGAACCTTTTATTGAGAATTTATGGGTTATTTTTTGGGGTTTAGTGTTGTTTTTACTATATATGGTCTTAGTCTTTTCAGTTTGGAGGTTTTTTACGTTAGAGTTACTGATGCAGACATACAGTACTATATGGATGAATAATTTGTGTTACTTTTATCTAATTTCCATGTTGAAATGTATTTTACTGTACATTTTGTGTCTATTCGATGTTTAGTTGAGGAACATTACTGATATGGATTATGGAGTATACTTTTGGCAATATCTTCACAAATTATTACTCCACTTAAGTCATGAAGTAGGATTGATTTTTTGCTTTTTCCATAGGGAAATTTTCTTTCATCTTGTTTATTCTGGTTTAGAATTCTTGAGGGATTTTCGATTTCTATGGGAGGAGTCTTCGAAGTGTTGTCTGTCCGGAGGTGGAGGATCCCTCAACACGTTTGGTGTTGTCCCAGGTCGGGTTTTTGTTTCCCGACTCTGTCGAGAGCCCGAGTTGATGAAAATGGGCACCATTTCCTTGGTGGCGCATGGCCTGATCCAACTAGACGCTCCTGCTCCATGAACCCTGTCTCCAGCCCACGCTCTCAACGGAGTTGGGAGACAAAACTTCGGCCTGGGACAATACCGGACGTGTTGAGGGGTCCTCCGGCTCTAGGCGGACGTCACTTTGAAGACTTCTCTTGAAAAAGTCAGAAATCACTCCGCGCAAGAATGGCCATTTATTGTCACATACATTGGATCCAAATAATGCCTTTAAGAATGGACCATGTGTTTATACTATCTGGTATTTGAGTTAATTTTGCTTGAAAAGAAAAATAGCAGAAACATTTCAGGATCCTGTACTGGTCCTACTGGAGCACAAGGTTCTTGCTGCTCGATACTTGCAATTCATCATGCCTTTTTATTGATAAGAATGAGCGAGAACTTAGTTTACAAGGAGCACATGATGGCTATAGTTCTTTAGGGTTTTATTTTCAAAGCATGAAGTTTTTGGCTGTTATCATTGGATTAGCCCAAAATCCGACAATTAAGCTTGCCAAGTTCAATTTTTAGGGGTTTCTCATGGAATCAAAGTGTTAGCTTCAAACTAGACACATAAAGATTTTGAGCTAGTCCAATATTTCTTGCTTCCACTAACTTTGTTGTTTTTTAATGTTGTGATGAGCATTGCTACAATTGACATACTGATACATATATATTCTTGGTTTGATGTGAATTCTTGATTTAATGTTGATTTTTTCTGCTTTTATTGCAATCTAAATATTTTATGCCACTTCAGGAAAAATATGGTTCTATGATCGCAATGGATGAACAAACAAGGCTTGAAATGTTATCATTCGAAACTCCCAAAATCAGACTACTTAGAAGTATGGGCATTGAAGGTGAAGCAATGCAGGTATTATATTCTAATCCATTACCTTTAATGTTTCGAGTCGCTAAATCAGCATTAAGACACTGCTGGGTTTTACAACTTGAAAAGCAAAAAAAAAAAAAAGGGTTTTCTTCTTATACTTTTTGTACTCGTTACAACTTGTTATTATCTCGGATTTATTCTTGACATATTTCTCATTATCACTGTAGTAAGTTCTTCATATGACTCATTAGAAGTACACAAGCAGCAAGTTGACTCTCACCGTTTATATATATCATAGTCTCTCGAGTTTTGTAAAAGCCATAGTCTTTAGTTTTCCAAACATTGGTCTTGTCGTGCTGTATTTTATTGCATTCTTGATCTGTGGAGTCTTTAGAAATGTGAAAGTTCATTTTTTTTAAACAAGATTTATGCTCTGAAGATACGATGTAATACATTATTTCAGAGACCATATTAGTGTATGGAATTTGTCCCAAAATCTGATCGAGGTCTCATGTAGAAACGAAGAATAAGAAACCACTTCTATGACAAGTAATGCAGGGTTCAAGAGAAGAGATGCTCTCTCTATGGCTGTTGAGATCTTTTGTTTGACCAAGATAGTTCTAGAGATTATTTCTCTAGTAGAATCCTTGGTTCTTTTTTTTTTTTTTTCTGTAGATTTTTTGGTACATAATCTATACTATTCTTTAAGTGTTTGACTAAGCTGATGTTACTTATCAATCAGGCCTTAACTCAGTTAGGAAATTACCAAAAACCCATTCCTTTTACAAAGTAAGAGATTACTATGAGGGTTTTTTTTTTGTCTTTTTATATTTTTATATGAAAGCTAAAAAAATTATACATATGACAGGATTTGTTCCTGAGACATCATAGCTTTCAGTATCTCAACCTTACTATTTCATCTAAAGTCTCATTTGTTTTTAAATAAATTTTTTATGAATATATTTCTTACATAATTTTTTTCACCCACATCGCGGGTTTGTCAAAATCTAGTATGGTTTATGTTTTTTGTAATGCTAACTTTGTTCCATCTTGATCTTGGCAGGTATTAGATTTTGCTGCCTTTCCGAAACCAGAATTTGATCTACCCATATTTTGTGGCAACTTCTTCACTACTGCTAACATGAACATAGTCGTGTTGTAAGTTTTGTTTATTTTCTTTCATTATTTGTAGAACATGAGTGGCAAGATCAGGGGCATAGTCAAGGGGGGTAGGCAGTGGCCTTGGCCCCCTCCTACAAATGGTAAATTGATCATTTAGACCCTTCAAATATATGAAATTACAAATTAGTATAATGCTAAAATTGCTCTTTGCCCCCCTCCCCAAATTTATGATTCATCTCTAGCCCCCTAAAGCGATATTCTGGCTTCGCCCCCAGGTGAGTCTATATTTTTCAAATGCTCAGTACTCTAGTAATTCTCTTGTAGCAGATATATCCACCCAGCCCTAGCATAGTGGAATGTGTTTTTCGGTTATGTTGCCCAAGGTGGATAACGAAAAGAAACAAGAAACAAGAAATCCAGTTTCAGCTTCTATTAGGTTCTCCACATCACTTGACATTCTAATGATACACATAGCACATCAAAAAGTGCAAAGTCAATTTGAATAGAGCATGAACTAAATTCTTCAATTTGTTAAAATTTGGATTTATCAGTAATACTATGTCGGTCCTAATTAGGCGCATTGAAGGGACGTGATGGAAGTAGAATCATTTGATAGGCATTGCAAGATGTTGCGGCTGCAAGTAAAACCACCAGTGTCTGGCTTTGATTACTTGTTTAGTATTTCCGATACTTCAAGTAGGCATCCGTTTCCTTTGTCTGAAATGAGAAAGGAAGGGCAAGAATCGAGATAACAAGCCAGATTGCTAGACCATCTTTATGATCTAACATTCATGTTGCTAGACCATCTTTATGATCTAACATTCATGTTGATCACATGAGTGTAGGTTTCCTGTTTGTTTGTGCATTAGTATTAATTTTACATGAAATGTTTGACAAATAATTCACAAAGACCTTAGAATTTTCATTCTTGGATTGTGCGTGGTTCTTATGAATCATGACTTTGGAACTTACCCTTGGTTAATCGCTTATAGGGACCTAAATCCTTTGCACGATGTCACTAGTCGAAGAGACTACAAGGAAAAGTACTATGACCGCTTATTGCCTCTAGGTCTGAAGTATACCGAGGTAAATGAGATGCTTGGAACTGGCATGTTATGGTAAACCCAGATATTGATAATTGTTTATATCAGTTTTATTGATTCTCTACAATATTATCAATGATGACTGAACACAGATTTCATGCAGCTTTTACCTTGGGGAGGAAAGCTTACGAGTGAATCTATAAAGTTCTTCTCACCGATAGTGATATGGACCAAGTTTAGTTCGAGCAATTCTAAACACGAAGTTCTATATTCCGCATTCATGGAATACTACAAGGTACGGTTATTCTTCTGAGAAATGCAGTCATTGCCTGATGATATGAATTACAAATGATAAGTGGCATTATCGATACATTATCTTTTGGAAACTGTGCTTAGTTTTCTTACTTCTTGATGCTCTATTAGGCATGGCTGGAGCTAATGGAGCAAGCGGTGGAGGATACTGATCCATCTCAAATTACGTGCAATCTCGAAGCCCAGCATAGATATCTAACATGGAGAGCTGAAAAGGTTATTATTCCAGATTTTTGCTTTCTCTTACAGTCTCGTCTTTATGAACCTATCATCTCTGTTAGCTTCGGATAGGATCTTCAGAGTTGATTTTTTGCACAACATAGAAAATATTACATTAATTAAGATAAAATTATCGATTGTTGTTGCAATTGAGTTTTTTAAGTCTGAGAACTGAAAGAGAGCAGATAAAATTGCCTGACTCTTTCCAAGGGGTGTAATCGAGCCGAGCTGAGCCCGAATATTGGCAAGCTCGAGCTGGACTCAAAATTCAGAATTTGATACTCTGCTCGAGCTTGATCAAACATTCAAATTCGAGATATAATCGAACTTCTTGAGCTTGTTTACTAATTTTTGTATTTAAGTTCGAAGTCAGTTAAGCTCATACGTATTCAAGCTTGAGCTCGATAATTAAGTTTAAGGTTAATAATGTTAAGATTAAGGGTAATAGTGTATTTTAATGATATAAAAATATTTAAAAAATATATAAAAAACGAAAACATGAGAAGGCTTGCTAGCTGTTTGAGCCGAGTATTATTATGCTTGAATTCGGCTTGATCAATAGCTTGGCTTGGTCAAGCCTGAGCTTGGCTCGATAATTACCGAATTATGTTTTATTTTTTTCGAGTCAAACTTGAGTAGTTTGCGTACACCGGTGTCTCATTCACAACGTTACTCATTCCCATGATAATATGTTAATGCATAACTAAATACTTGTCACTTGCGCTTCTTGGATTGACTCAACACCCTTTGTTACATTTAACTTCTCCGATCGTAACATATCTTAGAATCATATCCATAACGGCAAGTTTGTTTGGCCGAGCAATCCTAGGTCCAAATTTCAGGCTTAGCCTTTCAAATATAGCTACCGTTGAATCGTGTCTATTGGTAAAGTCCAAACCGGGCTCGGAATCAACCCCAAAAAATATAATATTAGAGTCTTCTGCATTCCTTTACAGGAAATCATAAAAGTTTGCAGGCATTAACGTTTCTTATTTTCTCGACTTTTTTGGTTCATATGAAAGCAGGATCCTGGCCACAGAGTTTTAAAACGGTTGATTGGGGAGAAGCTCGCCAAGGTATATTCATGAATGACTTAGCTTTAATGATTTTTGGTCAACGTGACCAGTTCTTTACCTAACTCATGAGTCGATGCGAAATCCGTAGGATTTGTTGAGAAATTTCCTTTTTAGTGGGATTGATGAACTAGGAAGCAAAACATTCCTGGACTACTTCCCCGAGTACAGCATCGAGGATGGGACTATAAACGAGAAACGAAGCATCATCGGTAAGGGTTTCGAAAACCGGCCTTGGGATAACAACGGAGAGTTTATCGGTAATGACTTGAGAAACTAACTTTTTGTGGATTCTTGTAAATCCTGCTTCTTAACCTTGATTTTTCACCGTCTGAGTACCGAATAATAATCCATATATAAACCTCCCAAATGTAAGGAATTGTTGTATGTTATAGCTAGATTTTGTGTACATTTAATTGTTCTTCTTAGTGATTTTCTTGCTTTTAAAATCCAACAATAATTCTACAAAAAAATTAGCCTGAAAAATTGAAGGAAGTTTCTCAAGTAGAAACTGGCTTTCAAATATGTAGATAGTAGTAGGGGTGTTCAGTCAATTAACCGACCCTAAATGATATTAATCGAATTAACTGACCTTTCAAAATTTTTAATCGTTAACCGAACCGAAATTTTTTTAAAAAAATTAATCGAACTGAAATTTTTTCGGTTAATTCGATTGATTAACTGGATTAACTGAAAATTATATGTTTTTTATTTTTGGTTAAAAATTAACTGAATTACCGAAATAAATTAGATTACATAATTTTAGTTTTAGTTTTAGAATTTTATTTTATTTATTAAATTATTTGTAATTTTTATGATTGGGTTGGATTAGGTAATTGAGTTGGGTTGGATATTTGGGTTTGGATTGGGTTTAGGTGAATAATGACCCTATTTATATATTATAATTTTATTTATTAATTTTTTGGTTAAACTAAAAACATTCGGTTAACCGACCGGTTTCGAACCGGTTTAATCGAACCGAATTAATTAATTAATTGACTCGAAAAAAATTTGGTTAACTGATTGATTAATCAAATTTTTTCGGTTTTATCCAATTTTGCACACCTTAGATAGTAGGCTTTTGATTTTGCTTTAACAATAATTAAATAATGGGTAAATTGCACTAGTAGTTATTCAATTATTAGTAAATTCTTTTACTAAAATTACAAATGATCATCCAATTATTAGTAGATTTCTCTTTTGGTTATCTAATTTTGAAAAGTTATAAAATGATCATTTAATCATTTAATTGTCTTTTTGTCAATTATGTGTTTTTATTTTTTACCTTAGTTAGCTCGAAAGATAAAATTGAATAGTTAAATAATTATTTTGTAATTTTTATAATTAAGTGATAAAAAATTAATAATTGAGTGATTATTTTATAATTTTTTATAATTGGGCGACTAAAATATTTACTATTAATGTAATTCTTTTAAATAATAAAAATATATTGTCTTGAATTTTAGTTTATCCGTTGGTTGCAATTTGTTTTATATTCAATTTTATGTCATTATAAATTATCGAATTTTTATTTAATTGAATAATTTATGTTTGATTATTTTATTCTATTTTACTTGAATAAATTATCAATTTTGATTTAATTGAATAAATTATTAATTTTCAATTTAATTGAATAATTTATCAATTTTATATTTAATTGAATTTAGTTTGATTAAGAATTTTTTACGTACAAATAAATGATCGATTTATCATATATAGGCTATTTAATCTATATTATTTTGCCAATTATATTTATTTTCTAATGCCAACTCAAAGTCTTAATTTTTTTAATTTTACTTAGTTTAATAAATATATACAAATTAATTATATTTTAATTTCTTCCCGACTAATACAAGGAAAGCAAAATCAGAATTACTCAATAATAAAAATAAGATAAATTATATCTGTCACAAAATTATTAGCAAAAGCTACAAAATGATCTTTAAATTATTCGAAAATTTTTATTTAAATCAGTAAACTGTTCAAATTACTGTTGTATGATATTCTCTATTCACATTCTATATATCAATCGAAATCTCTTATTCCTCTTACTTTTTAGAGTTCAATTATATTTTCCGTGAAACAACTTTAAACATCACGAATCCATGTATCAAAATTCAAATAACCTTTTTCTCTAATCTTCGACTCTGACTTGAGATTGGTTTGAAATCTAAAGCATATTTTTCTACTCATAGATGGGTACTGATCATCTATTGATCGTTGAATCCTATCTTGAAGCTCGTTAATCAGATTTAATAATAATAAAAAACTTCTGAATAATTCAGTGACTTAAATAAAAACTTTTAGAGTTTAGTGACTATTTTGTAATTTCATTGAAGTTGAACCACTAAAATGTAAATTTACTAATAATATTAGTTTATCCTAAATATTATTTAATATAATTAAATTTATATAAAAAATGCAAAGTGGGCAAAACATTTTAGTTCTGTTTAAAAAAAAAAAAAAATACTCCGGACCTACTCTCACCACCGCTCTGTCGCAGCTCACTCAGTCTTCTAGTTTCCGACGGAGCAGGAAATTTGAATAAGGTAATTTTCAAATCCCTAAACCCTAAAAAGATTCGATGTCCACTTGCAGTCATGATAGAGAGATTTTAAGTTATTTGCTCTCTGTCTATCTTCATCACTATGCTATATTTTGATTTCCTGTTTTCGATCCTACTGCTCGTTACTATTTATCTCATCAATTTAATTTAAGGGTATGGGTTTTGCGGAAATGGCGGGCTGTTATAGCCGCTATAATGATTATTTTCCGTTATTTGCGGCCACGATCTGCTGCTATTGATGTGAAATTTATTCACACCGCTAGTGAGGTCTTTAGCATGGAACTGATGTAGTTAAATTTTGAATGTTTGGTGTCTGTTTGGTTGCTGAGAAAATTTAAGAAATGGAAATGAATATCGAATGAAAGGGGGCATGGGGATCTTGCTGATTTTGTTTTAGTTCCAATAATGGTGAAAATTTGAGCAGTTCTGAATTCTGATATGAATTTATAATTTATGTATGGGGAAAGTTCTCTCACATAGGTCTTGGTTTTGCAGGAGAAGATGAAAGTCAAGTTGCTACGTATCCTTGTCTTCAATGCAAAGTGTTTCAAGCAAAATTGTTTTTGTTAATCTTTTATGAGTAAATGGTTTATTCCACGTCTTGGATTTTGTGTATGTGGCCAACATGTGTATATTCAGTCCTTTTTGCAAGTATTTCATGTATTTGGCGGGTATTTGAAAAGTCATATTCCCATACTTATATTTGGAAATATCGGACATGAGAACTTAAAGAAAAATGAAGTTGGAAGAAGATTTATTTCACAATAATAGCACCTTTTGTGGTTTCTGTTATTCTTGAGTATATATCTTTGATTTATGGCAAAAAGCATTTTTCTTGTTCTTCCTCAACCTTTTAAATTCTTGAGTATATCATATGTATGTTAAATGTTACTAAGCTATGTTACTTGGACACGGGTATAAGTTTCGGATACTTGTATGTGTCTGATATGGCTATGCGCACTTTGTTTTCTATGTTTTTTCCATGTATTTGGAAAGTCATGTCCTCTCACCATGTCCATATATGTGTCGAACATGACTATTTCAAGCAAAATGAAGTGTTGGACTTGTTTTTGGTCAAAATGACATTTGTTTTTTTTACTAGAAGAAGCAGTTTTCTCTTGACCTATTTCTCTCCCTATATCTTTTGGCTATAAACAGAGTAAGCACTCTTTACCACTTGCATCCCAATGTAGCTACTAAAAAAAATTTATGCTTTTTTGTTGAATTACCCTTGTTTTTTTAAATGATGAGGAAACTCTAATTATATTTTCTTTTTGATGACAGATGGCATGCTGTTGCTTCATGGACATGGGATGCCCAAGATGAAACATGTGGAATCTGTAGGATGGCCTTTGATGGTTGTTGTTCTGACTGTAAACTCCCTGGGGATGATTGCCCATTGAGTAAGTCTTTACTTAGACTGATCGTATTGTCTTATATTGTTGAGTCGTTATTAAAAAGAGTTTCTATGAAATTTTGTGCCTTCTAATAGTTCTTACCTTTTGGTTTCATGAACATTATGTTATTCAAATTCGGGTATGTGTCGACACAGGTAAGGCCGATTTTTCTATGTTTTTCTATGTATTTGGAAGGCTCTCGGAGGTTGTATCCCTATATCCATGTGTTAGACACTGTTACTTCAAGAAAAATAAAGAGCTGGAGCACCATAGCGTGAATGTGTCTCCCATTCCTTTTATAAAATATTTTCATTTTTCTACTAGGACAATTGTCAGGACAATGCTACTAAAATTTGCTAAAAATCTTTTTGAAATCCCATTAATATATGGTTTAAGAGTCTATTTGGAATTGCTTTTCTATGATGATTTCATTGATATATACTTTTTAGGAATTACTTCTACTTTTATGAGATTGTAGCACTTTGTTCATGCAAGAGTTATTTTATTCCATTCTTCTTCTTGCTTGATGTACTTGTGTCCGATATATTTGACACATATTCAGATATAGGTATAAGGATATAATCCAACAAATATATGGAAAACTTAGAAAAAAATCAAACAGATTGCTGTTGGACACAGATTCATTCATGAGATTCACATCCGAGTCCGAATAACTTAGATTCAAAGAAAATACAAATTTGGTATTTTGACATGAACTAATGGTAGGTATGGTTTGCTTATATAATCATGAGAGAACAAGTATATTTACAAATACAATGCATATTCATCTCCTATTTTGCTTTGACTCTTTACTTCTTATTTTTGAAGCATTCATATATTCGGACAGAGGTACGGGGATATGACCCTCACACCTGAGTCCAAATAACCTCGATTGTTTTCATTTTTGTCTCATTGCTTTCTTACTTATTATACATGTAAATGTTTGGAGTTCATCATCTTCTTAGTACTTAAACAATGTTTATCGGTTGTTGTGTTGCAGTTTGGGGTGCATGCAACCATGCTTTCCATCTTCATTGCATCCTGAAATGGGTTAATTCACAGACTTCTCAAGCACATTGTCCGATGTGCCGTCGTGAATGGCAGTTCAAGGGATGATTCATCCAATAAATATTTTAACCATTGATGCCTTATGTTGCTTATCTGTTCAAAAACACACTTTTTATCTCTTCTCATTTTGATCTACCAATATTCATATATTCACCAAATATGAGTTTTGTTTCTGTTTTGTGCTTCCATGGTTCATGTGAAATGGACCAACAGTTTGGCCATCAACCTTTAATTCGTCAAACACCCTTCCTTTTAGCATGGTTAAAAGGGTTTTCAGAGCCAAACTGGTGGTGGAACCGGTCAAACTATCGGTTTGCCGGTCTGACCGGTTCGAGTAAATAAAATTTTTTTAGTTCAATCACTTGGTTTAACCAGTCCGTATCAGTTCTCATTCAATCGGTTTAATGACTCTTTGATCTTGTATTTCAGTTAGATTCTTGAGTCAATATGTTTAATGGTTTTTTTCAGGCCGGTACTTAAGCAAGACCTTGATCCAAACATCATTGCCCTTTGGAGAAATGGGTGTTAGTCAAGACCCAAGGAATGAAATTTTGGGTATTGGGTTGTATCATAGAGTAAACTATATCCAAAGTTATTTAACTATTAGTAAATTTACACTCGTAATTTTCTAAAATTGAGTAGTCAAAGTGTAAGTTTATTAATAATTAAGTGACATTAATTATAATTTATCCTATATTTTATAATTAAATTTAAATAAAAGTATATTTTAATTATTAAATTAAAAAAAAAACCCTTGCACCTTACTCTTAAACAAAATGTAGTATTTTTTTTTTTGACAAAGATAATAAAAAACCTAGCTACATGAACTTAAACCCTTCCCTAAACAGTAGAACCTTGAATAGTCGCAACTCGTGCCTTCTCTCATGTATCGTCTTTACTAAGCTATCAGCATCCTGATTATCTTCTCCAGATATGTGAAAAATACTCCAACGACCAAATCGTGAAAACAGTTGATGAATTTTCCTAATCAGATTAGAGTTAGAAACCCTTCAAAGAACTCTCCTAAATGTCTTTATCCGTATCAAGACTATTAAACTAGATTAACACATTATCGTAACCCTCCAAACAAATGTAATTTTTAAATATGAACAAATTCCCAACTACTCCACCTAAACTCCACAAGAAGAGATGAATGTATCATTTATGGTATCTCTCTTATCTACTTTTGGATCTTCTATTTCCTTAGATTTCTTTGTCTCTTTGTCTTATAATAATAAAATAAAATACCAGATTTAAAGCCTTTTTGTCTTTTAATTCTTTGGGTTGGAAACCAAAACCCTGTTTTTGGAATCACTTTGGAGACTTTTCTTGCAATCTCCCACACCCCACTAAGAAACAAAACACATTGAGGCCAACTGTTGTGTCATTGTTAGGACATGTTTGGCTTCTTCTAACCTTTGGGAATATGTAAATGGTGAAAAAAAGGGCCTGCCTTTGATTCTTATCCACCCAATGCAAAGACAAAATTAAGTGTAAATTTGGTGTTAGTTTTACCTATAAGAGTTAAAATATTGTATATTTATATAAAAATTTATATATATTTGAATTAATTTTTATATTATATTGTAAAAGATCTAAAATAAAGAATATGCCGAGAAGTTTGTAGAGAAAGGAAAATATTTAATTGTATTCTTGGTCCTTGTATTATTTGTGCATTCAAAATTTAGTCTATCTATTTTAATGGTTTCTATTTTTTGATTTAATAATTAAAGTCAGATTGATAAAATCATGAAAATTTCATTAAATTAAATTACGTAGTATTTTAAAATAAAAAATATATGTCATGTAGTCAAATTAAAGGCAAGTGGAAACTATGTAAGCAAAAAAAAATATATATATATTGAATTTCATTTTGCTTGTCTGACTTACAACAAACTTTACAATCCCATCCTTAACACTTTTATTTGCTTATTTGGCTTAATGTTGGCTACAGGGGCGTAGCTAGGGCGGTTGGCAAGGGTCCGATCCTCTTTAAAATGGAAAATTTTTATTTAGGCTCTTTAAAATTTTAAATTAATAAAGATAAAATTCTACTTTGGCCCCTAGAAATGATAAAAATTTAATTTAGTCCTTTAAAATTATAAAGATATAGACTATTAAATTTGTAAAATTATATTTTATTATCGTAAAATTATAATTTAATTTCGCTCCCTAAAGATCCAATTTAACATGATGCCTTAGATAGTATTATTAGTAAGACTTCAATTATTCAATCAAAATAATTAAAGGACTAAATTCGCCATATTAAAAGTAGAGAATTGCATTTCTAATATAAAAAAAGTATAGGGACTGAAAACAGAATTAAATTAAAAATCACAAAGCTAAAAAAATTAGGAATATAAAGACAAAAAGCTCAGAAGAGAAAGCAAAAAAAAGAGGCTCAATTTTTCATAAAAATTCCATATTCAACACAAAGTGTAACGAGCAACGACAAATCATCACACGACAAAATCCTCCTTCAAGCATTGTTTGTCGACAAAACGTTACAATGACCAAACCCAAACCCTCCCCTTTCCCTTTTATTCTTTCTTCTCAATAACAATGAGCACCTTTTAATTCATCCTCTGAAAAAAAAAAAACCATTTTTTGCCTAGAAAAACAAAAAACCCAGAAAATTAAGACATCTTTTTCGAGTATTGGCCAAGTTTTTTATGTGATTTGATTTGGGTTTTTGATCATCTACAAAACGCAGTAAGGATTTAGCTCAACTCTTCTTCTATTATATTTTTTGAATTTATGAGGTTTTTGTTACTTTGTTTTTCAACTCTTTATCTAAAAAAAAAAACCCCAGAAAATGAAGCCATTTTTTTCAAGTATTGGCTAAGTTTTTTATGTGATTTGATTTGGGTTTTTGATAATCTATAAAACCCAGTAAGGATTCCGCTCAACTCTTCTTCTATTTTTTTGGGGATTTTTTTTTAATTTGTGAGGTTTTTGTTACTTTTTGTTAACCTTTTTTTTAGACAAATCACTGTTTTTCATCTCTCTTTTTTTTTTTTTTCTGGTTGGATTTTTTGTTCAATTTAAATTCTCAGTTTTTTTTAATTTCCCCCCTTTTTGGGACATTAATTTCATGAAATTTTGAATATATATAAGCTTGGAGCTGTGTATTTTAATGGTTTCAATGTCCCAAAACGAATCCTCACCGTTAAAATCATCATCATCATCACTGCAAGTTTTTTCTATGATGTCATTGTCACCTAGCTTAGGATCATCATATCCATGGCTTAAAGAGCTTAAATCAGAAGAAAGGGGTTTATATTTGATCCATTTGTTACTCACTTGTGCTAATCATGTAGCCACCGGTAGTCTTGAAAACGCAAACATTGCGCTCGAGCAAATATCGGAACTCGCTTCACCGGACGGCGATACGATGCAACGTATTGCCGCTTATTTCACCGAAGCACTTGCGGACCGGATCCTCAAAACGTGGCCCGGTCTGCATAAGGCTATTAATTCGACTAGGGTTGTCGATTTGGTATCGGAACAAGCGTTGGTTCGGAGGTTGTTTTTTGAGGTGTTTCCGTTTTTGAAAGCGGCGTTCTTGCTTGTTAACCAAGCTATAATCGAAGCGATGGAAGGGGAAAAGGTGGTACATGTGATTGATCTCGATGCGGCGGAGCCTGTGCAATGGATTGCACTCATTCGAGGTTTGAGTGCAAGACCGGAAGGTCCGCCGCATTTGAGGATTACGGGGATACATGTCCGAAAAGAAGTGTTGGATCAAATGGGGCATAGATTGTTGGAAGAAGCCGAGAAGTTGGATATACCATTTCAATTTAATCCTGTTGTTGGCGAATTAGAGGATCTCGATGTTGAAAGACTGCATGTTAAAACCGGGGAAGCAGTAGCTATTAGCTCGGTTCTCCGATTACATTCCCTTTTGGCTTCTGATGACGAACCCCTTCGGAAGAAACTTCCGTTAGCATTGAAGAACTCAAATGGAATCCACTTACGAAGAGCCTTACAAATGAGTCAAATCACCTTAGTAGAGTTACTCAAGAAAGATACGGTTAACGGATACAGCCCTAGCCCGGACTCGACTTCTTTGTCGCCCTTATCTTCACCCGTTTCACCGAAGGTCGATACCTTTCTTACCGCACTACGTGGCTTGTTGCCTAAACTCGTGGTCATAACCGAGCAAGACTCTAACCACAACGGATCCACACTAATGGAAAGGTTATTAGAGTCCCTCCATTCGTACGCGGCATTGTTCGATTGCTTGGAATCCACGGTCTCAAGGGCATCCTCCGAGAGACTTAAACTCGAAAAGATGCTCTTCGGGAGCGAAATCAAGAACATAATATCTTGCGAAGGAGCCGAGAGGAAAGAGAGACATGAAAAGCTAGAGAAGTGGATACAACGGCTCGATTCAGCCGGGTTCTGTAACGTCCCATTGAGCTACTATGGCATGTTGCAAGCGAAGACATTGTTGCAAGGTTATAACTGCGACGGGTACAAGATGAAAGACGAGAATGGCTGTGTCAGGATTTGTTGGCAAGATCGACCGACGTTTTCAGTATCGGCTTGGAGGTGTCGGAACAGTTTATGAAATGAAAATCACAATGATTTTATGAAGTTATACATACTCATACTCATCGTGTTAGGTGAAAAATTTAACCTTGGTAACTTTTTCATCTCATTGGTTAAAATTTTTTACTGTTGAGTGCAATGTACAGTTTTCCGTTTAACTTTCAGTTTATGAAATGAAATCGCAATGATTTTAATTTTTACAGAGTTATACATGGTCAATGGTCATTGTGTTTGGTGAAAATTTTACCGTTGGTAACTTTTTATTTTACTTTTTCATGTCAATATTGATATTTACCCTGTATTGGTTAAAAATTTTAACTGTTGAGTGCAATGTACAGTTAGTTTTTTTTTCAATAGAGCAATTTAATTTTTGTACACTCGAAATTAGTGGAAATGAGTAAAATTGAGCTTTTTTTCGTAAATAATATAAAATATAATTAATTACGAATAATGTATGAAAAACAAATTAATTATGAAAATAAATATTTGTTACATTATTTCGAGGAGGCATAAAATTAGAATGTGATGACCTAAAATATTAGGGACCTAATATATAAATTTTCCATTTAGAATGTTGAGTGATAGTATGGCTGCACCAATTATTTAAACAGGGCAAATTTCTTCATCAACCCTCTTTGTTTATTATTTTCTTTTAATTCCCTTCAACACAAAAAACAAAAGGCTAAATTTATTATCAATTTCATTTATGGACACGATATAAAATTATAATGCTTTGGAAAAATTTTATTATGTATAAATTATAATTATTAGTTAAATTTATAGTTTCTAGATATAATGTGAGCAAAACAAAACTATTATGAATACCATTAACTGTTATGTTAGAAATAATTTAAACGAAAATATTTTCTGAAAAATAAATAAGATTTATTTTCAGTTGGAATCGAGTTCTTTTATAAAAAAAATATTTTTTGGACTAATTGCTAAGAGGCCTCTTTATTTTTTATGTTGAAAGGGAATAAAAATAAAATAATAAACAAGGAGGGTTTATTAGGAGTGTTCAATTGGTTAATCGACCCAAAATAACATTAATCGAATTAACCGACCTTTCAAAATTTTTAAACGTTAACCGAACCGAAATTTTTTCAAAAAAATTAATCGAACCTAAATTTTTTCGGTTAATTCGGTCTGTTAACCGAATTAACCGAAAATTATATGTTTTTATTTTTGGTTAAAAATTAACCGAATTAACCAAATTATCCGAATTACTCAAATTAACTGAAATAAATCACTACATAATTAAAAAGATTACATAATTTTAGTTTTAGAATTTTAGAATTTTATTTTTATTTATTAAATTACTTATAATTTTTATGCTTGAGTTAGATTGAGTAATTGGGTTGGGTTGGATATTTGGGTTTGAATTGGGTTTAGGTGAATAGTGAGCCTATTTATATATTATAATTTTATTTATTAATTTTTTCGATTAACCGAAAAATTCGGTTAACCGATCGGTTTCGAACCGAATTAACCTTTAACCGAAAAATCATAAAATAATTAACCGACTCCTGACAGAAAAAATTTGGTTAACCGACCGATTAACCCGAATTTGGTGGGTTAACCGAATTTTTTCGGTTTTACTCGAATTTTGCACACCCCTAGGGTTTACAAATCGATCGCAGCACCCTTCAAGCCAGCCAACCAAAACGAGAAATTTACATATCAGGTCTCTAAATATTTTAGGTCATCACATTTCAGTCTAGTGTTGCCAATATATTAGGCAGTATTTGTAATTAATTATTTTTATATCATTTGAGTAAAAAAACCTTAAAATTGATATCAATAAAATGTTAAATATATATTTTATATTAATATTTATATATTTTATAATTAAATTTAAATATAAAATATTTTATTATTTAAATTAAATTTGGACCTCGTCGAGAAGCTTCAAAAAAAATTAAAGCCTACTTTAAATATTAATAAGCTATTAAAATATATTTTAGTTAGACAAGGTAAAATTACATGGTAGGTCCTCTACGGATTAAATTAGTTTTTTACAATTAAATGTATCGATTAGTTCTTTAACTACTAAACGAATCAAATAATGTCAAATTTTAATCGATAGTTAACATTCACCGCTTAAGAAATGACATGACAATTATTTTATTCATTTTAGCTCAAGTCTAGACAAAAGATTTTATTTATAGTACCATAATTTTTTGAAAATATTAATTACATTAAACAATAAATTATATTTTTAAATAGTAAATGTAAACTTTGTTAAAATTTAATGTTACTTGATTCTTTTTATTAAAAATTGAGAAAATTAGTCTCTATATGTCAGATCAAACAGCAAAATGATCATTTTTATTAAAAATTTCATCTATTTCTATTGTTAAAAACTGACGTACCTGATGGAATAACCAAATAGTTACAACCAACCTACACATGCACCTCATGCTGATGTACAAAGACTAATTTTTAACAGTAAAAATGGATAAAATTTTTAACAGAAATATTAATTTGCTCTTTAATATAACATACATCTAAGAGTTGCAGAGCTTGTTCAAGACCTTCAATGGCGTTTCGTTTCATTGTCATCTTTGCTTTACTCAATGTATGCCTTTTAACCTCTTTTGCTCTATATTCTTTATCATTTTTTTTCGTATTAGATCTTTTGGTATCCATTTAGGGGTGACGTCCGGAGATTGTTTTTGGATAACAAAGAAAAATATTTTTTTTGGAGGGCTAAACTGCAATTTTATTTTTATATTAACTTGTCATTCCCTACAAACTAAAGGGATTATATAAAAAAATTTCCATTTTTCCCTCTACCCCTGTATCCATTCAATCGAGTTAAACCCTTAAACAATGAGTAAAACTCTTCCAATCCTATTTTCTTTTCATCCACAAGACTCGAACTCGAAACATTACTTAAGGGATATTGAGCTTTTTACTATTCGACTCGTCGTGCATTGGTTTGCCTTATAGCATCTTTTGAAGATAGGGAAAATAAATTGTTGCAAAATTTGGGATTTAAATCTCGGACTTTTAAATGTTACCCTTTAAAGGTGACTACACGGATCAATTCAACATTGACTAAATTTAGTGTTAAACTAGGTCAAATCCCTAAACAAGAATTTTTTTCACTTCCAATACTCAAACCCGAAATCAGGAGTGAATCTAGGGGACTGACAAGAGCCCTAGCTCCCTTGGCCCTTTAAAATTTTTAAAATTTTAAATTAACAAATGTAAAATTACACTTTGCCCCCTAAAAATGATAAAATTTTGATTTAATCCTTCTAAAAGTTACATTTTTACTATCGTAAAAATTATAATTTAAATTTCCTCCCCTAAAAAAATTTTCTGGTTTCACCCCTACCCGAAACCTTATTTTAAGGAGCATTGAGCTCCTTACTACTCGACTAAACATGTTTGGTTTACCCAAGGGTGAATTTAGAAAAAAAAAAAAAAAATTAAGAGGGCTTAGAATTAAATTATAAATTTTTGAGAGGTCAAAATATAATTTTATCATGTATCGTTTATGATTTGATCATTTTGAAAATGACTAAATAAAATTTTTCAATTTAAGGGAAGCCAAAGTATAATTTTATCACATATAAACCTATAATTTAATTAATTTTAAGAAGGTTGAAATATAATTTTCCATTTTATTGTATTCACCTCGGGTTTTACCTTAACATCTTTTGAAGAAAAGAAAAAAGTGTTGCGAATGTTGAGACTCGAATCTCAGACTCGTAAACATCACCTTTTAAAAGTGACTAAACGAATCAATTCAACACTTACAAATATTGAAATTTGAGTCTAGACCAGTAAATATTTGACATATATTTTTGTCTCTTAATTTAATTTTATATCTATTTTTGTAATTTTGACAAAACGAGAAATTTACATATCAAGTCTCTAAATATTTTAGGTCATCACATTTCAGTCTAGTGTTGCCAATATATTAAGCAACATTTGTAATTAATTATTTTTATATCATTTGAGTAAAAAACCTTAAAATTGATATCAATAAAATGTTAAATATATATTTTATATTAATATTTATTTATTTTATAATTAAATTTAAATATAAAATATTTTATTTTTAAATTAAAGTTGGACCTCGTCGAGAAGCTTCAAAAAAAAAAATTAAAGCCTACTTTAAATATTAATAAGCTATTAAAATATATTTTAATCGACAAGGTAAAATTACATGGTAGGTCCTCTACGGATTAAATTAGTTTTTTACAATTAAATGTATCGATTAGTTCTTTAACTACTAAAACGAATCAAATAATGTCAAATTTTAATCGATAGTTAACATTCACCGTTTAAGAAATGACATGACAATTATTTTATTCATTTTTAGCTCAAGTCTAGACAAAAGATTTCATTTATAGTACCATAAATTTTTGAAAATATTAATTACATTAAACAATAAATTATATTTTTAAATAGTAAATGTAAACTTTGTTAAAATTTAATGTTACTTGATTCTTTTATTAAAATTGAGGAAATTAGTCTCTATATGTCGATCAAACAAAAAATGATCATTTTTATTAAAAATTTCATCTATTTCTGTTGTTAAAAACTGACGCACCTGATGGAATAACCAAATAGTTACAACCAACCTACACGTGCACCTCATGCTGATGTACAAAGACTAATTTTTAACAGTAGAAATGGATAAAATTTTTAACAGATCATATTAATTTGCTCTTTAATATAACATACATAGACTAATTTGCACATTTTTTTTGAGTAAATGAGACAAAATACAATCTGACTTTTAGTACAAAGGTCTCCATCAGTGTTCATTGGAATTGTTCATGGGCTGAACCGAGCTTATATATAATATCAATTCACTTTATGCTAGTCCAGCCTGACCCGATCCAAAATATCAATGTAAATTTTGCTCAAATCCACTTATATTATTTTAATATATATTATTGTAATTTAATATTTAATATTATTTTTATTTTATTTTATTAAAATTTTAGAATTTTACATTGTAACTAAAGCATCTATAATTAAACCAACAAATTCGGCAGGTATTTTTTTCCTTTGGGAGATGTTAACAATAAAATTCAAAGTATATTGCATCAAATTTCATAATTAAATTTGATTGGTAAAGCATATTTTTGGTCGGCTCATAAAAAATTGTGTTTAATAGGTCCCTCTATAATAGAAATTTAATTAAATTAGTCCTTTTGTTTTAAATAGATCAATTTAATCCTAATACTATTTAAAATAAATCAAATAAGACCAAATTGAAATAGAATTATCATTTACTGTTTGATAGAGTTAATATTTTAAATTTTTTAATGATTCTGTAAATGAAATCTTTTATTTAGATTTGAATTGCAATTGAAAAAATAAATAAATTTCAAGACAATTTTTATACAATAAATGTTAACTCTATTATAATTTGGTTTTATTTAATTCTTTTTAATAATATAGAGACTAAATTAAATCAATTCCTATAATATAGAGACTTCCAAGTTACCTTAATCTAGTGGTGGAAACAGGGGGCTAGCCGGGGCCTGGCTCCCTAAAATAGAAAATTTTTTATTTAGGTCCTTTATAATTTATTAAATTTTAAATTAATAATGGTAAAATTGCACTTTAGCTTCTCTAAATGATAAAAATTTGATTTAATCTTTTAAAAAGTATAAATATATATAGGCTATTAAAACGATGAAATTGTATTTTCACAATCGTAAAAATAAACAATTTAATTCCGTCCCCAAATTTTTTTTTCTGACTTCGCCACTGCTTTAATCGAGATTAAAATCTTTGTTGTCATTGAAATTACAAACTTAAGTTTCGGCTCCATTATGTTTTGTTATGTATATTACGCAGTCCATGCGATAATTCCAAGCACTATTATTTTATCACTATGGAATTTTTCTGGGTATATCCTTAAGATTTTGCCAACTTTGATTTTCCTTGTTAATTTCCAAATATATTTTTATATTTATTGTGTATATATATATATATAATTATCATAGTACATTTCAAAATAGAAGATCGCCTACCTCACATCTAAGAGTTGCAGAGCTTGTTCAAGACCTTCAATGGCGTTTCGTTTCATTGTCATCTTTGCTTTACTCAATGTATGCCTTTTAACCTCTTTTGCTCTATATTCTTTATCATTTTTTTTCGTATTAGATCTTTTGGTATCCATTTAGGGGTGAAGTCCGGAGATTGCTTTTGGAGAACAAAGAAAAATATTTTTTTTGGAGGGCTAAACTGCAATTTTATTTTTATATTAACTTGTGATTCCCTACAAACTAAAGGGATTATATAAAAAAATTTCCATTTTTCCCTCTACCCCTGTATCCATTGAATCGAGTTAAACCCTTAAACAAGGAGTAAAACTCTTCCAATCCTATTTTCTTTTCATTCACAAGACTCGAACTCGAAACATTACTTAAGGGATATTGAGCTATTTACTATTCGACCCGTCGTGCATTGGTTTGTCTTATAGCATCTTTTGAAGATAGGGAAAATAAATTGTTGCAAAATTTGGGATTTAAATCTCGGACTTTTAAATGTTACCCTTTAAAGGTGACTACACGAATCAATTCAACATGGACTAAATTTAGTGTTAAACTAGGTCAAATCCCTAAACAAGAAGTTTTTTTCACTTACAATACTCAAACCCGAAATCAGGAGCGAATCTAGGGGACTGGCAAGAGCCCTAGCTCCCTTGGCCCTTTAAAATTTTTAAAATTTTAAATTAGTAAATGTAAAATTACACTTTGCCCCCTAAAAATGATAAAATTTTGATTTAATCCTTTTAAAAGTTACATTTTTACTATCGTAAAAATTATAATTTAAATTTCCTCCCCTAAAAAAAATTTTTGGTTTCACCCCTACCCGAAACCTTATTTTAAGGAGCATTGAGCTCCTTACTACTCGACTAAACATGTTTGGTTTACCCAAGGGTGAATTTAGATAAAAAAATAAAATTAAGAGGGCTTAGAATTAAATTATAAATTTTTGAGAGGTCAAAATATAATTTTATCATGTATCAGTTTATGATTTGATCATTTTTGAAAATAACTAAACAAAATTTTTCAATTTAAGGGAAGCCAAAGTGTAATTTTATCACATATAAACCTATAATTTAATTAATTTTAAAAAGGTTGAAATATAATTTTCCATTTTATTGTATTCACCTCGGGTTTTACCTTAACATCTTCTGAAGAAAAGGAAAAAGTGTTGCGAATGTTGAGACTCGAATCCCAGACTCGTAAACATCACATTTTAAATGTGACTAAACGAATCAATTCAACACTTACAAATATTGAAATTCGAGTCTAGACTGGTAAATATTTGACATATATTTTTGTCTCTTAATTTAATTTTATATCTATTTTTGCAATTTTGGCATAGTTTGCATTTGGAGGAAGCAAAGCAACATTGACCAAAGAGGAGCTTCATTGGATATCAGTGTTTCCACACACTCAAATGCCCAAATCTTTGCAAGCTGTTCTTCCAATTCCTGGTTTATTTATTTTCATTATCAACCTTTTTTTTATTTCATTTTTACCCCTCAATTTTTTAATTTATTTTTTTCTTCTAAGCTTCAATCATAGACAAGCACGGTATAAAAGAGTAATTTATTAAATATCCAATTTTTTTTTTCTTATTTACAAGCTGGTCATATAAATGCTCGATCTTTTAAAAAATGCTCAAATAAAGGTCAAACATTTCCGAAAATACTCAAATAAAGGCTTTTTAACCGCCGAATATCATATTTCAAATTATATTTTTATCATTTTCTCTTCTTTATTGCTTGATTCAACTATCATGTATTTTATTCTAAACACGTCAGTATTCGTCTAATTTTTACTACTCAGTTGAAGTGCGTGAAAAATATTTATTTGAGCACTTTTGTAAATATTAACATTTTGAAAGGTTTAACTATTATGTATATAACCCTTAAAAGGTTGGACCCTAATTTGAGCATGTAGTCCTCGTAAAATGTGTTAAACATTGTCAAATGCTCTTAAATAAATTCGGGATTTTTTTTATATTAATCTTATTATAAATTATTATTATATCGCTTTTTTTATACAATGTTTATAACTACTCATAACTCCTCCCCAATATTTAAATAGGAGGATAATGTACTTTAGCATATTTAAACTCACGTCCTCTTATACTGACAACAATATTAATGCCAATCGAGCTAAGACTCAATCGGCAACATTCAGATTTTCTGTTATAATACATGAATTAATTTTCCCCATATATTATTTAACAAATTATAAATGCATACTATAGGTGAAAGCATATCATTCAAAGGTGATGCTGATCCTTTTAATAAAGGGATAAATGATCCTGAGTTTGGTGCTTATTCCTATGGAGATGATTCAGACAACATTCCAGGTGTGTATCTGCAAACATTCTAAAATTTAGTCCCTTTATTATATTTAAATTTAAAATTTAGCCCATATACTCTAATTAAATTTAAAATTTAATCTTATTTTATAATATAATTAATTAATTTAAATAGTTAATACCATTAATCTATCTTATCAAAACACTAGCATGAATTTTTTTTCTTAATTAAAGTACTCTTTCCAACACACACGTGGCGTAGCTAGGGGCAAGCAGGCGGCATGATTAAATGGAATAATAACAATTTGAGTCCCTTCCGATTACAAAATATTCAACTTAAGTCCTTTAAGCAAAATTTTTATCTTTGGCCCCCACAAAATTTTAATATTTTATTTCGACCCCTGATTGAACTTTTGGCTTCTCCCATGCACGCAAGGGTGCAAAATTTGATGAGTTATAGGGGTGAAGTCAGAAAACTTTTTTGTGGGACCAAAAATAAAGAATAATTTTTATGGAGGGGAAATGTGAATTTGCCTTTGTACTAACTTATAATATTACAAAATTCAAAGGGGTAACATAGCAAATTTCCCTTTAGTGCCACAGTGTTTTTAGTAAAAAATCCATGTTAGTATTTTAATGGAAATAATTATCGGTGATAAAAAGACCTAAATATGCGAAATTAAAATATAGAGACTAAACTGAAAATTTGAGCACAGTTAAGGGACCAAAACCCTAAATTGACCTTCGATTTTCATGCAAAGTAATAATTTTTGTGAACTTAATGCAGTAAATAGGAAAGCTTTGGGTGGAAAGAGTATCGATGATTATACAGCTACAAAGGAAACCATTTATTTCTTTGAAGACACTCTTCTTCCCGGGACGAAGGTGTACTTACACAAACTCTTACAAGAAAGCGACACGACCAAATTCCTGCCTCGGCAAATAGCAGAATCGACCCCGTTGACGAACGATGAATTATCAGAAATCTTGAAAAAATTCTCGTTGAAACCCGAATCGAAGGGCGCGAGTTACGTGAAGAACACGGTAAAGAACTGCGAGAGACCCGAGATGAGAGGTGAAACCAAGTACTGCGCCTCATCGTTTGAGACCTTCGTCGATTGGGGCGTCTCGATCCTCGGGAAAAACATCAAGTTGTTATCTAACGAGATCGGGGATGAGACGAAGAACCCATCATTTAAGATCGGTAATGGAGTTCGAACCGTGGGAGGAAACGAGGTCGTTTGCCACAAGATGACGTACCCGCACGCGGTGTATTTGTGTCATTCGATTGAGGGAACCGAGGTGTATATGGTTCCACTGGTGAGCGACGATGGAACGAAGGCTAAAGCGATGGTGGTTTGTCATAAAGATACATCGGCTTGGAGCCCTAACCATATAGCCTTTAAGATTCTCAAAGTTAAGCCTGGAACTGTCCCGATTTGCCATTTCCTTGGCCGAGATACCCTCGTCTGGGTTTCCAACTGAGTTTTTGAAAATTTAGAGCAGTAGTAAGATGGTATTGTAACAGGATTGTAATGAAATAAAGTTAAACCTCTGAACCTGTGTGTTACCTTATGTCAGAGGTAGGTGTTTGTACTTGAGTCACCTAATCGCGTTATTGATAGAACTTTATTTTCCTCTTATAATTTATTAAAAAAAATTAAACTTATAATAAGTGTCTTGATATGAATAAAATTGAAACGGTGTCGTTTCCATACCGAAATGTCTAATTTAGCTTTTAAAGTGTACATTTTTTTTTTGTCAATTTTGGCTTTTTTTTTTTCTAAAGTTAAATTTGACTATTAATGTTTTAAAAAGAATCAAATTGCATTCTATGATTTGAAATGTTGACTAAAACATTAATATCTCAATGATGTTTGTATTGCAACCCACATAACAATCTACATGTACTTCATGTTGGTATGATAATATTTGTCATATATGCAAATAATTTAAATTATAAAATATTTAAAAATTCATATTTTAAAAGTATATAAAAATTTTCATAAAAAAAACATAAAGTACATGCAGATTACCATTCGAGTAGCTATGTTTAAAATTTAACGTTTTAGTTAGTATTTTCATTTAAAAACAAAATTTTGACTATTTATGATAGATTGATGGTCAAATTTAACTCTTTTAAAATGTTGAGGTCAAATTTAACTAAAATAATAATAATGGTCAAATTTACAAAAGATGTAAACATTAATAGCTAAATTTGATATTATGCCATTTATGTATATCATTACATGAAATCAAAGTACATTTATAATTTTGTAATTACGTAAGAATTTATATAAATTCTTTGAGAATTGATATCGGGTCAATGAAATTTGCTTAAAACGTCATTAAAATTTGACCTTGAAAAATAAATTTGATCTTTTTGTGTTGATATAGCTCTTAGGAAAGTTATATATGACCCACTCTTCAAGCTCATCAACCCTAAGAAGGTTATATCTGATCTACAATTTAAATCGAGCTTGAGATTGGACTCTACAAGGAAGTCATCATGAGATAGGCAACCCCAAGGTTATCTCCATCTATAAGTACCCATCCTCAACGATGAAACAAGCAATTTTTTTAAGGGGTTGAATTTAAATTGTATATTTTTATGAGAACTGAATCAAATTTTTATCATTTTGGAGGGTTAAAGTGCGATTTTACTAGATACTACCTTAAGATCATAAATGTTAAAAGGCCAAAAATAAGATTTCCCATTTTAAGAGTGCCGGGGCCGTGCTGGCCCCCTAGTGTCACGGACTTAAGATTTTCGCCTCACAATCCATGCGGCCTTAGGCAATTCCTAACTCCAAAAACGCCTAAGTCAGCCTAACTCCCACAATATGAGGATTCAACAGAATTGCTCCACAAAAACCAACTCGTACGAAAGCAACTCAAAGCAAGTCGATGATGATCGAAGAACGAAATAAGAACAACCCATAGAAAAATAAGAACTCAAGAGAGAGAGAATTTTGAGTGAATTGATCGTGTCTCGAGAGTCTTAAAATTTATATAATGAATGATCTAACCTAGAAACTAACTATCGCCACGATTGAGGCAAGCGCACCTATCGAACAGTAGTATAGCTTAGTGACAAGACCGGATTGTCGAACCCAAGGGAACCAAAAATACTAATACTGACTTTCTTTTTTATTTTTTAGCCTAAGAATTAAGGGAATTGTTGTCTAATCTAAAATTAACTAACTACTAAGCTAAAGATGCTAAGACATAGAGAATGAATTGGGGAAATAGTTATGGGAAAAACTAATTGATTACAACGATACCCGAGGAAGAATCCACCTAGACTTCACTTGTTATCTAACTCTGAACTAGACGATTTATTCACTTGACTTGATCCGTAGGATTCCTTAATTTATATTAATCCCTCTCTCGAGGCTACTAACATCTAACCCTAGGTTGATTAATTGAAATCTCTTTCTAATTAAAACCCCTAGAATTGCATTAACTCGATCTATGGACTCTCATGTTAGGTTTGACCCTAATCCGGCAGATTTTCGTCATCCTATCTCTAGGGTTGCGACCAACTCCGCTTAACTATGCTAGATCTACTCTTAGACAAGGTCTATTCCTCCTCTGTCTAAGCACATCAATACTTGAATCAATATCTTGAAATATCAAAATAAGAATTAAGAACACATAATTAAGAACAAATCAAGTATTTATCATATAGCTCAGAAAACAATAACAACATCCGTCTTAGGTTTCATCTCACTCAGGTATCTGAGGGGTTTAGTTCATAATCATAAAAGAATACAGAAGAAAGTATAAAATAAAACATAAGAAAACCCTAAAACCCCCTGAAGGAATTGAAGGAGAGATCCTCTGTCTTGAGTATGATTTCGGCTTCTTGAGATGAATCAACTGGCTTCCTTCGAGTAAATCCCACAACTCTGACCTTTCTGGCTCGGCTCTTTGGCCTAGCTAGATGCCCCCTGAAAGGTTGGCCTCTAAGGTGTTTATATAGGCTTTTGGAATGCCTTTCTTTGCCTCTAAGTATCCTATTCCAAGTGAAATTCCTTTTTGTCACAGTAGGGACACGCCCGTGTGGTATGCCCGTGTGAATCGATGCAAGGCCGTGGTCGAACCTGCTCAGGAGACATGGCCGTGTGATTCGGGGTCAGGCCCGTGGTCAAGCCTGTTAAAGGGGCACGGTCGTGTAGCTTGAGCCCGAGCCGTGTTGATTTCTTACTTTGGCCCATTTGGTCTGTTTTAAGCCCGTTTCTCGATCTTTTCATCCTCCTATGCTCTCCTGAGTATAAAACATGAAATTAAAGGATTAGAAGCATCAAATTCCACAATTAAGGGGACAATTCATTCAAAAATATGCTAAATGTGGGATTAAAATATGTGTATATTACGGTTTATCAAATACCTCCACACTTAAGCTTTTGCTTGTCCTCAAGCAAAATTCTCAAATCACAATTAGAATTAACTTCCCTCAATTCATAATTTTCATCAACAATGTCTCATCATAATTCATAGATAATTTATACATGGATAATTTAACTCAAAGAGTCCTAAAGATTCAAACAATCTAAGTCATAAACATTGGTGTTTCCCCTTACCTGAATAATTACCTTTGATTCAAAACCGACAAGGATTGACATCCTCACTAAAGATTCACTCAAATCACTCAAGGTGTTTAAGGGTTCAAGAAAGCACTCATAAGTCAAACATGAAAAGCTAATCCCATAGGCTTGCATGAAAATCAAATCTTCACCACTATGACATGAGATGATACACAAATCAAAAGGTCCTTAAAAAGGGTTGTAACGGGGCTTAGGTTAAAGGTGTGGATAAAGGCTGAATTAGATGGTTAGAATCGAGATTGAATTGACAAATTACCTAATGAATTGATAATGAATAATTACATTAATTGAAAACTTGTAATACGAATACTAATAACACGAGAGCTTCTTCTAAAGATGTGAATTTACTGTTTAAGCTCACTTAATCACAGAACTAATAATGAATATACTTCGTAATTTTTTTTAAGAACAAATCATAATAGAGGATGAATTTAACTACTGAATTGAATGCAATAATTAGGCAACCGATCAAATCAAATCTCGATATAAGGGTAGTCCAGAGAATTGGCGATAACAAATACAAGATGGGTTTTGGGTTAATACTAGTGGGTGAGTCAATAAATGGGTTGCTGGGATCAAAGGGGTTCACTAGGGGTTAATTATGGAGGTAGGCTTTTTATGGAGTAAATGGGTTAAAACCTAAGTGCCTTTATCATCTCTGTATATCAAATCAAAGGTATGGTTTCGACATGTATAATCGAAGCAAGTTCTAGAATAACAAATCAATGTTGACACACTCATAATCAAACAAGTGAGCACGAAAAGAATGTATGCTCTAAAAGGCTCAAAGTCTCACAAAAATTATGATTTTTTTTATGTTAACCTCGTAAATTTCAAACTTCAAAGTAATATTCAAATTCAGGTTAACAACCTAAAAATTTTTAATTCTAAAAATAGACTTATCATGCTTGATTCTCTAATATCTTAAAGTTTAAATCATCAATGTACAATTAACTATGACTTAATTCAAAACATATCAATAAAAATCATAAATCACTTGAAGTTTCATTCTAATGTGTAATATGAGGGAATTACTTAGGAATAATATATAATTCAAATTTGAGAATCATGCAAAAGTTAGGCACCTTTCTAATTCACCTCCCCACACTTAAGATGTACATTGCCCTCAATATACAAAGATAGATATCCACAATATAATAAGAAAATCAAAAGGTAGGGAGAGAAGTGAAACTTCCTGAATTTTTGGAGGGAGTCGAAGAAAAGAAACGAGGCCGATTCGGGCCGAGATGGAGGAGGAGGCGCTGGTGGTGGTGGTGTCTATGGTCTAGGTGGGTGGATTCCCAAGCAGCCTTTAAAACCTAATTAAACAACAGCAAAAGATAATAATATAGATTTAGCAAAAGAGAGAAAGAGAAGGAAAATAAAGAAGAAAAAATAAAAATAAAAACAAAATGGCCTCGTGAATAAATTCAAATTCAAACAGGCCTAATTGAAATCAAATTCAAATGAAATTTTATTCAAAACTTGACTCGTGAATAAATTTAGAAAATAAGTAATGCTTGTTGAATAGACTAAGGCTCCGTTTGTTTCACTGAAAATGACTTTCGAAAAATGATTTCTGGAAAATGATTTACTTTTCGGAAAAGCTAATATTTTCTGTGTTTGGATGAATCTGTAAAATATTTTCTATTGTTTGGTAGATTTCTTTAAAATATTTTATAAAAATTGTTTTCAATTAAACAAACATACATTTGAGATTTTCTTATTTTTTCATTGTTTAATTGAATTTATTTTATCTATAATTTTATATTTTACATTATTTTTGTATATATTAAAATATTATGCTAAATTCAGATTCATTGCAACGTCATTTTTAATTACATGACTACTAAGTGAGTGTTTTTATTTAAAATGTGACATCAATAAAATTGACAAAAAATTAACGATGTCAACAATTAGATTTGATTTTCAAATTTAAAAAGTAAAGGGACTAAATTCTTGAAAATAAAAGTAGAAAGACTAAATTACAAATGTGAAGTGTATATAGACTTATGACATATTTTAACCTTTATACTACAAAATATTTATTATTAATATATTTATAATTGTAATAAATATTTATTATTAAAATATTAATATTGAATATTTTTAATAATATGTGAATAATATTATTTAAAATTATTAATTTTAAAATTCATTATTAAAATAAAATTGAAATATTAAATAATTTATTAAAATAATAAATTATATTTATTATATTAATAATTTATTATATGACTAAATATAAATAATTAAATATGTATGTTTAATAATATTGAAAAATATAATATTTTAAATATTTTTAAAATAAAATAAAATTTATTATCAATATAATAATATTAAGCTTGATTTAAGTTAATTCTTATATAAAAATAAAATTATCTATAGATGAGCTCTTTTTCGGAAAAATGACTTACACTTTTCAAAATGGTAAGTCATTTTATAGAGAAAATAGCTTATTTTACCTTGACTTGTGAGTCATTTTCCGTTGACCAAAATATTTTCTCTGAAACAAACACAGGAAAATGCAGAAAATATTTTCCGTAAAACCTTTTACATGTAAACAAATGGACCCTAAGTACATAATCAATTTACATAATGAGATCTAGAGACTTTCATTGTAGCGTTTAATGCAAAATTAATTTTCAAACTATACCACTTTTTCGATTAAGTATTTACCTTTTTTGGTAAAAATATATATAAACTATTAATTTTGTTTCATTTTACTTAAAAATGTATAGGAGAATTTAAGACTTCCAAATAAAAACATTTAATTTAATTTTTTTAATAATATAAAGATTAAATTAATCTATTTAATAATAAATGGACTAATTTAAATAAATTCCTATAAGATAGGGATACTTCCAAGTTACCTTAATTTAGTGGCAGAAACAGAGGGCTAGCAAAGGCCTTCGCTCTCCTAAAATAGAAAAATTTTCATCTAGTTCCTTTATAATTTTTTAAATTTTAAATCAATAATAGTAAAATTGCACTTTGACTTCTCAAAATGATAAAAATTTGATTTAATCCTTTGAAAAGTATAAAGATATAGACTATTAAAATAATAAAATTATATTTTTATTATCGTAAAAATAAATAATTTAATTCCGTCCCAATATTTTTTTTTGACTTCGCCACTGCTTTTATCGAGATTAAAATCTTTGTTGTCATTGAAATTACAAACTTAAGTTTCGGCGCTCCATTATGTTTTGTTATGTATATTACGCAGTCCATGCGATAATTCCAAGCATTATTATTTTATCACTATGGAATTTCTTTGGGTATATCCATAAGATTTTTCCTACTGTGATTTTCCTTGTTAATTTCAAATATATTTTATATTTATTATATATATATATATAATTATCATAGTACATTTCAAAATGGAAGATCGCCTACCTCACATCTAAGAGTTGCAGAGCTTGTTCAAGACCTTCAATGGCGTTTCGTTTCATTGTCATCTTTGCTTTACTCAATGTATGCCTTTTAACCTCTTTTGCTCTATATTTTTAATCATTTTTTTCGTATTAGATCTTTTGGTATCCATTTAGGGGTGACGTCCGGAGACTGTTTTAGGTGAACAAAGAAAAATATTTTTTTTTGGAGGGTTAAACTGTAATTTTATTTTTATATTAACTTGTGATTCCCTACAAACTAAAGGGACTATATAAAAAAAATTTTATTTTTCCCTCTGCCCTTGTATCCATTAAATCGAGTTAAACCCTTAAAAACAAGGAGTAAAACTCTTCCAATCCTATTTTATTTTCATTCACAAGACTCGAACTCGAAACATTACTTAAGGGATTTGAGCTTCTTACTATTTGACCCATCATGCATTCGTTTGTCTTATAGCATCTTTTGAAGATAGGGAAAAGAAATTGTTGTAAAATTTGAAATTTAAATCTCAGCCTTTTAAATGTTACTCTTTAAAGGTGACTACAATATTGACTAAATTTAGTATTAAACTAGGTCAAACCCCTAAATAAGGAGTTTTTTTCACTTACAACACTCAAACCCGAAACCAAGAGCGAATATAAGGGGCTGGCAAGAGCCTTAACTCCCTTTGGCCCTTTAAAATTTTTAAAATTTTAAATTAGTAAAGGTAAAATTATATTTTACCCCTTAAAAATGATAAAATTTTGATCTAATCCTTTTAAAAATTACCTTTTTACTATTATAAGAATTACAATCTAATTTTGCATCCCCTACAAAAACATTTTGGTTTCGCCCTACCCGAAACCTTATTTTAAGGAGCATTGAGCTCCTTACTACTCGACTAAACATGCTTGGTTTACCCAAGGGTGAATTTAGAAAAAAAATAAAATTAAGAGGGCTTAGAATTAAATTATAAATTTTTGAGAGGTCAAAATATAATTTTATCATGTATCAGTTTATGATTTGATCATTTTTTAAAATGACTAAACAAAATTTTTCAGTTTAAGGGAAGCCAAAGTGTAATTTTATCACATATAAACCTATAATTTAATTAATTTTAAGAAGGTTGAAATATAATTTTCCATTTTTGGGGAGAGGCTTGTCCCGCCCTCCCCTTTGTATTCACCTTGGGTTTTACCTTAACATCTTCTAAAGATAAGAAAAAAGTGCTGCAAATGTTGAGACTCGAATCTCAGACTCGTAAACATCACATTTTAAATGTGACTAAACGAATCAATTCAACACTTACAAATATTGAAATTCGAGTCTAGACGGGTAAATATTTGACATATATTTTTATATCTATTTTTGTCTCTTAATTTAATTTTATATCTATTTTTGCAATTTTGGCATAGTTTGCATTTGGAGGAAGCAAAGCAACATTAACCAAAGAGGAGCTTCATTGGATATCAGTGTTTCCACACGCAAAAATGCCCAAATCATTGCAAGCTGTTCTTCCAATTCCTGGTTTATTTATTTTCATTATCAACCTTTTTTATTTCATTTTACCCTCAATTTTTAATTTATTTTTTCTTCTAAGCTTCAATCATAGACAAGCACGGTATGAAATAGTAATTTATTAAATATCCAAATTTTTTTTCTTATTTACAAGGTTTATGATCTTATAAAAAAGGTTAAATGTCTAAATTTGACTAAACTTTTAGGGATTGTTTTTACAAGGGCTAAACCCTTCAAGCTAGAGGTGTGCATGGGCCGGGCGGCCCGGCCCAGCCTGAAAGTTCGTCCGAAATGTGGGAGGGTTTGGACAAAAATATTGGTCCGAAAAATAGGCTTGAACAAAAAAATAAAGCCCGTTTAAAAAATGGGCAGGGCTCGGGTAAGGCATTTTTTACCCGGGTCCGGCCCGAATTCATTAAATAAAAAATATTTTTTTAATAATATTTTCTTATTGTTTTTCTCATTATTTTACTGCCATTTTACTATTATGTTTCTATTATTTTTGTTGTTATTGTTTAAATATTATATAAAACTTATTTTATTGTTAATTTTGTTATTATTTTAAAGACATTTGTTAATTTTGTTATTATTTTAGAGGTATTTGCTTATTAAGTTGCATCTATTTTAGTGTTATTTAAGTCTACATATTTTTAAAATTTATTTTCAATTTGTTGAAAAATATTTATTTTGATTTTTTAGTATTTTTGATGTATTATATATTTAAAATTATAAAAATTAATATGGGGACCGTCTTTGAGTCAGCCCTCGGTTTTAGTATTTTATATGGGCCGGCTTGGCAAATTTTAAGCCCATTTTTGGGCCCAAATTTCGCCCATGCACACCTCTACTTCAAGCTGATCATATAAATGCTCGATTTTTTTAAAAGTGCTAAAATAAAAGTCAAATAAAAGCTTTTTAACTGCTGAATATCATATTTCAAATTATATTTTTATTATTTTCTCTTCTTTAATACTTGATTCAACTATCATGTATTGTATTCTAAAACATCAAGATTTATCTAATTTTTACTACTCGAGTTGAAGTGCGTGAAAAATCTTTATTTGAGCACTTTTGTAAATATTAAACCTTCATATGACCATTTTGAAAGGTTTAACTATTATGTATATAACCCTTAAAAGGTTGGACCCTAATTTGAGCATTTAGTCCTCGTAAAATTTGTTAAACATTGTCAAATGCTCTTAAATAAATTCGGGGTTTTTTTAATATTAATCTTATTATAAATTATTATTATATCTGCTTTTTTTTTTTATACCATGTTTATAACTACTCATAACTCCTCCCCAACCTTTAAATAGGAGGATAATGTACTTCAGCATACTTAAACTCACGTCCTCTTACACTGACAACAATAATAATGCCAATCGAGTTAAGACTTAATCGGCAACATTCGAATTTTCTATTATAATACATGAATTAATTTTCCCCATATAAAGGAATTGATTATTTAACAAATTATAAATGCATACTATAGGTGAAAGCATATCATTCAAAGGTGATTCTGATCCTGATAATAAAGGGGTAAATGATCCTGAGTTTGGTGCTTATTGGTATGGAGATAATTCAGAAAACATTTCAGGTGTGTATCTGCACTGACAACAATATTAATGCCAATCGAGCTAATACTCAATCGGCAACATTCGGATTTTCATGAATTAATTTTCCCCATATAAAGGAATTGATTATTTAACAAACTATAAATGCATACTATAGGTGAAAACATATCATTCATAGGTGATGCTGATCTTGATGATAAAGGGGTAAATGATCCTAAGTTTGGTGCTTATTGGTATGGAGATGATTCAGAAAACATTCCAGGTGTGTATCTGCAAACATTCTAAAATTTAGACCCTTTATTATATTTAAATTTAAAATTTAGCCCATATACTCTAATTAAATTTAAATTTTAGTCTATATACTTTAATTTGATATAATATAATCTTGTTTTTACAATATAATTTGTTAATTTAAATAGTTAATACGATTAATCTATTTTATCAAAATACTAGCATGAATTTTTTTTCTTAATTAAAAGTACTCTTTCCAACACACACGTGACGTAGCTGGGAGCAAGCAGGGGTCATGATTAAATGGTATAATAACTATTTCAGTCCCTTCCAATTACAAAATATTCAATTTAAGTCTTTTAAGCAAAATTTTTCTTTGGCCCCCCCAAAATTTTAATATTTTATTTCGACCCCTGATTGAACTTTTGGCTTCACCCATGCACACAAGGGTGCAAAATTATATCAGCATGATGAGTTATAGGGGTGAAGTCAGAAAACTTTCTTGTGGGACCAAAAATAAAGAATAATTTTTTTGGAGGGGAAATGTGAATTTGCCTTTGTACTAACTTATAATATTACAAAATTCAAAAGGGTAATATAGCAAATTTCCCCTTAGTGCCACCGTGTTTTTAGTAAAAAATCCATGTTAGTATTTTAATGGAAATAATTATCGGTGACAAAAAGACCGAAATATGCGAAATTAAAATATAGAGACTAAACTGCAAATTTGAGCACAGTTAAGGGACCAAAACCCAAATTGACCTTCTATTTTCATGCAAAGTAATAATTCTTGTAAACTTAATGCAGTAAATAGGAAAGCTTTGGGTGGAAAGAGTATCAATGATTATACAGCTACAAAGGAAACCATTTATTTCTTTGAAGACACTCTTCTTCCCGGTACGAAGGTGTACTTACCGAGACTCTTACAAGAAAGCGACACGACCAAATTCCTGCCTCGGCAAATAGCTGAATCGACCCCATTGACGAACGATGAATTATCAGAAATCTTGAAAAAATTATCGTTGAAACCCGAATCGAAGGGCGCGTGTTACTTGAAGAACACGGTAAAGAACTGCGAGAGACCCGAGATGAGAGGTGAAACCAAGTACTGCGCCGCATCGTTAGAGACCTTCGTCGATTCGGGCGTCTCGATCCTCGGGAAAAACATCAAGTTGTTATCTAACGAGATCGGGGATGAGACGAAGAACCCGTCGTTTAAGATCGGTAATGGGGTTCGAACCGTGGGAAGAAACGAGGTCGTTTGCCACAAGATGACGTACCCGCACGCGGTGTATTTGTGTCATTCGATTGAGGGAACCGAGGTGTATATGGCTCCACTGGTGAGCGACGATGGAACGAAGGCTAAAGCGATGGCGGTTTGTCATAAAGATACATCGGCTTGGAGCCCTAACCATATAGCCTTTAAGATTCTCAAAGTTAAGCCTGGAACTGTCCCGATTTGCCATTTCCTTGGCCGAGATACCCTCGTCTGGGTTTCCAACTGAGTTTTTGGAAATTTAGAGCAGTAGTAAGATGGTATTGTAACAGGATTGTAATGAAATAAAGTTAAACCTCAAAACCCTGTGTGTTACTTTATATCAGAGGTAGGTGTCTGTACTTGACTCACTCTAATCGCGTTATTGTTAGAACTTTGTTTTCTTCTTGTAATTCATTCAAAAATAGTTAAACTTATAGTAAGTGAGTCTTGAAATGAAAAAAACTGAAACGGTGTCGTTTCGATACCGATGTTGGTAATTTTATATTATTGAAATGTCTAATTTAGCTCTTAAAGTGTACATTTTTTTTGTCAATTTGGTTTTTTTTTAAAGCTAAATTTGACTATTAATTTTTTAAAAAGAATCAAATTGTTTTCTCGTAATTGAAAATGTTGACTAAAACATTAATATCTCAATGAAGTTTGCATTGCAACCCACCTAACAATCTACACGTACTTTATGTTAGTATGATAATATTTGTCATATATGCAAATAATTTAAAATTATAAAATATTTAAAAATTCAAATTTTAAAAAGTATATAAAATTTTTCATAAAAAAAAACATAAAGTACATGCAGATTACTATTCGAGTAGCCATGTTTAAAAATTTAACGCTTTAGTTAGTATTTTCATTTAAAAAACAAAATTTTGACTCTTTATAATAAATTGATGGTTAAATTTAACTCTTTTAAAATGTTGAGGGTCAAATTTAATTAAAAATAATAATGATCAAATTTACAAAAGATGTAAACATTAATAGCTAAATTTGATATTATGCCGTTTTATGTATATCATTACATGAAATCAAAGAACATTTATAATTTTGAAATTCATCCATTGCTTGAAATTACTTGAGAATTGATATTGGGTCAATGAAATTTGCTTAAAACGTCATTAAAATTTGACCTTGAAAAATAAATTTGATCTTTTTTTTGTTGATATAGCTCTTAGGAAAGTTATATGTGACCCACTCTTCAAGCTCATCAATCCCAAGAAGGTTAGATCTGATCCACACTTTAATTCGAGTTTGAGATTGGACTCTACAAGAAAGTCATATGAGATAGGCAACCCCAAAGTTATCTCCATCTATAAGTACCCATCCTCAGCGATGAAACAAGCAAATTTTTTAGGGAGTTGAATTTAAATTGTATATTTTTATGAGAATTAAATCAAATTTTTTCATTTTGGAGGGTTAAAGTGTAATTTTACTAGATACTAACTTAAGATTATAAATGTTAAAAGACCAAAAATAAGATTTTCCATTTTAAGAGTGTCGGGGCCCTACCAGCCCCCTAGCACCACCTTTGCCCATCCAAAACGACCTAAAGACAAACATAAAATACAAAAACTTTGCTCTAATATTGCCTCAAATGTCTCCAACCACACAACCAAATAGCTCTTTGCACCTTGTATGGTGTGAACCACCTTCGTTATAACCCCTAAGACCTTGTGTAACCTTGTTGTTATAACGACTAGCATTTTTAATTTCTATATAGTATTTAATTATATATATATATATGTGACTTCAAATAGGCCTAACTGAAATCAAATTTAAATGAAATTTTATTCAAAACTTGACTCGTGAGTAAATTTAGAAAATAAGTAATGCTTGTTGAATAGACGAAGTACATAATCAATTTACATAATGAGATCTAGATACTTCCATTGCAGCGTTTAATGCAAAATTAATTTTCAAACTATACCACTTTTTCGATTAAGTATTTAATTTTTTAGTAAAAATATACTTAAATTATTAATTTTGTTTCATTTTACTTAAAAAATGTATATGCAAATTTAGGACTTCCAAATAAAACGTTTAATTTAATTCCTTCTCAAATAATGAAATATTAAATTAATATGATAAAATTATATTTTTATCCTTCAAAAATGAAATTTTCTTGTTTAATCTTTTCAAAACTAATGAAATTATTAATAAATAAATAATAAAATTATATAACCTTTCAAAATTTTAAAATTTAATTCTTATCCCACTAAAAAGAATTTTTGAATTTCCTTTCTAATAGTATTTATCATCCAATATTGATAGTTTTCAGTATCATTTAAAAAAGAACTTTAAATATGCAAATTAACAAAAGTGAAGCTCAATTTGACAAGTCTGTCGCTTTAGCACGTTTTTTGCCGCTTTTGGCACGTTTTTCTAGGGTTTTTCGTAGGTTTTACTGAAATTTCTGCGTCTCGTGTTCATGAAATTCTGTTTACAATTTAGTTTGCGGAAATTTGATTCATAACGAGTAATGGAAAGGGGTATCGAATATCTGAATCTGGAAAATGGGGAAGATGATGCGCTCGTTTTACAAGAAGAATTAGAGGAACAAATTTTTGCGTCTAATTTATGCTTGGTGGGCTATTTTCTTACAGCTAGTGTAATCCACTTTCCAGCCATGAGAAATACTTTGGCAAACATCTAGCATCCACTGGAAGCAGTGCAAATATTAGATCTGAGAGAAAACGTTTCTTGTTCAAATTCTTTAATGAAATTGATATTTCTCGGGTGATCACAGATGCTCATTGGACTTTCAATAACCATTTTCTAATTTTCAAAAGAATACAAGAGAATGAAGATCCCATGTCAATCCCGCTTGTATATGCAAACTGGTGGGTTCAAATTCATGAAGATCCCATGTCAATCCCGCTTGTATATGCAAACTGGTGGGTTCAAATTCATGATTTGTCTCCAGGTTTTTTTAGGGAGATAATGGCAGTGCAGTTTGGGAATTTTATTGGTAGATTTTTAGAATATGATACGAAGTAGATTATTTATGGATATAGGAACTTTATGTGTATTCGTGTGCAACTGGATGTGCGAAAACCTTTGAAAAGAAGGAAAAAAGTGATGATTGCTGAGTCAAAGTTCTTGTATGTAAATTTTAGATATGAAAAGTTAACATTGTTTTGCTTTTTATGTGGATGCTTGGGACATTGAGAGAATTTTTACCCGGTAAGATTACGAATTGGAGTAAGGAAAATAGAGTTTGGGTGGGATTTATCACTGAGGGCACCTACGAGAAGGGCTTCCATGTCTAACAGCATATGGATGAGAGAGGAGGGAGACAACAGCTTGGTTTGGAAAAGCTTGGGTAGGATAGCAAGATAGCCATAAACCAAAGGAAGATAAAGAATGTGAGCAATGGAGAGTTGCTAATAATACTTTTGGGATAAATTTGGAAGGGTACAAATCTACGGAGGTGTTTCATGATAATCAAGAAGGGGAAAAATTTTGTCATATAGAAGGGAAGAGGGTGGAACGTAGGAAGGATCAAATGAAAGGTGCACCGTATAATAACAAGGTTGTCAAAAACGCTTCGGTGAGTATGGGGATATCGAATGAAAGGGAGTTGTCAACCATGGAATGTGATTTAGAGGATGATCCGATAGGTAAGGAAGAGGGAAACAAAAGACAACGCTACAACTCTTTAACCTTCAACGTTTCTAATAAATAGGATTCGATAGAGGCTTGTGTTGGGTCTTTCGCCCACAATAATCAGATATCGACGGCTGCCTCTGGGCAAGCCAACCAAAGCAATGAAAATCTTTTTTGGAATGTTCGTGGATTGGGAGTCCATGACGATGTAAGACTTCAAAGACATGCTAAAATTTTATCATCCCCAAATTGTCTTCTTCATGGAAACTAAATTGAATGCTAATAGAATGGAAAAAGTCAAGAGACGATGTGGATTTTTCAATGGCATTGATGTGGCGGCAGAAGGTTCTCGTAGAGGATTAAGTTTAGGGTGGAATGGGGACAGCTAGTCAACTTGAAGAGTTTTTTAAAAAATCACATTGATGTGGAGATTCAAGAAAAGAAAACCCTCGATGGCGATTCACGGGTTTCTATGGAAATCCTTAAGCTAGGAACAAAGTGGAAACATGGGAACTACTTTCGCGATTGGGAGAGAATAACACATTACCTTGGTTGATTGGAGGTGATTTTAACGATATTCTTTTTGCTCATAAGAAAAAAGGTGGGAACCCAAGAGAAGAGGCTAGAATGGAGGAATTTCATAGAGTGCTTGAGGATTGTTTGCTAGGTGATATTGGCTTTTTGGCTACCGGTTTACTTGGGAGAGAGGACGAACTTTGGAACGGAATATTAGAGAACGAATTGACAGAGGAGTTACAACGAACTCTTGGATTGAAAATTTCCCAAATTATTCATTGAGGCATCTTCCATATTCTTTTTCGGACCATTATCTTTTGCTTATAGAAACAGAGGTTGAAAGTAGAGGGAGAAAATCTAGCCATTTTCGATTTGAATCTTGGTGGGTTCTTGAAGATACGTGTGAGGAAGAAATACAAAAGCTATGGGAAAAGAGCTCGGGGTCATACCTTACTCGCATGAATTTTTTTGCAAATGGATTAAAAGCTTGGGGAGAAAATTACAGTTCAAACACAAGGGTGAAATACAAAGGTTAAATAGAAGGATTGAAGAATTGAATGCTGAAGAGAACTCTAAAGAAAAGTTAGGGGAACTCATGGAAGTGAAGCTTCATTTAAACATGGAAATAGACAATGAGGAAAGGTATTGGGAGCAATATGGGAGAGTTAATTGGTTACAAATGGGGGACAAGAACACATCATTTTTTCACAAAAGCGCTTCACAAAGAAGGCGTATTAATCAAATTAGGGGTCTACAAAGAATTGATGGGTCCATTGCAACAAATGAGAAAGAGATTGAGGAGATTGCTCAAGATACTTTACTGATTTATTTACTTCAAGGGGAGTTGGTGATGTCACGCAAATTTTATCAGGAATAAACTCTTGCATATTAGAAAGCATGAATCAAAATCTGATGGCGCCTTGCATGGAGACGGACGTTATTGAGGCACTGAAGGGAATGGGACCGACAAAGGCTGCTGGTGTTGATAGATTTTCGATAATTTTTTATCAAAAATTTTGGCATATAATTGGAAAGGATACTAGTGAATTTTGGTTGGAAGTGCTAAATCATGGGAGGTCGCTTGAGGAGATCAATAGAGCTATGGTGGTGCTAATCCCAAAAATTACATCTCCCACAAATCTCAAGAATTTTCATCCTATAAGCCTATGTATTGTATTATATAAGATCATTGCAAACACTATTGCCAATCGATCCAAAAGGTACTGAAAAACTGTATTGATGATGCTCAAAGTGCATTTGTGCTAGGAAGACTTATTACTGATAATGTACTGCTTGCTTACGAGATCTTTCATTATTTTAAGAATAAAAGATCAGTTGAAAAGGTTTTATGGCGCTAAAACTTGACATGAGCAAGGCTTATGATAGAGTGGAATGTCTTTTTTAAAAGATGTAATGTCAAACCTGGGTTTTGCAAAAATTTTATTGAACTCATTATGCGTTGCCTTAATTCTGTCCAGTACTCTATTTTGATAAACAGGGAAGAAAGATTGAGTTTTAGGGCCACAAGGGTTTACATCAAGGAGACCCATTAAGCCCCTATCTATTCTTGTTTTGTGGATAAGGTTTAGCAGCTTTAATGAGACTGGCTTGTCAAGGGAAAAAGATTAGTGGTGTAAAGGTATGTAGAGCTTCTCCAAAAATTACTCACTTGATGTTTGCAAATGACTGCATTCTGTTCAGGGAAGCGTCAAATAGAGAAGTTAATGTTTTCAAAGACATCTTAGCGGAATATGAAGCATGTTCAGGACAGTGTGTTAATTTTGATAAATCAACGGTGATCTTCAGCTCTAATGTATCCGACCAGGATACGAACTTGGTAGTTCAAGTTCTTGGAGTTCGTTGCTCGAGTGATCCTGAGAGATATTTAAGACTTCCTAACATGCTGGGACGAAGAAGAAAATTGGCTTTTCAAGTGTTAAAGGACAGGTTAAGACAGAGAATTAACAACTGGAGCATTAAATATATATCACAAAGAGGTAAGGAATTTTTTATAAAAGCAGTTTTGCAAGCTATTCCCACTTATACAATGTCCTGTTTCCTTTTACCAAATTTATTGTGTTCAGAATTGGAGAATATAATAAGCTCTTTTGGTGGAAAGAAAGAACTGGCAAGAGAAGAATGCACTGGTGTACTTGGAAAGCGTTAAGCGTATCGAAGGAAGAATGTAGGATGGGCTTTCGTGATTTGAAGTCCTTTAATATTGCTTTGCTGGCCAAACAGGGTTGGCGTTTATTACGTAATCCTAATTCGTTACTAGCACGCACTTTAAAGGCAAAATATTTAAAAAATTTAGACTTTCTCAAATCAGAATTGGGAAATTTACCTTCTTTTACCTAGAAGAGTCTATGGGCGGCGAAAGGCCTTCTGTTACAAGGGATGGGCTGGAGGATTAGAGATAGGAAGAAGGTATCTATTTGGAGCGATAAATGGGTCCTTGAAAATGAAGCGCCCAGTGATCAGAACTCAAACAGGAATTTTAATCTGGAAAAAGTTGCAGACCTGCTTGAACCTAATAGAAGGGAATGGAATGAGGACTTGGTCCTAAATACCTTTTCAGGGAGGGATGCTGAGAGGATATTATGTATTCCATTGTCCCGGAACTTACATAAAGATCTTGTTATTTGGCGAGAAAAACCAACAGGGGAGTATACAGTGCGAAGTGGACACAGAGTCCTAAACAGACAGACTCGAATACAGGACAATTATAAAAAATTTTACAAACGATTGTAGAATCTTGATCTACCCTCTAAAATTAAGATTACAGTTTGGCGAAGCTCTTGCCTAACTACAGTAATTTATTTTCAAGATGATTAATGGGCCACATCAATTGCCGAAGATGCAATCTGGAAGCAGAGACGATGGAGCATTTGTTCAGGGATTGTCCTGTCACAAGAGAAACATGGGAAAGGTTAGATATTGATGGGCCTGCTTCAGAAGAAAATATAGAGTTTACTGAGTGGATAAGAAAATTTTTTGAAGTTAACTCAAACAGCATGTGCAGAAAATTTGTTTGTGCGCTATGGGGAATTTGGACCTTTAGAAACAGACTCATTCATGAAGAAGAAATAAAAACAGGGATCCAAATTGCAGAGTTTATTATAAACTATTTAAAGGAACTTGACGGGGTGAAGCAGATCTTACCGAGAAGAAGGGTCTACACGAACAGGTGGAAAGCTCCTGCTGGGACGTGTTTGAGGATTAACTTTGATGCGGCCTATAATAGACAAAGAAAAGAATCATGCTCGGGTTTAGTGATTAAAAATGAGAAAGTAGAAGTTTTGTGTTCAAAGACTATTATAAACAAGAACATACCGTCTATCTTCGCAGCCGAGGCATTAGCATGTTATCAGGCCATCGATATAGGATTCCAACTTGGATTACAGGATGTGGAAATAGGGGGAGATGTTAGGACGGTGATCAGGAAACTGCAAGAAAAGGAAGAAGACAGATCAAAAATTGCAGCGTACATCAAAGATTCAAAGGAAATGGTCCTTCAGTTCAGATACTGTGTTTTTCTGTTTAAAATAGGGAAACAAATGAAGTCGCACACCAAATAACTTCCGAGGGATTAAGAAGGGAAGAAAATACATATCTGACATAAAGGGTTCTGACTGGCGCTGAATCGACGATGATGGAAGATTAAAGATGGACAGATATGAGTGGGAGACAGGAAGGTAAGGATATTGAAGAAGAAGATGAAAGGATCTAGAAAGGGGTCTGATGGTATGGTGGATGCTCTGATTTTCGAAGAAGAGCCTCTGGCTTCAGAGGCAGTTTTTCATTTGGGAAATGATGGAGTAGGAGACAGGAAGGTGAGGTTGTTGAAGAAGAAGATGAAAAGATCTAGAAAGGGGTCTGACGGTATTGCGGATGCTATGATTTTCGAAGAAGAGCCTCTGGCTTCAGAGGCGGTTTTTCATCTGGGAAATGATGAAAGGCATTAAAGGAGGTCTGACAACTTCTCAAACAATTTTGTGAGTTTCAAGATGGGATTAAATGTTGGAAATAGTTGGGACGCAGTCCCCATAGCCCCCATCATTATCTGCTACTGGTTCTCATGGGTATTGGGCTGAATCCGTTTTGTTATTTTGTTTTGTTTCTTTTTAATTCTGCCGGTTTATTGACTTGGGCTTAGGATCTTTTACTTAGCTGTTTTATTTCTGCTCAGATTGTTTTTTTCTGTTCTCAAACTCTGGGTTTGGCCTATATTTATGAAAGTCTAATTTTCTTCAAAAAAAAAAAAACTTTAAATACCTAACTGAGAAAAGAGTTATAGTTCGAGGACCAATTTTATAGCTAAGCCATTAACATTTATCAAATGGTTAATATATCATTTGGTACTTTCAATATTTAATTTTGGTACCTAAATATTTTTTTTCCATTTGGATTTGTAATTTTGTATTTATTATTTAATTTGGTACCTGAACCAAACATCATGTGACCTAATAAGCATTTAGTACTATGCTCGAGTAAAAAAATATAAGTATTTAATTTGGAGAAAAAAAGCTTAGGTATCAAAATGAACATAGAAGCCAAATACAGGTACTTAAATGGGATAAAGAAAAACTCAAGTATCAAATTGAAAAAAAAATTCAAATACCAAATCTAATCTAAGTTAAACTTAAGTACCAAATTGAACATTAAAACAAACTCAGATACCAAATAGTATATTAACCCATTACCCAATGCTGTATTTATATGCGAGTCACCGCTATTCCCCTAAGAAAAGAAAACATAGAGACCAAGCTTTTACCTGAACAATGGAAGCAAAGGTAGGGAAATTTTTTGATTCAGTGACTAATTTCTTCTCCGGTTCAGATCAGCTTCCTTGGTGCGATGCTGATATCATTGCAGTAAGTTCTTTGATTTTTGCCCTTTTCTTTATTTCATTATTGTTGGATTTTTCTTTATTTTTTGGGGTTTGTATTAATTTTCTATATGTCTAATGGGTTTTGTTTTGCTTTTCGAGATGTTTTATGGGTTTTGTATTAATTTTCGATATGTTTGGCGTTTCTTCTCAAAGAGCTTTGTTAAATTTTAGAGTAAATTCATATAAACAAAAGCAATTGTAGTGGAAATAAACCCTGTAAGTAGTCTTTGTTGTTCAATTTTTAGATCAATCTTAGTATGAGTTTTTCTTTTTTTCTTTCTAATTACTGGTTTGCTGAAATTTCTGCATCATAAGGCAATTTCATGTACTGGTTTCTTTTGGTTCACTGATTGATTATGTTGTATAAAGCGAATGTATTGTGCTCACCTTTATCAGATCCGATCTCGTTCATTTGCGTTATCTGATCCTTGTAGATTTTTGGAGACAAGTATGTATTGTGAAAAAGAGGGAGAGACTGAAAATACTCTAGGGCAATTTGGATTGTAGATTCGGATATCCAATCTGTTTTTTGCAGATTCGAATAATACTCGGTTTTGGGTTTTAAAATTATTATCTGCTGTGGATTTGAGTGATATGGATAGATACAGCCAATATCCATTATCTGAATTTGCATTGCTTATTCAGATAAGGATGCAGATTTGGGCATCTTACCCACTGCCATTCCTATCGAGGGCTGTAGTATTGTGAAATTGGAACCCCTTTTTGGCTTTAACTTTTGGTTTTAATCTTACTGGTTTTGTCTTGAAACCTTTGTATTATGTGGAATTGGAATCCCATTTTGGCCTTAACTTTTGTGTTATGTGGAATTGGAATTTGGAATGTTTGGCTGTTGCTTTGTCTGCTTTAAAAACTTGTTATATGAATTAGTAAAGAGAAATGTACCGATAAGGGTTGAACTGATGAAAAAGGTTTGTAATAGTTGGTTTTATGGTACTTGAACTAACTCATGGTTGGGGATTTCATTCTCGATTTGACGCATGTTTATTCATATTCACCACATCAAGTTGCTTTTATCTTTTCTACTGCATGATGGATGATTAGGTGGTAAGTTCAGTCAATTCAGAGTTCATGTTTAAAACCCCATTTCGTAGTTTGGTGACCCGACACTAAATGCCCTGGCTTTGTATACACTGGTTAAGACTATATATATCAATTTGATCTTTTTAATTTTTTGTCTCGAAAATCATTCTCAGGGATGTGAAAAGGAGGTTGCTGGGGCTGATAATGGTTCTGATGAGTCAAAAAACGAATGTCTCACGCGTTTATCATGGGCTCTTGTTCACTCACGACGAACAGAAGATGTAGAACGCGGGATAGCTATGCTCGAAGGTCAAATAAAGTTTCCATCTCCTTTTCATCTGATCTTCCTTTTAGACTCTTTTTGGTTGCAAGCTGTTGTTGAGGTCTATTGCTGAATATGTTTACCTGCCTTGATATGTTAAATTAAAAGATTTGTTATTTGCAGCTTCAATAGCCAGCACTACTGATCCACTGAAAATGCGAGAGAAGCTTTATCTCCTGGCTGTTGGGCATTTCCGAAGAGGTGACTATTCGAGGAGCAGAGAGCTTGTGGAGCAGTGTTTAGTGGTTGATATTTACTACCCTTACCTTTTCTTATATTGTTACCCTCTATATATGCATGCCATATTTTGCATTTTTCTTTCATGTTTCACCTGCGTATACGTAACAGAATTCATTGAATATGTGAATTAAACATGCCGTGTTGTGTTCGTTGTGTTATTTTTGTATTTATTAAACATGCGTAGTTTGTATTAGGTGCAAAATTACAGGGTCTACTTCAACTTATTTTCTTCATCCCCTGCATCATTGTTTTCTTGAAGATTATGTATTCGAAGAGAAAAATTTTCAAATTATCTATGTTACTCACATTTGAGTATAAGTGTCAGATATCTGTATGTGTTTGACACCGTTTTGTTATATTTTATTCAAGTTTGTTTATATATTTGGAAGATCCTTTCAAATCTGGAACACGACATGTCAAGTAAAATGTAAAATGAAGAGTTCGAACTCCAAAGTTACATTTTTTGGATTTTGAAGTGAAAGTTGTTATCAATTTGTCCACATATATTAACATGTTTTTCCATTGAATTTGGCAGATAGAACCTGAATGGAGGCAGGCACAATCTCTGAAGAAGGCAATCGAAGATCGAATTACAAAAGGTAATTCAGCATTTATGTTTGGGGTGTAAACAAGACATATATGCTCTTGAGCTACTTGAATTTGTTCCAGAAGAACTTTAATTCGGTTTGGTCATTGTTGAGCTGAGCTTGAGCTCAGTTATGAGGCAACTGAGTATGAGTAGTAGAAGTGCCATGGAAACCCTTGTACTAGGAGTTGAATTGTATTTTGTCCCCTCTATTAAAAAATAACAAATTAGTCCCTATACTAAAAGCTTTAATTGGTCCTTTTGTTAAAATTTTCATCTATTTCTACTGATAAAAACTGATTCCTGTGCATAACTGTTTGGTTATTCTATCAGCCATTCTAGTTTTTAATAGTAAAAATGATTGAAATTTTTGACAGAAAGAGGACGAGCTTGCTTTTTGATCTAAAGTAGAATGAAAAGGAGGTAAAATGTATCTCCTAGTACAGGGGTCTTTTCATGGTAATTTTACCAATTTAGTATCTTAACACCTGATTCAAGTGTCTTACAAGCCTAATCGAGTTATTTTCTTTCTTTAATGAGGTATTGAAAGAAATCTTGATTTGAACTCAAGTTCAAACACAAATAATCGTATCTGAAAATGAAGTTAAGCTCAAGTTCTGTTTTTATCTCGGATCAAACACAAATGATACGAATGTTTTTGATGCAGATGGTGTGATTGGTATTGGCATTGCTGTTTCTGCTGCTGGGCTGATTGCTGGTGGCATTGCTGCTGCTCTTTCACGAAAGAAGTAACGCCCCTGACCCAAGCCCACCCTGATCCCCACCATCTCATGTCGTAATCATATACTATCTGTTAGGAACAAATCTTGAAAAATCTTTTCAATGATACATCTTTTTATTTTCTCATGTACCTAAAAGTGGCTTGTTTCGATCATATTTGTTGTCTTATCTTGTGATATTTTAAGTTTTATTTATGTAGTTTTTAATAAATTATAATTCTTTTATTATTTGTTTGATACAAATGATTTTTATCTTTAAAAATATATTTTATTGAATGAATTATTTATTTTATTGTAAATTTAAAGTAATTAGTTCAAATAAATATAATATATGTTGATAATTTCTGACAAAATGATATTTCACTTTTGCATGTTCATGCTTTTATATTATGTTGATATTAATTTTTATTTAAATTTTAATTGTGTTTCCTATGCCATGCCATGTCCAATCTAGTATAGCCAATAATCGAAATTATATTTAAAATTATAATAATAAAATAAATAATAATATTAATATATGAATGACAAGTTTATAAAATAATTGAAATCATTCGAATTACACATAATTATATATATATATATATTGGAATAAGAAATTCACCCTGAAATAAATTAAAAATCAAATATTAATCTCACATTACATCGATATTCCACCAATAATCATGGCCTCTTCTTCTTGTACCCAACACCTGCCATTCATAAATGCAATTTTAAATTAAAATTTTAATCTACATTTTTAATGCACTTTGTTTATATTTATTATTGAAATTAACTCATTTTTCATTAATATTATAATGAATAAAAAATTTGTATTAATATTATAATGGATAAAAAAAATAGGGATGTAAACAAAGAGAGGTCAAAGAAGCTCGAGCTCGAGCTTCACTTGAAACTCGAAGCTCGGTTGGACATCAATTAATTTTCATTTTTAATGTTAAGCTTGAATCAAGGTACAAAACCAACTTGTTCATTTGAGCTTCTCTGCCTAGTGAAATAAAACCACATTCAAATACTCGACTCCAAACTTGATTATATATAACCATGCTCTAAACCGAGTTTGAAATGGAATTTTTCAATACTAAATAAAAACAAAAAAGCTTGATTAGGATCATAAACTACTCGAGTCAAACATTAAGATACTCGAATTCTATTAACTCGATAGCTGGAGATAAACTCAACTATACCAAATTTGAGTTCCTTTAAGAATTGATTAAAAAATAAAAAAGCTTGATTAGGTTCGTGATTTACTCCAATCAAGCATAAGTAGAATCAAATTCTATTAGTTTGATAGTTCGATCTCACTTAAACATACCATATTTAAGTCCTTTTTAGAGTCGAACTTAAATAGCTTGTGAGCACACATATCTTAATTATACTTATCTAATTAAACATGTTTGCCTCGTAAAATCAAAGTCCTATGTAGATACTCAACTTCAAACTTAATTATATATTAACCAACCTCTAATCGAAGTTTGAATTGAGATTTTTCAATACTAATTAAACAATGTCAAAATCTGCATTTAATACTTGTACTATGCAAAATTTGTGGAATAAGTACCTCCACTCGAATTTGCTCAAATTTAGTACTTATACTTTTCTAAATTTAAAATTTTGATCATGACATCATTTTTCTCTATTTAAAAAGTCTGATGTTATTTGTGGAATTACATAATAAAAAAATATTTCAATTTCAAAAAAATTTGCCAGCACATGTGCAACACATGTCAAAAATGAGTAAAGTTCAGGTATTGAGGTTTTTTTGGCATGTGCTGCACACGTGCTGACAATTGATTTTAGAAGTCAATTTTTTTTTATTATATATAATTCCACCTCAATATATATATATATATACAAGATAAACTTTTCAAATGGAAAGAAAAGACAAAAATAATGTCAAGAGTAAAATTTCAAAATTTGAAAAATCCAGATGCTAAATTTGAGTAAAGGTACTAATTCCACTTGTTTCGCATAATAGACCTGTTAAATGTTGAATTTGACTTTTTTAATAATAATTAGGCTCGTAATCTACTTCAGTCAAGCATTAGCATAATCGAATTCTATTAGTTTTATTGCTCGAACTCAAATCAAATATACTATATTATTTGAGTTTCTTTTAGAGCAGAACCTAAGTAGCTTATGAACACAGAGAAAGGAGAATGAAACAATGATATTATCATTTCAATAGATTTATGTTACATCAGTATTTTTATCTTGAATTTCAGGATTTTAATTTGGATTTGATTTTTTTCAGGATAAAAATGTTGAAATTCAGGATAAAAATATTGACGTGGCATAAATCTATTAGAAAGGGATACAGATAAAGTGGCGTCACTGTTTCATTCAATCCTTTCCCCTCATGAGAAAGGATTGTATAAAACAAGGATATTATCCTTTCCAATAATTTTATGCCAGATCAATATTTTTATCTTGAATTTTAGTATTTTAATTTGGATGTGACATAAAACTATTAGAAAAGAAATACAGATGACGTAGCGTGACTAATTCATACAATTCTTTCCCACTATCTCATACATGTGAAGGAGATAAAAAAACAATTAGGTGAATAAAAAGGCATACCATTTTCTTGGAGACAGTGGCATTAAGGTCACCTTTCCAAGAACTTTGATCCATTTCTTCTGTCTGCCAAACCTTGTTTAGCTTTGGAGTGCTTAACTCGTTTCCCGTATGAAATTCAATCAAACTCGGACACTGAGCTAGTGTTACAACTTCCAATGATGGGAATTTCAAGGCATAACTCCCTGAGTCAAAATGTAGGAGCATGGGCAGTTTATTTAGCTCCAAACAGACAAGTTTACAGAAAACAATGTCTGTCAATGTTTCATCTTCATCATTTGCAACAATTTCAGTCACTTCATCACATTCTCTTACACTCATTTTGGTGAGTTTTGTAAGTGTTTTCGCGGTAGATGACGAAATTATATGCTTCACACCATGACATTTCCATATATCCAAAGTGGTGAGATTTGAGAATGATGAAGATGGTGGTGCCAAACTGATCAACCTGTTACACTTCCAAACTACCAGGGATTCAAGATAGGGAGGAATTAGGTCCGGTCTCGAGTTTGGTTTCCATATATGACGCAGATTCGAAAGGAGTACCAACTTCAAGGTACGAATTCCTGATAGTGTCCCGAGAGGTTTTCTCGGATCACCGACCAGTCTCTCGGATGGGAAGAGCTCACTGAATTTACAACAACCAACATTAAGGTTGTCTAAATTGGTGAAGTTCTGGATGAATCCAAATGGTAAAATATCTGATTCTTGATGATAACAATGCACTTGCAGAACTTTTATACTGCTGAATAGGTCAGGTCGAAAGACATTTTCGTTGCTTAACATTGGGATGTCTGTACTGTCTAATGTAAGTTCATCCAAGTTTTGAACAACCTGTAGCAAAGCATTGAAAAGAAGCAAATCAATAAACTCTAACAGGGTAAGATTAATATAAATAATGTAAGGCTTCTATGAGTTCTGCTATGTATGCATGTATGTTACCTTTTCAACCAAGAAGAGCGGCTGAGAAACAGTTCGTGTCTGCCTAGTTCCAAGACGTTCTGAAGTGAACATCTTCATATCACCATAATGGTAGGTCAATATTCTTTTTAACATCGGCCATTCAGTTGAGTGAACTCCCGGATAGAAACTTCTGAGTTTTGCGAGTTTCCAAAGTTGTAGAAAGGCTAGTTTGGGGAACACGAATCTAGTTTCTGGTAGAGGAGTTACATCCATTGCAACAATCTGTTCCACCCCACAAGTGTCTATTTCAAGACTTTCTAGTTCCTGGAGGCCTCTTGCAACCGAGGCCGGAAATAGGCTTTTCAGACTCTCAGATCCGAAAACATATACAGAGGTCAGATTCTTGAAACTGATCCTTTCTTGGGGATCCTTACTCCACACATGTTTCAACTGTGGTAAGTTAGACAGGTACAGTTTCTTCAATGGAATTGCTACCTCAGTCGTGTTTTCTTTGATATTGAGCCTTTGGAAATCGAAGACTTCTTCCAATGAAACACAATCATTTATTACCAGAGTCTGCAACCTTTGAAATTTTTCTACCATATTAAATGGAAATATGGTTTGTAGCTGTAAACAGTACTCAACTTCCATTGTTTTTAGTTCACTAAAGGAATTTTTGGGTAACTGATCATTCCATAACATTTTCAAGCTTCTCAAGTGGGAGATTAACATCTTCTCCAAGCTAGGAAATGCTACCTGCATAATAGATTGTAATGATAAGAATTTGTGAAAACAGTAGAAGGAAAACAAATAAAATAACTCACATTTTCATCGAAGAGAGGTCGAATTTCGTTCTTCACAAAGTTGGAGATGAATGTCCCTAGTTTAGGACAATGCTCTATCTGCAATTGTTTCAAGGAAGGAAACTGAACAGCTTTTCCTGAGCAGAATCTAGTCAACTGTGGAAGGCCTTTTATCTTTAAGGAATGAAGATTTGGAAACAATATTTTCTCCATCCTTTCCTCCATTTTTGTTTCTTCAATGATTGCCTCGACTAGCTTGCATTCACTTATTTCTAGATGGATCAATTGCTCTAAACTGGCTACCATAGAGGATGATAGTAGAAATTTCAGATTACCACAATCCTCCACAGTGATGCTGGTTAAACTTTGAATGCAATTAGGGACTGATAAAAGCTGCTCTTGCCATATCTGTAATGTGCTAATTGAGGACAATTTCAAGTTCTTTAACTTGGGAAATGTGACCTGAAAAAAGGAAAAAACAAAGAACCCTTCTATAGTTTCCTTGAGTAGAATATATATGCTTTTTGTATATAAGAAAACAAAAACTATCCATCTCCATATCTCTATCTATATATCTACATATGCATGTGTGTATGAGTTTCTTCATTCACTGCACCTTTATTATCGATGAAAACACATATAAGAAAAATGTCATGCCTCTAAGGTATCTTGGATTTAACATGCAATGTAAATGACAAATACAAGGATAATTTAGAGATAAGATCCCCTAAAATATTTAAGCAGTGAATCTGAGGCTATGATATGAAAGCATGATGCATGATACTAGAAAGGATCTTGGATTCTACTCTAACCATTTTGTAAAATATAGAAAAAAACAAGAGAAATACCTTGTTATTGAAGAGTGTTGCAGTATTACTGCTTGCATTGAAACTGATAAGCTTCGGTAATTGTTCTAGCATCAAGGATTGCAACTGCTCGAACTCAATCGTGGTGGTTGTTTCATTGTCACCAACATCCTTTCCTCTTCCACCTGTAATGATCTCTACCATGTTTTTGCAATCTACCACTTGAACTTCTTGAAGTTGTTGAAGGACTCTGGCAATGGAGAATGAAAACAAATTCTTCAATTGACCGCAACTTCCAACATTTATCACTCTCAACTTGGCAAAGGGTTGCATTTCAAGCTCAGAATTACATATCTTCTCCAAGTTGATCAAATTATGAAGATACAATGACTCCAAGACAGGAAAAACATCAAGAGTAACCTTGCCAGTCAAGTTAACGATATGCTTTAGTCCCGGACCATTTTGGATATGGAGATACTTCAGCTGTGGAAAGCCTGTTGTACTCTCATCCAAATCATATAACAAATCCTCAACATACCTCAGTTCATCTAGATATAAAACTTCAGTTCTCTTTAACAGTATTTGAACCCCATCATTCATATGAATGCTATCATTGAGCTTGAGCTTCAATATTCTTGAGGCTTCATGCTTGTCTGACCAATCCCATGTGTTTCCTATCAATATCTTGAATCTTTGCAACTTCTTGAAGAAGAATCTCTTCGGCATATTACGATAATCAGGAATATGCAAGTTTAAACTGGTTAGATCAGGTAAGTGATTCAACTCACTGAGGCTAGCATGGCGCTGTGTTGTTTGTTCATCCTCCCATTGAGCAAAACTGTTACCGATATGTAGTTCTTCCAGTCGAGACAGGTTTGATATTACATTAGGGGGAATCGCTCTCAGTTTGGAGCAATTATCCAAGTTTAACACCTTTAGCTGAGTCAATTCCCCTATTTCTTTAGGCAACTCTTCTATGATGGAATCGTTGAAGCTAAGGATTTCGAGTTTCTTCATCTTTTCAACCATTGCCATGTGCTGCAAAACGCATGACTCCAAACATAACGTTAGAAGGTCTCCCAATGAACTGAGTGATGAAGGCAACGATGACAAATGCTTCATTCCTTTCACGTCTAAGACTTCCAATGCTTCCATCTTCGAGAAGAACTGATCGGGGATTCTTAATTCGGGATTGTTGTCGTAAAGTTGAAAAACTTTAAGTTGTGGACATTCGAGTCGATCAGGAAGTCTAACAAAGTCGTTGTAAAACAGCGAGATTGCAGTGCAGTTTCTTAGCCTACCAGCATTCGGCAACTCTCTTTGTCCAATTTCATTTCTCATCAAGAACATTTTTCCCTCCCTGGATGCTATTGATGCAGCAACTTCTCGAATCACTTCATGCATTGCAAATTCCTCAGCCATTCGACCATCAAATAGTAAACATGAGGATTTGAGGTTTTGTACCAATCTGTGTAGTCTCTGAATCGCTCCTTCCACTGTTGTAATTCCTTGAAACAAACCGAAAGCCGTACCATATTTCAACATGTCAAAAATGGTAGGCTTGTATGGCATAAGACTACAAAGCTGGAAAGCAGATTTAAGTTCATCATTAGCTAAATGATTGAAACTCAACTCTACAGCCGAGGAAGGATGAGTCGTTAGCTGTTTCGAAGCGGATTCCCATTCAGAGAAATCCTTATTCTTCAAGGCATTTGCAGTTGTTACAATGGAAAGTGGCGAGCCCCGGCATCCCCTACATACATCATGAGCTTTGGACCGTTCACTGGGATCTTTAACTCTATCACCGACCATTTTATCAAACAGATTCCAGGCTTCTTCTTCTTTTAAAACATCGACTTTGAACCATTTGTCAACATTCATTTCAGATAAGACATTGGGATCTCTTGATGATAGCAGTATCTTACACCCTCTATGCTGATGATCTCCAAATACAATTCCAACATCATTCAACTTTAAACTTGTCCGAATGTCATCCAAAATTACCAAAACATTTTGCTCCTTACTCAATCTATGCCTTAGCCTGGTGGCTCTTCCCGTAACTGACAACTCTTCAAATTTGAGACCAAGACAGTCTGCAATCTCTGCTTGAATGGTCTCAACATCTGGTGTCTGAGTTATAGTTGAAAGAGCTACCCAATCAAACACCTTGTTTGCCTTAACCATTTTAGCCACTTGTGTGATGAGTGTAGTCTTCCCGATGCCGGCTACACCATACACACCAATGACATTCAAAGTAGCATCTTTTAGTGCCACCAGAACCTGGTTCACAACCGCCTCTCTCGATTCAAACGCCATGTAACACTCGGAGGGTGTCGCCCATCTCACCTGTGGATCAAAAGGGTGAGAAACTTTGTCATTGAATCCACTTGCTTCATCTAGAAGCTTGTCGATGACCAATCCATCCTCCTCTGCTTTCTTGCTGACCTCGTACCGGTACTTCAAATTCGGACACCAACCAAAGAAACACTTAGGTTCCTCACCCAAGGTTGTCTCAGGCTCCTCAGCTATGGGTCTAACTCGGTCCTGCCAGTCCTTCACCACCTGTATGATTTCTTCACCGTTTCTTGTGGCAAGAGTAACATCAGATTGCACTGTCTCCCATTTGGATTTCAGTTGCCTAACTTTACTGTCACGGTTCGCAGCCTTTCTCTTGTACAGAATGATGAAACTAGTTTCACGTTTGATGGGTTTAATGAGAGCTCTAACAAGGTTCCAAGCTATATTAGTTTCGTCCATTTTTTTTTATGACATAAACAATGTGGAAAAGCAAAAGAACAGAGAAAAATGAATGGCAAAGTGAGAAAGCAAATGGGGCTAAGAAATGGCAGTAGAGAATGTTGAGTTGCTTGTTATTAGCAACAAATATATAAGGCAGAATTGTAGTAAAATTCAAGCTACCATTGTTCTTTACTTGTAGTAAAATTCAAGCTACCATTGTTCTTTTTCTTACAGTCCGATCATCTTTGCTATGGGGAAAGAAATTCCTTGCCTTCTTTCATAAATCATCGCTTTAATGCCTGTCAAATTTTGTTAGTTTTTCATAATAATTAAATAAAAGTTTATCGGGAGGGGATCTGCTGTAAATTCAAAGTTATGGGCAATCCTTCATAGTCTTGAAATGGCACAGAGTAGAGGCTATGATAAGGTAATTATTGAAACTGATTGTATGATGACAATGAAGATGATTAAGGAGGGGTTGAGAAGTACGCCTTCAATGACTATAGTTAGGAAAATAAAGACGATGTATCGACATTTTGTGGCTGTCAAATTCCAATTTGTGCATAGGGAAGGGAACATGGTTGCCGACTAGTTAGCAAAAACTTCTCTTAAATAAAGTGAATTTAGTTAAGATCGACATTCCTTCATTCCATGTTAGGAAATAACTTTTAAAAGATAAATTAAGAAATGTCAATGTAAGAATGATTTGAAATAAGACAATGTGAAGCCTAACTTGACAACTATTTTCACATAAGAGCTTGAACTTTTTTTTTATTCAAATTAATCCCTATATTTGACAATTATTTTCATATTATGGCTTAAACTTTCTTTTGTCTAAATTAATCTCTAATGTGAGAACAATTACCAAGTTCAAATTCCAAAACAATTATCAAGCAAAAAGATTAATTTAGACCAAAAAAAATTTTCAAACTCCAATATAAGGACAACTACCTAGTTCAGGCCCTAATGTAAAAATAATTACCTAATTCAGGGCAAGTGATTTAACCTTAAAACAAATTTAAAAAAAAAAAAAGGTTAATTTGATGTGAATTCTTCGTTTCTTGCGCTTAGCAATCTTATTTGCTACATGTAACTAACGAATATTATATTTTGTGTTTAGCATGTCTTACCTATATTCTTTGGTCAAAGCATATTCTAAGCGTGAGTTAAGCAAATGAGTACAAATATTAGGCAAAAAGCTGCAGATGAAGGCTAAAGCACAATCACCACTTGGTATACCACTTTAACAAAAAAAGAACAGGATGAGGTGCCCCAAAGCAAACATTGAAAAATTCCATAATTCCAGTAAATTTCAAGCACCAAATCTTAAAATCTCTTGTTACAAATTGATTCTCGTAATAGAGTTCAAGCTAGTATCTTCTCCTAGGACTCCGAGAGCGATGTGTCCGTCCGGCTCTGCAAGGTAAAGATTGTTGTTAGATTAAGCATGACAGGTTTCATCCAGCAGCTAAAAGTATCTATCTTCAAACAGAAGAACTATGGCATTTGCACCAAATCAGTAATAACATCTCACTGAAACTTGAGTTCAATCAGTTCAAGTTGTGTAATGCGGATTGCAGTGCAAAGAAAAGTACCATCAAACATACCTTTTGCACAAAGTTGATATCCATGATCAGGGGCAAAGCCAAGAATTTTTTTGGGAGGCTGGGATTAAGTTATATATTTTTAGAGAGCTAAAATGCAATTTCACCATTGTATTACCTTATAATTTTATAATTTGGGGGGACTACAACTTTACCATGTATTAAATTATAATTTTATAAATTTTGGAGCTCTAAAACAGAGCTTTCCCATTTTAGGGGTCAAGGCCCCTGCCTGCCCCCCTCCCTTCGCCCCTGTCCATGTTATCTTTCGAATCAATTTAGTTTTAAAGAAAAAGAAAATGCTTAGGCTAAGTTTCGAGATTTGGGCAAGGTTGGCACGGACGTAGCATCTACATTGAGCTAGTCTAGGTTGTACCAAGGTCATTTGAAATTTGGATTGCTTCAGTTCAAGGCTTAACATGTTCTGGATTTAACTTTGGTTGGATTAATAAATCATCTTTTCACCAATTATAAATGATATATTTAACAGATCAAGCAAAAGTCAAAAGCATATTAATAGAGGCAAACCTCATATTTTTTCTCTTAGAGGCTCCAACACTGGGTCCATTGCTAAAGGCCCAATCAACATTCATAGTCTGCGTAAGAAGTTCTGCTCCATCCATTGCAGATATGGCATTCTTTGCTTCTTCAAACTTTTCGTATTCAATCAGTGCATATCCCTAAGTGGAAACATGCACGTTAGTTTTGCTTAAACAAAAATATAATATAATAAGAAAATACTGCAAAAGAAGGCAAAAGTTAGTCAAAGAATTGCCCTTTGGATTCTTATCTTCAATCAATGCTATAATATAACAGTATTGAAACACGACAAACTAGCATTAGGTAACAATCTAAAGTGGTTAGAAGCACTGCTAAACTGCACAATATCTAATGATTAAACACAATCCATATTCTCTACTGCACATAGAGAACACAAAAAGAAAAATGCTAAACATGCAGATACATAGCCGACACACACACACATGCACGTGCAAGAAAACACATAGTTGCCTGAACCAATGGTCACTAAGAGAGCTACATCACTTTACTATATTGCCAACCTTGACAAATCCAGTGCGACGATCAAGATTTAAATGCAAATTCTTGATCTCACCAAATTCACCAAATGTATTGTGCAAATCATCCTCTTGTGCTTCCTCATGTACACCAGTGACCAAAATTATCCATCCTTCAATAGCTGCACATTGATGAATGATAAATAAAGAAAAGATTACTACATGAGGAAACTAGTTTACAAACATAAAGGAAAATCTCATTTCATTCCTGGACACAATTGCTAGTCTTGATTTGACAACATGTAGCAAAACAAGGGTTGTCCACGGAAAGGTTGCAAGCCCCTAAAATAGCTGGATAGGCTGAAAATTAGGTTCAAAGATTACAATATAAAATGTCTAAGGCACTCAATTTGGTGGTTGAAACATGGAGCACCAGGTAATTCAGTGCTCAAGCAACAGTATAGGGCTTTAAACCACAAGAATGGAGAATCACTTGACACAACCTATCTAGAAACAACAATAAAAAGAGGGGAAACCAAGAAGAATAATAGAGGAGAAGCAGATATAAAAGGGGAAGAGAAAATAGAAAGATGAATTAGAGAGGAAGAGAGAGACTTCAATATGTATTTTCTTATATTTGCTATACAGGTCATCCTACGATACATATCAGTGTTCTCCGCATTTAGCTAACAAATTTAATGATACTGCACCTCACGAATCTGAGATTTGAAAGGTTAAGAAGTTTCAACAGCCCAAAAGACAACTCATTTGAACTTAATGATATTGCACTTTATAATTCATTGGATGTGCATAATGTGAACCAAAAACTCGTGAAGCATCTGCCATCAAACTTGTTCAAGTCTCATAAATGAACTGAATATTTTTCTTCTTCAGTCAATATCTCTAACGAGAAACCCAATAAAGCATGCTCTCTTAATAAGGGTTTCTATGAAGTATAACATATTTAGAAATCATCCAAACTGTAATCTGACATTATCCAACTTAAGGAATTGAATTTAGGAACTCAATGTTTAGAAGAATAGGAAGACCGTTTCTATGAAGTATAACATATTTAGAAATCATCCAAATTATCCAACTTAAGGAATTGAATTTAGGAACCCGATGTTTAGAAGAATAGGAAGTCCCAAGTTCCAACAGTCCACAAGACAACTCAATTTGAAGTCAAATTTTGAAATAACATGTTAAACCTCGAACTAGAGATCAAGGCTATGTTGGGACATGAATTTGAAGATCGGGATTTCATTTTCTACATAAATTGTGAGAATGAATGAAAGATATCCATTCATTATGTAAAAGTTAGTTGAGATTCAATATGATTATATATTTGAAAGTCACAAAAATACTAATTTCAAATTCACTATCAAACAGGCATACAAACAGATCTATGAATTTAGGAATAATTATGAGCAATACATTTATGTGTTTTAACAAAAACACTTACACCCTTTTTGAAATCTAAGTTCCCAAAGGCTAACTAAGGTATTTATTTTATAATGAGATATTTCTTTTCACTAAGTTTAGCCTTTTAAACCATTTAGTAATCAATAGCTTTTACTTGAAACCTTTTATAGAACTTCAGAAAAACTAACACTTAATTCTTAGAGTAAACACACTCACCATTGCACAAAAGAAATGAAACCAAAACCCTATTCATGCTTTAACTGCCAAATTTCCGAACTACTTTCAACCAAATTTATTCTAAAATTATTGAACAAAAATTTAGATCAATTTAGTAATTATTTTATCTTATAGGCTACAAAAAGAAAATCTAAAAAATGGAGACAGCATAAATAAACAGAGAAAGAAAATTTAGGGTTTAGCGGAGGTACTAACATCTCTGGGGACCGGGGCCGCCGTCAGTGCCGAGAGAGTCAAAGTCGCGGGAGGCGAGATGGGAGTGACGGTCGGCGTCGTCCTGGCGGAAGCCACGGCCTTTAGTCTTCTTAGGGCCAGAAAGAGAAACGGAAGCGCCGCCAGTGATGGCAGACTTGAGCTTAGGCATGGAGGCTTGAGGTGAGGCGTCAGCGGCGGCGGCGTCCTCGTCCATGAGGTCGTCGTCCTCCGGCTCGAAATCCACGGCCTCCACGTCAGCACTCGCCATCACGTGATTTAACGTGCGGTTCTTCCCTTACTTGCTATCACGAAATGAAAATTTTCTTTTGTCCCCAAAAGGCCTAAGCTTATTTGAGGTTTTTTATTTGTAGTAGATAGTTTTCTAAGAATTTAACTCTTTTAACTGAATTTACTTTTTACCTTTCCACTATTATGAATTTATTACTGTGTTTGGGTCTAAGCCCGGCTCGATTTGGGTCGGATTTGGGTTATTTTTTATTCAACCTATATTTTTACTTTTATAAATAATAAATATTATAAATATTATATTAATATTTATATATTTTATAGTAAAATTTAAATTAATTTGTTGTTTTTTAAACTGTAAAATGGGCTTTTAGGATAGGCCACACTTAGTTTATTATTGCATATATTTAATGTGTTATTATTAGACTTGTTCATGGATTAAGTTACTTGTTTAAGCCCGAAAAGTTATCTAAATTTTGAAGAATTTGGATAAAAAAATGTTAAGCCCGAAAAATGGGCTTGGGCAAAAAAATTAAACTCCTTTAAAATATAGGTCGGACTTGAACATTCAATACTCGAGCCCTGTCCAACCCGTTTTTTAGTTTATAATACTTTATATTATGTAATTTAGAACACATTAAAAAAATAAACCTATACTAAATATATAATACTACTCTAATGTAAACATAAAAATAAAGTTAAGATAACTATATAAAAAAATCAATAAATAAAAAATATATTATTAAATATTAAAATAATATAATATAAATATTTTAAAAAACAATTAAAAATAATATGGGCGTGACAAAAATGGGTTTTGTTAGTCTTTTGCAAATATGGACGGGTTTGGATAAAATTTTAAGCTCATATTTCGGGTTGGGCTTGGACAAACATAAGGTATGTTAATATCATGCTTAAGCCCGACCCATGAATAACTCTAGTTATTATTAATTAATTTCAATTAATATATTTTATTATTTTTTATATGTTATTTTCAAATACAAATTTGTGTTCTAAATATGTTGTTTCCACGCGTATCCGTGTGTAATAGAATTTCTAATATTGTATTATTCTTATACCTAATATAAAATGACTTTTTAAAATCATACATATCTAAGTTAAACCGATCTAATCATATTCACATTGCTATCACTATGTTGGCAATGTTGGCAAAAGATGAGTTCTTAAGATTTTGAGCATTCAAGTTCAAGTCCCATTATATATAGATGTCACGTGTGAATTTTCTCTCAGATTATTTTGGGTTTAAATTCCACCACATGTGAATTCTGTCAAAGTTATTGAGGTATATGTTTGAAAATATTTCAAATTTTAGTCCGCCAAACTTTGTATTGGATTTACTCTTTCAATTATATATACACGAACGAGGGATACACGTACATTGGTGTTAAGGGGTTTTGCATTTTTATGTAACTTTTTATATGATTAATATTTTAACGATCCAACTCTCATATTTAATGTTCCGTTCACATAGATCATGCATGTCAAGTTTGACATACAATAAAAAGGCATAAAGATAAATTTAGCTCTTAACGTTTACTCATTTTATTATTTTGTCTTTTATTCTCTTTTTAAGGTCATTTTTACACTCGACCTTTAAAATTTAATCAAATTGAAATTGATTGGACTGTTAAAATTTCAATGGCATTTTGTGTATACTTTGTTGTCAACGTGGATAAGTTTTTAAAATTTTATTGAACTTTTCTGAACTTTATTGATATTTTTAATCACTTTTATTAATTTTTAATTTTTTTATGAATTATACGCGGACTGCCATGTTAGTGACCATATTAATGCCGTTAAAATTTTAATAGTTCGATCAATTTTCCTATAAAAAATCAAATAATTTGACTAAAATTCAAAAGTTGAGGGCTAAAATGACCTCCCAAAAGAATAAGGACGAAAATGACAAAATGAGAAAATATTAGTGGCTAAATTTATCTTTATGCCAAATATTTTTTTATAACTATTTATTTTATATAAAAAATATTTCAATCATTAGATATATATATTAATATAAATAATATTTTAAAAATAAGATAGAAATATCAAACCGATTCAAAAATTCACATACATAATCTATAAAAATATAAATATAAAATATGATAATTAAATCGTTAAAATATTAATCATGCAAATCACCACTCAATTGATCTCTTTTGAAAATAGATTAGCTTTAAATAGATTTAATTAATTTGTTAAAAAATACTCTTGAAAACTAGTAATATAGTAATAATAGGATAATAATCAATTATGTGGTATTATTGGTTTTCGATTTAATTAATTTGATTTTGTAGTTAATAATAATTAAATAATTAAATGTTTATAAAAATTAATTTAATCATTAATTCGAGTAAATTATTTAAGGGTAAACTATTAAAATAGTTACTTTTGTTTGCTTCAGGTTACATTTTAGTCACTTATGTTTAAAATTTTATGTTTTAGTCACTTACGTTATCGTTTTGTTACGAAATAGTCACTTTACCGTTAAGATCCGTTACCTTTCAAACGGCAGTTCAACATGGCAGTTCAAATGAGTTTTAATTCTCATTGGCATTTAAAACTCATTTTAACTGTTACGTTGGATTGCCGGTTGGGAGGTAATAGATCTTAACGGTAGATAGATCATTTCGTAACAAAACGATAACGTAAGTGACTAAAACACAATATTTCAAATATAAATAACTAAAATGTAACTTGAAATAAAAAAATGACTATTTTAATAGTTTAGCCAAAACTATTATGTTTACGGTCCACTATAAAGAAAACCATTAATAAATTTCGTTGCATTTCCAAATTATACTAAATGAAAAGGTTAAAATATTTTATGAGTCCCTATACTCTTCATAAATTTAGAATTTAACTTTTATATTTTTTAAATTTCAAAATTTAAGTCTAATTATTAACATGGCTAAAATTTATTAAATTCGATTCATTACAATATTATTGTTTTGATTACATTACTATCGAGTGAATTTTTTTCATTCAAAATTTCACACCAATAAATTTAACAAAAAAATTAACTATGTTAATTACTAAGCTTGAATTTTGAAATCCAGAAAATAAAGAGACTAAATTTCTAAAATTGAAAGTATAGAAATGAAATTCTAAAATTGTATAGAAAATAAGGACCTATAAAATATTTTACCAAAAAATAACTAATAACTGTAATTTTTAAATTTAAATCCTAAAATCTCTCACCATCAATCCCATATAGTATCTATACACCAAATTCCAAGCTGTTTTTACTTTTCGTTTCAACTCCATATGTCTTCGTAATAAACCCCAATTTTTTTTCTTCAACCATATCGGGAAATTACCAAAAAAAAAAAAAGAATAACAATTCCCCGCCAAATTTAAGTATCGCCGCCGTCTCCGTTCACCACATTTTTCCGAAATGGGAAACTGTTGCACTCGCGGAGACGGCAGCGATAAGCTAGAAAAAGCCGCCGCAGGAAACGGCAATGGCGACTCGGATCCCACCGTTACTTCACAACAAACTTCTTATAGAACCGCACCGTCGTCTCAAGGAGCTTCCACCATCGGCAAACAAACAAAACCTGCACCGATGGGACCGGTTTTAGGTCGACCAATGGAGGACGTTAAAGCCACTTACACCATCGGAAAAGAACTAGGTCGTGGTCAATTTGGGATTACCCATTTATGTACCCATAAAACGACAGGCGAGCAGTTCGCTTGTAAGACGATAGCGAAACGGAAGCTATCGAGCAAAGAGGATGTGGAGGATGTACGGCGGGAGGTTCAAATAATGCATCACTTGACGGGGCAACCTAATATCGTGGAATTGAAAGGGGCGTATGAGGATAAACACGCCGTTCATTTGGTGATGGAATTGTGCGGCGGCGGGGAATTGTTCGATCGGATTATTGCTAAAGGGCATTATACCGAAAGGGCGGCGGCGTCTTTGCTCCGGACGATTATGCAGATCGTTCATACGTTACATTCAATGGGGGTTATACATAGGGATCTTAAGCCTGAAAATTTCTTGTTGTTGGGCAAAGAAGAGAATTCTCCCCTTAAAGTTACTGATTTTGGCCTATCAGTGTTTTTTAAGCCAGGTATTTTTTTTTTTTTGTGGGTTTTAAATATGGTATTAATATGAGTCTGGTAAAGATGAGTTGGGTTGAGCTTGGATTAATTTATGCATGGTGTTTATATGGGTTGAATTTGTTAGGTTAATACGGGTCAGGTAGCGATTAGTTGAGTTGAGTTCGGATTAATTTATGCATGGTATATATATGAGTCAAATTGAGTTGAGTTGATTAGGTTTAATATGGATGTTCTATGTATTCTTATCCACCTTGTATATTTTTATTCTTTTAGTTGGACCAGGGGCGAAGCTAAAATAAATTTTTAAGGGGAGCCGGATAAAATTTTAATTTTTTATAGTTTATATTTTTATAATTTGTAAAGTATTAAATCGAATTTTTATAATTTTAGGGGGGTCAAAGTACAATTTTAACTTTATTAATTTAAAATTTTTAAAAATTTTAAGGACCAAAATTATAATTTTATATTTTAGGGGGCCGAGGCCCATGCCAACCCCCTAGCTACGCCCATGAGTTGGACCTAATTAGGTCAATTTTATGCGTGGTATTAATACAAGTTGAGTAGAGTTAAGTTAGATTGGGTCTGGTTGCCGATTGAGTCTTAACATGATTGGTATGAGCATTGTTGTTAATGTAGGATAACGTGGGTTCAAGTGCGCTAATATGTATTATCCTCCTATTAATGGGTTGGAAAATACTATGAATAGTTCTAGGCATTATTATGTCAAAAAGAATAGATACGATCGGAACTTATAATGAAATTGTTAAAAAAAAATGCATTGAATTTAATTAAGGTTGGTCTTAGGGAAGTGATGGGGTTTTGGCAGGGGCGAAGCCAGAATAATTTTTTAGGGGTCGGATGAAATTTTAATTTTTTATAGTTTATATCTTTATAATTTATAAATGATTAAATTAAATTTTTATAATTTTAAGGGTGCCAAAGTATAATTTTACTTTTATTAATTTAAAATTTTTAAAAAAATTTAAAAGTCTAAATAATAATTTTATATTTTAGAGGGTTGGAGCCCATGGCAGCCCTCCACTGGCTTTGCCCCTGGGTTTCGGCCCCTAAAATGTAAAAATAGACTTTTGACTTATTAAATTTTATAATTTTTATGATAGAAAATAATAAAATTATACTTTAATCTCGGTTAAAATGATAAAATTTTAATTTAATATCTTAAAATTTTATTTTCATATTTTCATATATATATTTAATGAAAAGAAAATAACCTATAGTGTTTTGGCTTGGTTTAAAACAGATGAAATATTTAAAGACATAGTTGGGAGTGCATATTATATAGCACCTGAAGTTTTGAAGAGGAAATATGGACCTGAAGCCGATATTTGGAGCGTTGGTGTCATGTTGTACATTCTTCTTTCAGGCGTTCCTCCTTTCTGGGCCGGTAAGCTTTTAGAATCGAATAGGCGGTTCAATTGATTAGATTATTATTGGATCGATTTGATAGGTTCGATTAAAAGATTATAAAAATTAATAAAAATTTAGTTCAATTGATATGTATCATTTTTAATCTAGCTTATTTAAAATTATTTTTGAATCGATATCTTAACCCTAAACTTTAATATTTTATTTAATATTTAATAATTGTATATATATTTTACTATCATTATAAATTTTTTTCCTTTTATTAAATCTAAAATACACAACATATTTTTTAATATTTATATTATAGTATATTTAATTTTTCAATATGATATATATAAATTACATAATATATAAAATAAAATAAAATTTAACATGCCATAAACTTGAAAATGAGTTGGGTTCAAGTTTTAAATATTGAAACCGAGATCAGCTCATATTTTAAGCGGATCTAATTCTCTTAACTAAGCCTATTTTTGAGTATAATATTTTTGTAAGCCGAAAGGGGTTGGCAATGGCCTCGGCTCCCCTTAAAATGAGAATTTTTTTATTTAGGCTCTTTACAATTTATAAAATTTTAAATTAGTAATAATAAAATTATACTTTGGTCTCAAAAAATTGATTTAATCTTTAAAAATTATAAAGATGTAGACTATTAAAATGGTGAAATTATATTTTTTAAACAAATTTTCTAGCTCTGCTACTAATTGGATGATAGGAGAGGAGAAAATAGGGCAAGCAATGACCATTCCCCCCAAAATGAAAAATAGTCTTTCAAAATTTTTAAAAAAATCATAAATTAATATAATGATGAAATTACACTTTTAGCTCCTTTAAATTATTTATTTATTTATTTCTCTTAAAATAATTTTCTGATTTCCGTTCCTAAATCTTTAACAGAACTACTCTAACTCATATAATTAATTATATTTACTGCTAATATTGTTTTTGTTTTGAATTTTAGAATCGGAAAATGGGATATTCAATGCAATAATAAAAAGCCACGTGGATTTCTCGGGCAAACCATGGCCGTCGATTTCACATCAAGCAAAAGATCTTGTGAAGAGGATGCTAAATCCAGATCCCAAAAGGAGGTTAACAGCTGCCCAGGTTCTAAGTAAGTGTATTTTATGTACGTACGTACGTACGTATGCATGCATGCATGTCCTAACATACATTGATCCATGTATGTGAAAATTAACAACAGGTCATCCATGGATTAAAGAAGATGGTGAAGCACCTGATACACCACTTGATAATGCAGTGCTAAGCAGGCTCAAACAGTTCAAAGCAATGAACCAATTCAAGAAAGTTGCTTTGAAGGTACTATTTCAAAGCTTAGAATTTTTCTTTTTTATGAAATTCCCGCATTTAATATTATTTTCTACCTATTTATGAATAAAGTACGAGAAAAGAAAAAGAATTAAATATATTTATGTATACATATCCGTAGAAATTTTCGTGAAAAAATTTGAAAATTTTAACTACACCTCAATTTTTTATAAAAAAATTATTAATTATTTCAAAATTTTTAATAATTTTAATTAAACATTTAATCTTTTTTCTGATATAATTTTTTTCCACGAAATTAATAGGTGATTGCAGGGTGTTTATCAGAGGAAGAAATAAGGGGATTGAAAGAAATGTTTAAGGCAATGGATACAGATAACAGTGGAACCATAACACTTGAAGAGCTCAGGCAAGGTCTAGCTAAACAAGGCACTAAATTATCTGAATATGAAGTTAAACAACTCATGGAAGCTGTAAGTACTCTCTTTAATATACGTATCCCTAAATCATTTTCTTGTTTGTTCGGGTTTAACCGATTTAACTTGCTTCTTCTCTGTATGCCTGTACGTATATAGGCTGATGCAGATGGAAATGGAACAATAGACTATGATGAGTTCATAACAGCAACAATGCATATGAACAGAATGGATAGAGAAGAACATCTCTACCATGCTTTCCAGCACTTCGATAAAGACAACAGCGGGTATTTATTTATTTTTTTCAATTTTTTTAATTTAGGATAAATTATACCCCAAGTCCTTAAACTATTAGTAAATTTCGTTATGACCAATTGAACTATTCTAAAGTTTTTATTTAATATACGTTTACTAAATTAAATAGAAACTTTCGAATAGTTTAATAATTATTTTATAACTTTTAAAGTTAGTAATTAAAACATAAACTCATTAATAGATTAATGATCTTGGATGAACTTCTTTTCATTTGTATATATTTATTTTTCTGAATTTTATTTTTAAAAACTGAATATATAATTTTATATGGCTACTTTTGTTTAGGTATATTACGACAGAAGAACTAGAGCAAGCTCTACGTGAATATGGCATAAATGATAGTACAGACATCAAGCAAATCCTTTCTGAAGTTGACGCTGACAATGTAAGCTGTTCTTTCTATATATATATATATATATATAATTAACTCAAACCATTAACAAGTTTAATATACACTTCACAGCAGTTTTTACCCTATCTGGCCCACTTCGAGCTCAACCAAATGAGGTTGAAAAAATGACTTTCAAAAATTTCGAATCACGATTTAATCTGATTTAGTTTATGAACACCTCTATTTATTACGTGTTAATCTCATTTGTCTTTGTTTACATGTGATAGGGGGTGTGTTTTAGTAAGAGAGTAAAGGTAGAGGTAGTTCAATGATTAAAGTCGAGATTGATGTAAACTAAAGATTTGAACATAAATTTTGTCATTTTTATCGATAATCCAATTGATTTCTTATGTGATAAAAACTATTTACTAATTAATTTTCGGGTTTGATGTTGAATGACATAAATTAATTACAAAATATTTTTGACATATTTGCAGGATGGAAGAATAAACTATGACGAATTTGTGGCAATGATGAAAAAGGGAAATCCCGAACCGAACCTGAAGAAGCGACGCGATGTAGTCGTTTGAGCGTTTTCACCGTGGGGTTAAAATGGAGGAGAAACAAAAGAAGGAAAGTTCGATGTGAAATTTTTTTGTTGAATCACAGGCTCGTGCGAGAATGAAAAAGCTTACGTAAAAAAGAAACAAGATAGCATGCATGCATACATGCATGTAAATCATCAAAAAAAAAAAAAGAAATTTCTCGTAAAGGGCACTTAATTTTTTATACGTAGTGGATCAAATTATATCATCTTATTAAAATAATTTTATTTTTAGAAAGTGAAATAATTAGGTGATATAATTTGATTTCTTGAGTTTATATAAATTAATTAGGTGGTACAGTGGGGGAATAGTGAAATTTGATGGGTGGAAATTTGTAAATGCAAAAAAAAAAAAACACTAATGGATAGGAGAATTGAGTATTTATTTATTTTATTTCCATTTTATTATTACCACTTGAAAATTTATATTGTTTGTTTTATGAATTTTATAAATATAATTGTATATTTTACAAAATAAATTCAAGTTAGGAAATTTGTATTAGCATATATAAAGTTTGATTAATTTCAAAATTGTATTATATTTAAGTTAATGATATTATAAACTCTGAATTTTAAAAAAAAATCAATTAAGTCTCTCTGAACTTTTTGCACCCAGTTGTTTGTTGAAGTTAGTTTGGGTATAAAAAGTTTAGAGGGGCTTAATTGGTTTTTTTGAAAAATTTTGAGGGTTTATTTTACCAATAAACCCAATAGTAATTCAAAAAAAAATTTGTTATCCAAGATCAACAACTAGAAAATGTCAGCAATTTAACAATTTATTAACAACAAATTAACAAAAATCAACACTTCAAATTTATGTGCTTAACAACAATTAGGAGTATAAATGAAATACTGGTATTCACGAGTTGCTCAAGTAGCTCGAGCTATCAATTGAGTTGATTCGAACATCGCAAGCCTAATAGAGCTTTTCAATTTAATATATTTTTATTTTTTAAAATTAGATTTTTATCCTTATTATATATAAAAGGTTACAAATAAGCTTGAGCTTGAATATGAACTACCTTAATTAAGCTCGAGCTTGAGTATTTATATTAATAAACGAGCTCAATCAAGATTGAGTCAAATAGTTTGATTATGTCTCAAACTAGCTTGAACATGAACTAGCTTAATCGAGTTTTGATTCTACATAAATTAATAAACAAGTTTAATTAAGCTTAAGGTCAACTAGCTTGATAATATCTCGAGTCAAACTCAAGCTTAGGAATTGATGTTTAAGTCGAGCTTAAGCTTGCTACTATTCAACTTCGGCTCGGTTCGATTACACCTGTAACAACAACTAAACTAATCTTTTAATTTTAGTAAAGTAAAAGGATTAAATTCTATTAAATTAAAATAAAGGACTAATTTCATCATTTTTTAAAGTAAATGGATGAATTTCGAATTAGACAAAAAAAAAACCTATTAGGCCTCTTTCGAGCCCATATAATTTAATGGACTATTTAACACCCAAATCCTTCCATCCATAAAAATCCCACCACCTCTCACCACGGAGCTCCGCCTATAAATCCACCCTTCAAATCCCCAATTTTTTTCTTCAATTTCCTTCACCTCTTTACCCATTTTCTCCACCGTCCAAAATGGCAACAATCAGTCTCCGCAAGGCCAACACTCGGCTGCCTCCAGAAGTCAACCGTGTGCTCTACGTTCGTAACCTTCCATTCAACATATCAAGCGAGGAGATGTACGATATCTTCGGCAAATACGGAGCCATCCGCCAAATACGTATCGGAACGAGCAAAGAAACCCGCGGCACCGCTTTCGTGGTCTACGAGGATATCTACGATGCCAAAACGGCGGTGGATCATCTATCGGGTTTCAATGTAGCGAATCGGTACTTGATCGTGTTGTATTACCAGCAAGCTAAGATGAGCAAGAAGTTCGATCAGAAGAAAAAGGAAGAGGAAATCGCTAAGATGCAAGAGAAATACGGCGTTTCTACTAAAGATAAGTGAAATCTAAATATATCTGTGGGCTTCGTTGTTGTTTTTTTCCCTTTTGATTTGGGAATTTAGGGTTTTGTATGAACTATTGGAATTAACGACCTAATATGATAATCGCATATGTTTGCTGTTCTGTGTGGTAATGGAACTCGCTTTAGATTGGCTTTGTTCTTATTAGGTAATGGATTTCAATTGTGTGTAATAAGTAGCATGCCAAATTAGATGGGGAACTACACTCGATTGAACAAAGTAATAGTTTCAATCAGTTATTTAAATTGAGGTCGCGGCCGTGTTCTTGGTTGCTTTTAAGACATAACAGATACTATTGTGTTCACTGCAGTTATAGCAGTTTCGACAGTAACAGTTATCGTTATATAACGGCCGTTATTTTAATAACGGATCGTTATTTAAATCACTATTTACAATATCATTTGTATTTCTTGAAATATTTAAATTGACTTATCTAAAATGAGTTTAAAATTTTAAATTGCGATAAATATCAAAATTATACCTCAACATTGATCTAATATTTATTGTTTTATACATTATCAAATTAACAGAATTTTATGTTCATATAAACAATTTTGTTAATTTGATATGAAAATAAGGTTTAGTTTAGCGCTTCTCAAAAGTATTTTTGGGAGAAGTTAAAATCTTTAATTTTTCAAAAAAGTGTTTTTGGGTTAATTTTTTATTTGAAGATGTATTTTTTTTAAAAAAGCAATTTGTTTAGGAGTGTTTTTGTCTCTAATAGTGCTTCATAAAAGTAATTCTAAATACACCTTATGGCTTAATTTAATAATGCTTCTCAAAAGTTTTTTGGGAGAAGTTAAAATTTTCAACTTCTCATAAATGCGCTTTTGGGTCAATTTTTGAATCGGGAAAAGCGTATTTTCTCCTCAAAAGTATTTCTTAGAAGTAATACTAAACACACTTTAAATATATATATTTATTTTTTTAAATATGTAAAATTAAATTAAAATAAAAATTTCATAAATACATTAACCATAGTTCAAGTTTTATGGTGTATAATTTTAATGTTTATCTCTTTTAAATTAACCCAACTTTAAGAATTAATGCAATTGGCACAACTTGATAGGCATGAAGAAATACAAGTAAACCCGCCTTTAGGGTTTCATACGGTCTAATGATCTGTGAGTTGTAAAACGGAGGTTGCTTTTCTCTTATTAAACCCACCTTTTGGAAGGGCAAAACAATTTTGTTAACCTCCGAAACGGATAATAGCGACGGTATTTTGTTAAATCTTATATTTCTCAAACCACTAAATTTGACTGTCTCTCACCAAAAAATCACTCGTTTTTTATTTACCCTGTTCCTTTGTTACTTTCACTAGTAGAAACATGATACAACAACAAAATTTTATTTCATCTTACCTTGTCATCTCCTTGCTCGACGACCGGATTCCCAAAGGAGAAAAATGACAAGTGATGATCTAACAATGGCTTCCCTCACATTCTAGCTGGATGGTGATGGTATGGCACTGGAGGAATCATATGGTGACCAAGCATAGATAAGCAACCCCATAACTAGGATGATTGCTCCTGCAACGAAACCGGCTGGCAGCGATGAAGCAACACCGAGATACGGCAACTGTAATGTGAAGATGTAAACCGAAATCGGCACTGCAATGTAGGGTTGTGCAATAGATATTCAATCATACAAACCAACAGTAGATGTGTTATATATTGAAGACAATGCAAAGCTTCGGGTTCGAATCTTGTGATTATATTGAAGACGTGGACAGTTTGGACATAGATAGTTGCCTGCAACTAAGGGAACTGATATCTCGAAAAAAGGATGACCTAGGAAAATGAAAACTTACCTGAAAAAGTGGATGCAAGTGAGGAAACAACAGCAGAAGATATCTTGAGAAGATGTAGCAATGCTATGTTGAAACCCATGTTCACGATAATGAACAGCAAAGGTAGTAGCGGCGCACCATCACATCCTGCGGTGAGCGGAATTTTAAAGTAAAATCAATCACTTCTTCCTCCATTGAAGACATAAAACCAGTCACAGCACAAGGCTTGTGTTGAAACAGAATGGTAATATCTATGGATTCAAGCCCTCTACTGGTGCAAGAATCTCGTAAAAATATGACCCTCAAAAGTCTCTCTAAATACATGGAACTTTAGAAAAAGTTGAACATATTTGTGTCGAGCACATACATCATGTCTGATACTCATACTCGAGTCCAAATAGGATATTAGATAATGAAATATTTGTGGCTTACCACTTGAAAGAGTACCACCCATGTTCAAGAAACAAGCTGCACCATCTTTAAGATAGTTTGGAAGCTGACTAAATGGAATACCCCAAAGTTTTGATAAAAAGGGTAGGAGTAGGCAAATGAATAAGGCCTGCACCATGGTCCAATCACACTTTAACATCCACCAGATCCATAATAAAAAGTCCGCTTAAAAAAGACTGTAAATAAATGGGATAATATAATTTTTGACCCTTGAGCTTGCAATTAGGTCCATTTTGATCTTAGAACTTGGCAACTCAATTCATTTTGGTCCCTAAACTTGGATTTTGTCAAAGATTTGATGATGTGACCGGTGTTAATGGAACAAAATGAGATCAGATGGATTGAGAACTGATTGATATAACAGTCCGGATAAAGGGGTTGAACCAATTGACTTGAAACTGCTTGAAATTATTATATTTTTCAAGTTCAGGGACAAAAATGTACCTAATTGTTAAACCCTAAATAAATACTTAACACTGTTGTAACTCAGTACTGAATACTTACTTGAAATGCAGATCCATAGGAATTTACAACAAATAGATCCACTGAACCACCCTGCAAAAAATGCAAGAAAATGAGTCTTTTATGTTTCGTTTTATCAACAGGGTTACAGGGAGCTTTTGAAAGATAAAACATCGTACTTTTAATCGCTTTTCGGCATCCAAAAATATTACTTCCTGCAAATGATTAAAATATAATGAGTTACATTAACTTGCACATGATTAGCTAAGATTTCACTGAGAAATTCAACAACCTTCAGCACAGTATCAGCTGCTTGCAACAAAAAAGAAACTATCATCATTAGGCTCCAAAATATGCCAGCTTCCTTCAATGAATGACCAGGGCTGGATCCACTGCAGAAGTAAATGTAGGCAGTAAAAATGTCTCAGTGTAATGCATAAGAGCGATCTTTACAAGACATTATAAAAAGGTAGCAACTGTGTTTCAAATCACCATTATTGAGGCTCCTTAGAATGGGCAGCCAGGGCAGTTCCTACCAGACAGGTTGCCCCATCGAAATGAAGATTGATATTTGAAAAAAATCTAATTAATGTCAGCAACTATAATGCATATTTGCCCAAATGTGTAAAATTTCACTGCTTTTCATAAGACTATGTTACATCTCATAAGACTTCAATTCACTTAACGGTAAAAGTACCATGGAGGCGCTTATACTAGAAATCGGATTGCATTTTTCTCTCTATAAAAAATGGACAAATTAATCTCTGTAGGTTAGATCAAAGAGCAAACCGGTCCTTCTATTAAAATTTTCATCCATTTCTACTGTTAAAAACTTATTCATGTACGTCAACATGAGGTACAAGTGACACATGATGTGTCATTGTCTTGTTATTCTGTCAATCACACTAGCTTTTAACCGTAAAAATAGATGAAATTTTTAATAAAAATGATTACTTGGCTCTTTGATCCAATGTATAAGGACCAATTTATCCATTTTTTTGAGTAAAAGGAACAAAATACACTCTAACTCTCAACAGGAGTCTCCATGGTACTTTTACCTAACTTCACTAAAACTTGCAAATCATCAAGTATTGAGAATTCAGAGGAAACATGTAGAAACTACACCAGCAAAATTCATGGATGTGTGAAACCAAGATTACAATTAGAAAAGTTGTAAGCTACCTTGCTACAGTTATGACAACACCAACAGTTACAAGAAAGCATCCAAGTATTTGATTTACTCTATATCTCCTCCCAAGAAAAATAGTAGACAGGAGAATTTGCCACACAAGAAATGTCTGCAGAAAGTCATAGACCAAGTAAACTATTCAGTTCTTTGAATAAGAATTTTCAGTTTCACAAACTCTAAATGCAAAATGAAACTTATCAGATGAATATAAAATGAAGAATTTCAAGTTAGGAAAAGCTACCGGCAGAATCTTTTAGCTTCTTTACATGTACAAGTCCACTTAGATGTTTTAAAGATTTTTTTTACTATTATTTCTCCCAAAAATCATTTGGTTTACAATCTCTCAGAATTGTTCTGCTTTTTTACATGTAATAAATCTACTTGGTTGGTTTGAGATTATTTTAGTTATTATTCTCTCAAATAGCTTTTGGTTTACTATATTCCTTCTGTTTTCAAGGCATAGAGGTAGAGCGTCAATCAATCTTCAAATCAAAGAACTTTTTGCTTTAGTAGTTCATACTTGAAAGAAACATTTATGACACAATAAAAGCAGTAAATGACTTTTTAGGGTACCCAAAGGACAGTCTCACATTCAAAGCACCCCAACATCTAAATATAAGCAGTAAATGTTCCTTACCTGAGACAGAATTGGAATAGATGCCCCAGATAGAATTGCTGAACAAAAAAAATGTATGTTATAAGATAATAACCAAAAACTTAGTTAAATTCTATTTACTCCCAGCAAATTCACGTTCTCTAAATATTAGCGTTTGAAGGGTAAAAGTATTATGAAGAACCTTGTACTAGAAGCTGGATTGCATTTTGCCCTTCCAAAAAAAAATGAGCAAATTGGTCCATTTACGTTAGATTAAAGAAAAAACTAGTCATTCTATTAAAAATTTAATCCATTTCTATTGTTAACATAAGTCAACATGAGGCACATGTGACACATCATGTGTAACTGTTTGATTATTCCATCAGTCACACCAATTTTTAACAGTAGAAATGAATGAAAATTTTAATTGAAATGGCTAGTTTGCTCTTTGATTTAACTTACAAGATTAAGTTGCTCATTTTTTGAGTAAAGGAGGCAAAATGTAATCCGACTCCTAGTACAAAGGCCTCCATGATACTTTTACGGTGTGTGAAGTAGACAATAAAGAAAAATATCTGAGTGTAAGCTAACCTCCAGCTGCCATTCCAGTCGCAGCAGCAAGAGCCTCCAAAAGACCAATAACAAGATAAGGAGCTTTTGGCATGGAAAGCATCTCGTCTGTGACTATACCAGCATGATACCGGAGATACATAACAGAAAAGTATACAAGTACATACCTGTAAAAACAACAGATCAAAGAGTAAGAGAGGTATTATGAGGGAATAAATTTCCACTTAACAAATTTGTTGCTCTCTTGAGTTAATGGAATCAACTGATTATAAAAAAATCAGCAGCTTTTACATTCATTTAAAATGTACATTTAGATTTACTTTCCCTTTAAACTTCTAAAGAAACTGTTAAAAACTCAAGGGAGAACTTCAATTTTTTTTTCTTCAAAATAACAGAAGTTTCAGAGGTACTGTCAAACCTACACAGGCTCAATATGTTCACTGGTGTATGCATGCTTTTGTAAATGTTATTATAAACATATCATTCAAAATAGCTATAAACATATCATTCAAAATAACCTAACAACATATATTTAAATCCTATAAATATATATATACACATATGTGTGTGTATTTGACTGTGTATAATTCTTGAATATCTGATTTGGTATTAATATTGAGGTTTCACTAACACAGACATATTTATATCAGATATAAAAACAATATCTAAGATATTTTTCATATTTTAATACTAAAAGTTAGTATGAATAGTAATATTATTATTTTATTTCAAAATATACTAAAGACTCGCACAACACTAGCATCCTCAAAGTTGTTGAAGAATTTAATATCATTACTCATTGATACAAGACGTACATCTACAACAGTAATTGTTGTTGTTCTACATACAAATATACATATGTCTGTATATTTGTTTTGAGAATAATTAGAAAAGGTTTTTGATGTAGGAATACATTTTCCTCCCAACAATTATTTAGAATTACAATTCAAACAGTTTTTTATAAGAAATAAGAGAAAAAAATTAAATTTAAATTCTGAACTTATTAGATGTTTTCGTTAACTATAAGTACACGAATCAACTAACCTAAACCATTAGGTTCATAAATAAATAATATTTTGACTAGTTTCAGTAAAAAGATTAAAGGTTATTTGTATTTGGGTATAAAGTATAAACACCACTAGTTTTGTTCAAAGTAGACGCTGCTTGCTATATAAAAAGCCAAAAAGGAAAAGGTTACTCCAAGACCACACAAACCAAAATCAAATACGAAAGCTACTCGAAGATGGGGCAGTGTCAAACGTAAAGGCAAAGGTACCACCTTGACCCCACTAGGCCACCACAAGTGAAATAAGTCCAGGTAATAATGGTAACATATCAGAACTTCTTTTTCTTCTATAATGGAAAAAACCATCTTTTAATTTCCTCCTCTCTTTTTCTCTTCTACAGTGGAAAATTCCTTTTTTTAATATACATCTTCCGCTTGTCAAATAGATTTTCTTCCATTTGAACTAACTAGTTGTAAAGATCAAAATGACCAGTTACAATTTCTTTTTATATTTCTCTGTAACCACTCAATAAAAGGCAATAAGAAGATTAAGAAATTTCAACAAAGAGCATGACATTCGTATTCAAAGTTGAAATTCACATATATGAATATAAATCATTATAGTTTTACATGATTATAGATTTTCAAGTATAGAAGACCAGCTAAAATATGTAAAATTACTTTTAAATTTTTTTCCCTAGGCATAAGCAGGGTCAATCAAGCAACCCAATGCTGCTTTTATAGCTTTCTACATATTCTTTTATATTCTAAAGCTAAATTCACCATTGCTCTTAAAAAAAAGAATATTCTCTAACGTGGGTATAAAAAACTGCCTTGTAATAATTCATCTAAGAAGCCTTTTTAAGTCACTAATCAACATTCTAGATTGTGCAGAACATAAAAAGATTAAAAATATCATAACATAAAATTGGCATTAAACATTTTTCTTTTGTACAAAGAAAACCTGGGGTGAAATAAAAAATATATATTTGGATGACCTTTATGAAGAAATAATCAAATTATAAATTTTGAAGTGATCACTATAATTCTTCAAATGCAAAAGTACAACAAAATTAAAATTTTAAAGTCAATGGGAGGGGACCCTGGTTACGATTTAATCAATCTTATTTTATCCAAAGCTGAATTGGACTACCGTCCGGTCACAAAAAAGAAAAAATATGTGGGTACTAAAATTTTGAACACTATTAGCTCACTACTTTTGGAGCTGTCAGTAGTAAAAAAAATTAAAATATGCTTAAGTTTCTATATTTTCCCTACATTTAAAATTACATGTCAAATTTCATTTAAATTCTTTTATTAAATTCAAAATAAAATATCACATTAGAAATTTAATAAAACAATTTTAAAGGATTAACAATTGAACCTTAATTTTAAATTTAAATTTTGAAAATTAAAGATTAAATTTTAAAAATAAAAATATAAAACTAAATTATAAATGTACAAATAGTATAAGGAGTTAAAACATATTTTAACCTAAAAAATAGGAAGAACGCGCGCGCACCGAACATGAAGGGTAGTTTTCGGTTACCGCTATTAGCACACCTAATAAAACACAAATACTGACTTGGAAACAACGAACAATGCTCTGTCAATAGTAAAAAAAAATTCCAATAACAGAGTCACATTGAACAAGGAAGAAATTTTTTTTTCCTTTTTTATTTCTTTCATAAATAAAAAATAAAGAATTTTCAATAACGACATTTTGATGGTTACCCGAATGTGGCGAGTTGAGCCAAGAAGAAAGGGTAATGCTTGAGAGGAACCAAAGCCAGCTTATACAACACCCGATTCCCTACTCCCAACACCACTGTAACCGCCACTGCTACCGCTACCTCCACCGTCCGATCCCTCTTACTACCAACCTCCACCGTTCGATCTTCAACCGAGTACGAACACGGCTCTGGTCCTTGTCCAGGTCCAGGTCCCGTCTTCTTCGCGCCATCTCCGCCTTCCGATCTTCCCGCCGACCTCACAGTGGCCTCCACTCTCCAACACTTCCTTGATCGCAGAGCGATTCCAAATGACGATTGGATGATGCTGTTGTAGGGACGGCGCGGAGGGAAGACCGGAAGTTTTGACTTCGTCGGCGGTTGAACCGGAATGCTCAGTACCGTAGGTCCGACTGTTAAACGGCGGTAATATGAAGTCATGTCGACTGATTTATATGTAAAACAAAGAAATTAAATGCGGAAAATCAAAGAGAAAACAAAGGATTTTTTGTTGAAGGATCAAACAATTTTGAGAAATTTGTAGCTGAGAGAGATTTCTATTGATACAAAATTCATGATTTGACAATTGACATTTATAGTAGACGTAGTCAAGTGAAAAGCTTCCTCTGGGAACTGTAACTCATTTCTATTTTCCGTTATATTCTGTTTTGGGTAAACTCCAACTAATGTAACCAAATTGTTACTAAATTTATATTTTGGCTATTTAACTTTAAAAAATTATAAATTAGTCATTAAACTATTCGAAAGTTTTCATTTAAGTCACTTAAACGGCCGAATAGTTGAATTTATGAATATAATTGTACTTATCAATTATCATGCATGTAATTTTCAATCCAATCTGATATCTCTAACATATTGATAAGAAATATTCTATATATTAATATTTATTTAACGATGAAAAGCTTTTTACATAACAATAGTTAAAAATTTTAAATTTACATCAATTTTAACAAACACGGATTAATTACTCTATCAAAATATGGAGTTCATCAAATAAATTGATATTTAACCCAACCAATCCAACCGAGTAACTCCTCTTGTTAAAATGGTAAAATAGAATTTTTGCAAAATTAACCGAAAATTCCATTTATATTTATTAAAGAGCTTTCTTTAAAATGGTTATAGTTTTTTATAAAAATAATTTATTCAATAATGTTATAAAGATAATAATGCTAGTAAATGAATAATAATATTATAATGATGATAGCGTTGATATTGGTTAATCAACAAAGAGGGGCAAAGGTGGAGAAGGTGGCGGTGATAAGTGAATCGGTTTACTTGAGATAAATGGAGAGTTGAAATAAGAAAAGGATAAAGGAGAGAAGAGAATGAGAAATGTTGTAGTGCACTTAGGGTAAGAGGCTTAAGTGAGCTAAGAGTTGGAGGGAGAAAGATCCCTTCAACATTGTTGGTTGCGGCATATATAGGGAGAAGGTCCCCTTGCTTGGTAGAGCCACATCATTGATAAAATGAATGGTGGTCTACCTATGTGGTTGGTTAGGTGGCAAGTCTTATTATATGTCAATTGTCATCAAGCGTAATATTTTGTGGGTTTGCTCTAACATTCTTTTTGTTGAAGTAATACGAGATTATTAGGCCTCAATAGTCTATTGGTGATCTCCTCTTAGGGATAAGAGCGTGCCGCTGATAATGGGTGATCTATTGGAGGACTCGTTGTTAGTTGATGACTTGATAGGGGAGTCAATAGGAGATCAAAGGTGAATGACTCTCCTGTGGGTGGTATGAAATATACGGATGACTAGTCATTGGGTGACCAGCTGAACAACCATCTATGGACATCTCTTAGACCGTGTCAAATGCTATCATGTGTCCAACGGAGTAAAACAAATAAAAATGGAAATTTAATTTAATAAAGGTTTCTTTAGTAAAATTAATAAATAAAAATAAATAGCTCAATCCTTTTTTCCTTGTTGTCCTTTTTTTCCTTCTATTTTTGGTTTTTCTTTAATTTTCCTTTTTGATTGGTTGCCATGCAGTTGTCTGCCATATTGCGAAAATCGAACGGCCCTACCTGCCCTCATTTTACATGCACATTTTTGTTGTGACTCAATGCTATAATGTATTCTTGCCTTGTTCAATGGTACGGTCTTTCGTCCCGTTTTGGTTTTAAATTGATATCAAGTAGTTTAAGCATTTCGAATCGTTACAGCCAGTACCTGTATTGATATGTATTGACACATACCGATAAACCTGAGACAGTACAACGAAACACGCTGACACTAGTACATATCAGAACTAAAACATCTACTGGTACGATGATGACTAACTTGATTAATGATCTTCTCAACCCAGCTTAAGACAAGAATTTTCTAATTTGAACTGATTCAACCAAAATTTATGAAAAATATTAAGTTTACACATGACACATAAAGGGAGATGATATCTTGCAATGAATTTGAATATCAACTATAACATCCAAATATGCATACTGTTGTGTTCCTCTCTTACCTTGCATCGACTTCAAACCCAAAACCCTATTATCCATTCTTAAGCAAATGACCGGCAAACTCTACTCGACTTCACTCTCGCTTCTTGACTCTTGATCTTCGAACAAGTCCTCTGGTGGGTCATACACAATCATGTCTGGGAAAAGCTCCAAGAAATCATCTTTGACCTTCTCTCTCAGTTCCGGATAAGGAATGAGCCCTTTCAGGATTACTCGAAACGGCAACGACAAAGGAGGGTCAGGGGATCGTCTCATTTCATCATATATGTCCATGGCCTCCGACGGTAATCCACTATCTAAGTATACTCGAACCAGGTCTCCGAATGTATGCTGATCAAACAAAACTTGCTCTTTTCTCAAATCTTCCCAAACCTGCCTTGATTCATCTACCTTTCGGTTTCTCGCTAGCACCATAAGCATATCCCTGTAAAAGAACATATCCGGCCGGTACCATATCTCTTTACGCACCACATCATATAACTGAGAAAAAGAAATGAGATAGTATAACTTAACAAGCATATAATTTGAGCCTAGTTAATGAGTAATGAGCATCTATGTTATTCAGACTAGGGAGTGAGTGTTGTAACCAGTTATGTGTACATGAAGAAAATGCTCAACACTCAATTTTCTATACCTCATACCATGTTAGAATATATTAGAAACTAATATTTACTTTAGAAAAAAGGAAAAGTCCAAGTAACATAGATTGGCGATTTCGGTATAATGCAAGCTAGAATTTGGGTGGAAGCATGCTAGGTGCTTGCAAATTAACAAAACAAATCAATAAATAATGCAAATTAACAAAACAACAATAAACAGAAAGAATACCTTCATTCATAATCAAATACCCTTTAACATACACAAAGTAGAACAAATCAATAAACAATACAAATTAAACATAGAAATTTGTTGTTATTATTTATGCTTCCTTTACTTTGGGACATTTCAACAAACAGAAAGAATACCTTCATGGTTAGAAAAACCAGATTTATCCCATTATTATGCTTCCTTCTCTTAAATTAGAAGCCCAAGATTAAAACTAGTAAGAAATGTATGCATATAGTGCTTGCTTAGTAGCCTCTAAAATTGTGAAAAAAAGATCATGATGTTTACAGTCACTTCCTCCTAAACCAGAGTTTATTATTATTATGTTTCCTTCTCTTTGGGACATTTCAACAAACAGAAAGAACACATTCATGGATAGAAAAACTGCTCCACCCATCATTATGCTTCCTTCCCTTAGTACTTGCTTAGTAGCCTCTATATGGAAAAGATTATCACGTCTGCAATTAATTCCTCTTAAACCAGATTTATCCATTTTCCCAGAAATTAAAACTAGAAGTTCCTTATCATTTTATTGTGCTTCCTTCTCTTTGGGACATTTAAACAAACAGAAAGAGTACCTTCATGGAGAGAAAAACCTGGTTTTGCCTTTGTAACTCAGCGAGAACAGATACAATATCAGACTTTAACAAGCGAGAGACATGGGAGAGGATAAAGCGGTGCAGTCGGACCGGGTTGGATTGTAGGCGCTTAAGCTCCTTGGCCGCAATCAACCCCTCTTTGGTCATTTCTTTCTTCCGCCTCCATATGGACAAGCTCGGGCTCGAAGAGGAGACTGATACTGCTGAACCCGAAACGTAGAAGTGAACCAAGGCGAGCCTTTGGGTTTCAATCGAAGTATCGTGTAAAAGCAACCGAATCGACGAGGCACGAGCTTTGGCTATAAGGCTGCGAGTTAAACGCTGCATAGACTGAAGTACGCTCGACGATGAATTAGCCTTTTAATCGAAGGCTTAGCATCTGATTGAAGCAAGTCCGAGTTAAAAGCTTTTGGTTTCCCACCGGATTTTAATTTCCGGGAAATATATTTCACGGTGAGAAATTGTTTTCCCGGCGGTCGTTTCCTAACTCCTTTTTTATTTAAGTCTTCGTGATGGGTTATTAATATTATCAATAAAATCAAATAGTTGGGTGATGATTTTTTGTATCTTTTTATTATTAAATAATAAAAAATAAATTCATACTATTAATTAATTTACTTTGTTTTTTATTATAAAGTAAATAATTTTTTAAGGCGGATAAAATTTTAATTTTTTATAATTTATATAAAAGATTAAATTAAATTTTTATAATTTTAGGGGGTTAAAGTAGAATTTTACCTTTATTAATTTAAAATTTTTAAAAAATTTTAATAGCCTAAATAGTAATATTATATTTTAGGGGGGTCGGGGCCATACCAGTCCCCCAACTTCACTCCTGGAAGGAGATCTTGAATCTCGAGTACTCAAGTTCGAGACTTACCATACACAATTATAAAACTGGATATTCAAATCTCACCATATGTGATTATCACATAATTTTAATCCAATTTGTTAGTTTTAATATAAATTAAACTCGTACTTATTCTTATTCTGATTGTATTGTAATTGTTTAATTATACTTTATAATTCTTTGAACAATCCATGTAATAATAATTTAATACTTTTAATTTCTCGATCATGTATTTATAATTATACTTGTAAAAATAAATTCAACTTTGATATTTTTTCAAAATCGGACCTTGACCCGGTCGGCCCGGTTTATCAACCTAAAAATGTTGTATGTGAGCTAAAAACAACTGTCAAAAGAGTGAATAAGTGCTCCAAATGTGGTCCCCACTAGCTGTTTGTTTTCCTCGCTCGTGATTTTTGGCGCGTGATTTTAGCGCGTGCTTTCCGTAATTAACTGAAAAAGTACTGTAATAAATTTTATTTTATGCGGTGAACCCATAATTCATGTTTATATACCGGCTAAACTACTACCAAAGTCATTAAATAATTAGTAAATTTATGTTTGAGTTATTTAACTTTAAAAAATTACAAAACGATCATTAAATTATTTACAAGTTTTCATTTAAGTCACCACGCTATTAAAAATCATTGTTGTATGGCATTCTTTATTGTACTACCTGCACTGATTGAAAGCTAACTTTTCTATTCTCTTTTCGGTTCATTTTTTCATGAAATAACTTTAAATATTACAAATCAAAACTAAATTCAAAATTTTTTCTTCTTTTATCTTCGACACCAATAGTTAAATTGATTGGATCCAATGTGTATTCTTCTACTCGTTAATTAGTACTAATCCACTATATCGATCGTTTAATCATCACTTGAAACTCACTAGTTAGATTTTAGAAAAAAAAAACTTAACAACCCAATAACATTAATAAAAACGTTTGAATAGTTTAATAGTCATTTTGTAATTTTTAAAGTTAAATGACCAATACATAAACTTACCAGTAATTTAATGACCTTGGATGCAATTTACCCTCTTATATTTTTAGTGTATTCGGATAATTAGTTTGCAACATATTTAGAAACAATAGTGAATATTAATATTTGAACATTTATTATTTAAATTTGATTTATTTTTATTTGTAATAAATTTAAATCTAGATATCTATTACACGAAATCACCTATTTTTGTAAAATAATTTATTTGGATTTAGATACCTAAAATATAAATTCACTTTACTTTATATATTATCTTTTTAATTTTTAATTTAATAAATCTAGATATTTATTGGATAATCTATTTAATTTTACTTAATAAAATCGAATAATTAATGAATTAAAATAGTCCATAGATAATTCATTTAATTTAGATTCAATCCTCGAATTTTAACTCAACGGCTGGGTTCCATTAATTTTTTTTTTGTTGATTGAGTCTTAACTCTATTAACATAGTATTGTTGTCAATACAGGAGAACGTGCATTTAAGTGCATTAAAGTGCATTATTCTCCTATTTATGAGTTTGAGAAGAACTATAATCATAACCTATAACGTGATTATTCAAAAAAAAAATTCTTTTACATTTTTACATTTAGCTTCTTTCTTTTTAATTATTGGGTCCATAAATTAACATAAATAAATTAGGTATGCTATAAATTTTGACTAAATTAAGATTTTTTTTTTTACTATAATCCAATTTTCGAATGTCTGATTGAGATGGAGTTAACTCTAAATTTAAATGTGCTCGATTCTACGAAGCATTCGGCAACGGTTTTTAGGGATCATATTAGGATTAATGATAATGATTATTTAGAGGTTGGTGACCCGACGAATTTTGAATCTAGTATTTCAATCTCAAAACTGCTTGAGACAACTAGGAAATGCACTATTATTAATAAAGGTTCTTAATAAAACTATTAATGATCATGACGAGCATTTTAAGACCATTAAAAACACTAAGGTCTCTCTTTCAAATTCGATGAACTCTATGGTAGCTTTAATAAATTCCTAGATTGATACCAAGCCTAATAAAATTGTGACGGTTCCAAATACAAAAACATCGGAGTACAGAAACTACTTCTAAGCAGTAGAGTTGGAATGATAGCTTAATTGTTTTTCTAAGTAGTGTTATTTCAATGTCTTTTTCATTCATTAAAAAAAAAAAAAAAACATTTGTTTTCCTTTATGTACATAACATTAAGTTTGTTAAAAGAGCCTTCCATTATAGGATACAATAAAAGAGCCAACATTAATTAAAAGGTTAAATTATTATTTGGGACTTAAATGTTAGGGTTTTTATTTTTCAAGGACTAATTTAGATAAAAAATCAAATCCTAATATGAAAACAGTTATCTTTTCTTTCTAATTATATTTGATGAAAATTTTTAATGCGCTAATAATATTAGAAATTAAATTTCATCAAATCAACCCTAAGTCTCAAATCACATCCATCGGACTCTATTTGATAAATTAAACGAAAATTAAATAAATTCACAATTAATACTAAATTTTCACAATTAATACTAAATTTACTTTATTAATAAAATCATGAAAAATTCAAATTTAATAATATTAGTAATTATCTTTGAGTATCAAAATATATAACTTTTGATAAATAAATATATCAAATTGAAAAAAAAATAATACAGTACCACGTTAAAAAATATCAAACTCGATATCAAATGATATATTAAGCCTAAAAATAAATTAAAACTTATTGCTTTACAAATCCTCATTTAGATTTTGACAAAAAATTATGATAAATAAAATAATATTAATACACTTAATAAAAATTATAAATATCAAACTAAAATGACAAAATAAACATTTAGAAATGTAAATTATATTGTTTACAAACATTAAAAAAATCAAAAGAAAATATCATTGATGTGAAATTATTCAACTTTGAAGGTAAAAATATTAAGGAGGTTTCAGTACTAAGATTTAAATTGTAATTAATTTTTTATTTAAAAATAGATAAATTAATTTTTATATGTTAGATTTAAAAATAAATTATTTATTTTTATTAAAATTTTAGTAAATTATACTGTTAATAACTAGTGATACTGATAGAATAATTAAATAATAATATGTATGTGTGATGTGTTCTTCGTTATAACGTATAAAGATAATTTTTAACAGTAAAAAAAATTTATTTATTAGTAAAAATGATATTTCAAAGGCTGATGTGAGTAGGTGAAAAGCATATACAGTCTTCCAACCTACTCTAAAATTTATCAAAATAATATATATATTTATATATAAAATAAACAATGAAATGAAATGTGAGGAAAAAGGAAAAGAAATGGAAAACAGAGATAAAGCATTATTACTTAGGGGAAAATGCAGATTGGTATATTTGTAGAAAAACCCTAATCTTGAAGATTCACTTATTATTTGTTCTAAGCTTTAGATCTTTGCTTCGATTCCAGTTAACTCGCCGATCTACTGTGTTGACTCAATGTCGAAACACTGAGCGTTTCGGTGAGAAGTTGAAATGCTGAGGAGTTTTTGATATATATGTATATATTTTGAATATTTCAATGTTATTCAGCGAAAATGTCGGCTTCGTTAGCGGCATTCGAGCGGCCTAGAGGAGGAGCCTCAAACACGGTAACATCTATTTGTTCAATTTTGTTTTTTAATCTTTTAAATTAAAAAAAAATTGTTTGGTTTATGAGAAAATTGAATGTGAATGGAAAAACTAAAATTTTGGATCTTTTTGTTGTGAATTGTTTGGATTTATTATTTGATGTTCCAGATAATGTAGTTTTGATTAAGGCATTTTCATTAACTACTGATGCTAGAAGTTGAAAGAATTTGATATTCTTAAATTGAAGTTCATTTTTTCTTTAGTGGTATTATCATCATCTAATTCCAAAGAAAGAAAGGCTTTTAAGACGAATGTAATACGGAAAATATTGAAAACTTGAAAACGAAATAGAGATTAATAATGTTGTTTAGATCAAAATCGAAGTGTTGGGGATTTTGATTCCAGCTAATTTAATACTGAAATGTCAAATATGTAAATAACTAAAATGAGATTTATGATTTTCGTTGATATCAAGTCTTTAGTTGATATCTAGTTCCAAGTTCAAACCTCGAGAATCCATCCTCCTTTCCTTCCCCATGTCGGTAAAAGAAAATTGCACCGTTGCAATAAAGCATGGATGGAATCGAACTGAATTTTATCTACAACGAGCTCGAATGATCAGCGTCAATAAAATGGCCTGCACATTTCATTTGCCCCCCCCTTTTGTTCTAGGGTTTGTATAAATGTGCAAAATAAACTTCTAACTGTTCTATAACGAGAAAGTTTTCATGCTGTTTGGTGTATATTTTGGTGACTTAAGAAGCATTGCGTCACATTGGAACAGAAAGTTTAATGAAATCCAGATGGGTAGATCACATAAAAAAGGAAAAAGATATATAAAGGAGCTTGGAAATTCGACCAAAACCCTTAATCTTTGACTTTACACTTTCCATTCTTACCGGTACAATTTTTTAAATCTAAAAGCTGTAAGCTGTGCTTCCACTCTATCCTAGATATCTTAGTGCCCTATGGATCTTAGATGCCTCAATTCATGGTCGACATAATATCTGAGCTACTTGGAATTTGATTCACTGCCTATAGTCACATTTTAATAATGTCAACAGTTGAATCCATGCATTACCACAACTTTGGGTAGTTCATAATTTGTGAGAAAAACAAAGTAGACTGTGATGTGGTAGCAAGAAAACAGCCTAGTCATTTTGTGAATAAACATTGTTTCAATCATTTAACTTTTCACAGCATTAATGACCGCACAGCTTTAAAAATTTGGGTTTTAGTGGTACCTCCAATGATGCACATGCTATATATGCACCAAGGAATTGATTAAAAACACTTTTGCCAGAGTATAATTAATTTTACACAAGGTGCTTGGTGCACTTTCATGGCTTCTAACATGCGCCAGTTTTGCAGGTTTTTAAGAGTGGCCCTCTTTTCATATCATCAAAAGGTAAAGTTTTTTTTCCGCTGTTTGCTTTCATCCCTGCTTTTAAGTTATTTTCTTAGATATAAATTCACTCAACAATTTTACTATTCGTCCATGGGTTTTACGTGTATAAATAATGCTTATGTCTATGCATTTTACTTGGTAAGAGAGTAATTGCTCAACTTGCTGCACATCTCCTCTTATGTACAACCATATCTGTAAATTTCTTAGATAGTCCATTGATTCAATTATTAATATAGCTTATTTACAAGTTTGTGTCAAGCTTCTGCAGGGATCGGATGGAAGTCTTGGAAGAAGAGGTGGTTTATCCTCACACGCACTTCATTGGTGTTCTTTAAAAATGATCCTGTTAGTACCTATCATCCTTTCATTGTATGAGTAATTATAGCATGGCTTATTTATTTTTTCCGATATATAAATATTCTGTTGTACTGATTTTTAACATTTATGTGTGGCCAAAGACATGCTACTATTAGTAATCTGTTGTTTGATTGTTAAGTTCATAGTGTGATGTTTATTGGCTTTATAAAACAGGAATTTTGGACAATGACTGTCGTGTTTGCATATTAAAAACAAAAATATTCTCTTGCATCATATTCAATTTATTTGTATTTTTTGCTCACCTTTTTATACTTTATGCATATTTCATGTCATTTCAATGCTTTAGTTGTTGGAATGGTTTAATAGTATACTTTAAATCATTCAGAGTGGTTGCACATAGATTAGGATGATTAATTATATGCAAGACAGTACTACTAGTCATCACAGTAATTTGGGAGAGTGGTTGTGGACCATTCTATCATCAATACGCTATTTGGTAGTATAGTATGTGCATGTTGGGGATTGTTGATGCTTAAATGATGGCATATGATCATTACAGTCCTATTAAACATATTTGGTTATGTTTTTGGAAAAATATTTAAGAGTGAAGCCTTGGTATCTTCGTTGTCTTGAAGGAAAGAGATATGTGGAAGGCATTCTCCATTTGGCAATTGTGACATAGCGTAAACATTTGTTAATATTTGGGCCAGATCTTTACCATTACTCGTAACATTTGCATGCGGTACTTGTTGGCAAGGATTTCAAGAATCCATTTTGTTAGAGGGGATTTTAGAGGCTGTAGGATTCCTGCTGAGCTATATTCCCTAGATAATAATGAGGAAAATGCAGATTTCTGTTCTAAAAGCTAACAGATGGATGTCTAAACAGGGAAGATTCATTGTTTTGGAGACTTGGCAGAACTTTTAAGGTTGGAATTTGACCTAGGGAGATAGTATTATTGTTGACAATGGGTTGAATGTCCTCACTAGGTTGTTAGGGATGGAACTCTGGCTCAGTAGAGATCGTGCCTTTATGATCTTGCAACCACATGTGCTTCCCTTCCCCTATTTGAGAGGATGGGGTACTTCATGACTTGTCACCTTTTCATAATGTGACATGTTTGCTTTGCAACATTTAGGGTCCATTGGTTGTTAAGGTTTTTTCAAAATTGCTATAGATGATCTAGGTACAAACAAGTATGACAAATCCTGTTAAGGTTTTGGCCCATGCCTCTACAAAAGTTATGAGCAAATAAATTTCCTGTATTGGTTGTAAAACTGGACTTTGTGATTGGATGGAAATACTTAGCATGCCACTCTTTATGACGAATGGTCTAAGAGAAAGTGAACATTAAGTGCATGGTAACAGAATGCAGTATAATCTTGTCTAGCATTCTCCCCTTTATCCTAAAGGTAAAAGGTCAAAATCTCTGAAAGAAGTCCTGGAGATCTTTTGGAACAGTTACTATGATAGGAGTTTCCATCTTGATGCAAGTCCAACATAGTGGTTTGAATGGAAATGATGTAATAATCCACATCTTTTGCATTTGGGTTTAGAGAAGGTGAAATGTTTGAGCCTGCAATTGGTTCTGTGATTTGATCTTTCTATGTATTCCTTCCCTTCCATCCATTTATTTTAAGAGAGAGGGAAAGGGGAAGAGATTGATAATTTTCATGTTTCACTTTTTAACACGTTCTTTTTGGAGATCTTATTTCCAGGACTTAATCAAGACAGATGCTTATTGCTTTATTTCCCTGCACAGAAAAGGATAATCCAACCAATATCTTGCATTTTCTGTATTAAATGTTATTTTAAATTTTATTTTCAGGATTTAATTGAAACAATTTGCTTTAATTTTTGTGCAGAGTGCCCTACCACAACGAGGTGGTGAAGTAAATTTGACTTTGGGGGGCATTGATTTGAATAATTCTGGAAGGTATGGATAGTCATTGTGTGTTTTCTGGGATAGTTGCTCACAACGGTCTTGCTTATAGTTCCTCTTGTTTGCAGTGTTGTTGTTAGAGAAGATAAAAAGTTGTTGACTGTATTGTTTCCTGATGGGCGTGATGGACGGGCCTTTACCCTTAAGGTGCATCATCTCTAGTTGAATATTGTTTCAGCTAATATTTTATGTACTTGTTTTCTTCTTCCTCCTTTTTTTTTATGAAGAAAATTATTTGAACTACTTGTCGTACATGATTTTCCGGAAGAATATGTTAAACAAGCTAACACCATGTTGCTTTATAAATTCAGGCGGAGACATCGGAGGATTTGTACGAGTGGAAGACAGCTCTAGAACATGCCCTCGCACAAGCCCCAAGTGCTGCACTTGTCATGGGACATAATGGGATTTTCCGAAATGACACAGCTGATGCAATAGAAGGGTCATTCCATCAATGTTTGTTCCCCATAGTTCCTTCTTAAATTTCTTTGATGATCACCATTCATTGTCTGCCAATTTTTTTCGCAAACTTTCCACTTATGTTATTAGGTTTTTGGGTTCTTCTTAGGGAGAGACAAACGCACTGCTAAGTCATTGGTTGTTGGGAGACCTATTTTGCTCGCGCTTGAAGATATTGATGGGAGCCCATCATTCCTAGAGAAAGCTCTGCAGTTTCTTGAGAAGTTTGGTAAGTGTTGATTTTGAATCGTGACTATTACTTGTTACTTGAGCTCTTCATTAGGTCTGATGGAAGGTGGAGTCCTTCTCACATACAGTTGTCTTGTCTAGAATGTTATCTTAATCTCTGGAATTTGTTTATACTTGTAATGATAACAGGAGGGAAGATTCTGGACCATCCATTTGGTTACAGCATAGAAATCCATAGCTTATGTCTTCAAACATTGTTCTGCTGCAATGAACTCTGGGATATTTAAATTTCTTCTTGTACATTATATCTGAAAGAATCAGTTTGGGGAGGTTTTGTATTGGCCTTACACATGCACACCACATGCAGAAATGATCAGATTGCAATGGTAGCCAACTGTAGGGTTGGTGTTGCTTCAAGTAAAATCATTAAGGATTAATATGAAACTAGCAATATGATTTTCTTACTCCTTTTCTTCTGCCCATATAGCCGCTGATTTTTTGCTTTTCATTAGGTCCTATGCCTTTCTGTGTACTGCAAATTAAGATCCTCTGCTAGGGAAATAGTTTGCCTTCTCAGTTGTGCTTGTAATCTAGAATACGGACGAGCTTTGGTGAAAATTTTGTCCACAGAGATCCTTTTGATAAATAATATTATTTTTCCTCATATTTGGTCTGGCTTTCTGAGCTATATCATCTATGCTAGATTGCCCAGCCCCACCTGCAGCCATGCTCTTCTGGCATTCAATGAATTTGGGATATTTAGGATGTGTAGTTAAACTTTATGATCTGCTTGAGTTTGTCACACTAACTAGTAGCAAGCTTAGTTTTGGAATAACAAACTGGGAAATTTCAGTGATTACATGAAGAGACCTGAAGCAGATATGCTGAAGAATGTTCCGTGCTTTTTTGTTACTATTTTGTCTTTCACTTTTGTATGATGTTTCTTCTGCAGGAACTAAAGTGGAGGGAATTCTACGTCAGTCTGCCGATGTTGAGGAGGTTGACCGTAGAGTTCAAGAATATGACCAAGGTACTAATTGATGATTATTTCAGATTATCAACATATTTGCATATCTGGATTCCTCAACTGGTGGTTATTTTGATAACATGCCATCCAAATTAAGCTATGCTACTTGTTATCCTTTTTGTAATGTAGGCAAGACTGAATTTGATTCTGATGAAGATGCTCATGTTGTGGGAGATTGTGTTAAGGTAGTTTTGTCAATACATTATGTCATTTATAGTTTTCTGATTAGTGTCTTCTAATCAGCCAAGGTGTTTGATTTACAGCATGTACTAAGGGAGCTGCCCTCATCACCTGTTCCTGCATCCTGCTGTACTGCATTGCTGGAGGCTTACAGTATGTGTAACTACTTTTATTTTATATTTCCCATGTTTTCTCAAGTTTTTATGTTGAGTTTTGACAATACATATTTAAGATTTTAGATGATATATACTGTTATAAATCCTCAACATGTATTTTTGTGTCTGAATTTTGTCCATTAGACTTTTATTTTAAAAAAAAAAATTTTCTTATGAAGTTATGATGCTTCGCATGCTTGCTTCTGTCCCAGCAGTTCTTTGTTTGCAAGTTCTTTTTATGTTTCCTTTTTTCAATGATTTTTTTTTCATTTTAGTGAAATAATTGTTTCATGTGTATATACGAGCTAATACTGAGTTACATTTTATTTGATAAGAAATTGATCGGAAGGAAGCCCGGATAAATGCAATGCGCTCTGCAATATTAGAGACATTTCCTGAACCAAACCGGCGCCTGTTGCAAAGGTAAAACTTCCTTAGTTGGGCTAAGTCGTGATTCATTGCTAAGAATGCCATTAGCTATCTAGTTGTATCACTTGGTTGTGCTCTGGAAGATACATGGAAGGTCTTATAAACATTTTTTGATTTATATGACTTGATATGCATCATGTTTTATAGGATTCTTAAGATGATGCATACAATCTCATCTCATTCACACGTGAATCGAATGACTCCGTCTGCCGTGGCTGCTTGCATGGCACCCTTGCTTTTACGCCCCTTATTAGCTGGTGAATGTGAATTGGAGGATGACTTTGATTTTAATGGCGATAATTCTGCCCAGCTTCTTGCTGCTGCAAATGCTGCTAATAATGCTCAAGCCATCATTACAACTCTTTTGGAGGAATATGAGAATATTTTTGACGTAAGATGATCCCATCTTCGTTGTTGCTTGATATGGTTTAAATGCTCTACATGATTTGTGGTAAAATCTGAGTATATCTTTCATAAAAATAGTTTGTATTCAAATGACATGTCATGAAAAATAAGTCGTACAAACTTTGGATTCTTGAAATTATGTTATAAGTTTTATAGCATTTACCTATAAATTTTAATTAAGCATAAACTCATTTAGAACGCTTTTGATTTGAATGAAGTTAGTAGCTAGTAGAGCTGCTGTGAGAGTGAGGAGAATGTCATTTTATGCTGTCACTAAGTAGTGAAAGCTTGTCTCTCCTTGTAATATCTATAATGACGGTGGAGCTTTTTTATCATATAGTTTCAAAAAAAAAAATGTTAACCGTTCCATAATCAGAGCCCAATGCATGTTGTCACCTTTAACAAAGTACTATTTGTGGTGATGATTTGTGTTATTTCAGGATGAAAGTCTACAAAGATGTTCTATTTCAGCTGATTCTCGGATTGAAAATAGTGCTAGTGAAGATTCCACTGATGAGGAAAATCCAGATATGAAAGACAATGGCTACCATGATGCAGAAAATGAAGCCGATCCAGACACAGACGATGATCCTGAACGTGTGCTTAGTGGAAAACTAAGTGAAAGCAGTGGCTATGCAGGCAGTGACCTGTATGACTACAAGGTTCTTTATAACCTCTTTCTCTAATACAAATAAAGTTTATACATCTATGAGTGAACACTAGGCCAGGCTGGGGCCTGGCCTGACATGGGCTTACTTGGACATGAATTTAATCCCAAGTCTGGCCTGATGCTATTATTGTATTTATAATGTATTTTCATTGTTTTAAAATATCATTAAAAATGTAAAATTCCTTTATGATATTAATAATAAACATAATAGGGACAGCCAGGTTAGGTCAAGCTCATGCCTAGGTTTCAATATGTCAACCGGTCCCCACTTCTGGAAACCTTTGCACATGCACATGTGTGTTCACTGACTTGACATGAGACATTGTTATGATGTCTGCTGTTGTGATCAACGTTTTGGAGATGATGTCAGGATATCTTGGATGTGGAAGTTACTTAAAGATCCTTTGGTTGTTGCTGTAGTACTCTTGTGTTGAACTTGAGAAGTTGATGGGTTTCATATGTTTTAACAATCCATTTCCTTGCTCTTTAGTGCATGCTCTGCTCTCAGGAATCATATGTTTTGATTCTTTCAGAGAATTTGTGATTGTACAACTATAACAATCATGTCCTATGGACAAGAAGTATCTGGGCTCGTAATTATCTGTGAAGTGTATTATATGTTAGAGCATACTATTCATAGAATTTGAATGGTTTCAGTTTCAACATGTACTTTGAGATGTATTTGTCATTTGATGGTTATATAAACAGTAAAAGAAGTCATCTGTATGTTATGAAAAGCATTGAGGAGTAGTTAGGAGAACCGGTGTAGATAGTTTCATTTTGTGCTCAATATTAATGAATGATTTGCAGCCATAAGAAAGAAAAAGAAGCAAAGAGTCAACCTCAAAGTTGTACGTAATAAAGCAAAATTCCATATTAAGTATCCTATGAAGAGCATGCTTTTACACGTGTGACTTACCCATCTAGTTTAAGTTTACTGCTGCACATTAGGCATTTGGCTTGATAAAAGACAGGTTGAACGAATGAAACTTTCTAGTTTGTGTTGTAGGTTGCTGATTGGTACTTTCCTTCACTCAAACAGTTGCAGAACTTGATTGATAATCCCTTTAACTAACTGGGACTTTCTTTTGTTTTTTTTTTTTTTTTTTTTTTTGTCTGTGTGTGTGTGTGTGCAGGCATTTGAGGATGATGGTTCAGATGTTGAATCCCCCAGAGACAACCATGCTCAGGCTGAGAATTCAAGCTTAGTTGTAGATCCTCCAAGGATGAGAGACCCTGATGCTCAGCTGGAGGAACAGGCTAAGCAGAATAAAGGAAGTGAAAATCAAATTAATGAGACAGATGTCTCAAGTGTGCTACCTACTGGTGAATCTTACCGATCAATGGGTGAGATTCTGTCGTCAATGGATCCTGGCCATCCCATATCTTCACCTGGGCTTGAATCTTCCACTGAGAAGCCAGTTGTTAAAGCTAAAGGCTCAAGTCTTAATGCTAAGAGATCAACATTTTGGGGAAGAAGTAACGTGAGTTACCATTTTTTGATGCATTATTTAATTACGAGGAACTCTCAAATCAGATGCATTAGATACATCAGACTAGGGGGATTAGAAAATTGATCTTTAAAAGGAGTCTTGAAAATTAAGTTAAAGGCTTTATTTATTGCATCTTCTCTTAATATTTCACTTCTATTTTCTAGGATTTCCATCACATGGTGCCTAGAACTGCAAGCCCCCCCAAATTTTTTAGATAGATAAATGCTCTACACCATCCAAAGATTGCATTTATTATTCTCAATTTAATGATTCTGGTTGGCGTAGCTTCATCTTTTATTGAACTGTTCACAATTACCAGTTTCATTTTATCGATTAATTATCTTTTCTACATGTAGTAAATCTTGACAAATACTTTTGGTGCTGGATCATTTGGAGGGTACTCCTTTTTTATACACTCAAATAAAACTGCATCAGTGGCTAAGAAATGTTAATCTTAATGAAAATCCTGTTTTTCATAAGAATTGCCTAATTTACATATCTGACTGGCTTGATAATGTGCAATCTTTTGCTCCGTTCATAGTTAGAGTTTATAAAGGAACATATATAGCCAAACAAACTATTACTGAACTTCTCTTCTTGCATCTTTGCAACCTATGTTATTCCCTGCTTTGTTGATGGACATGCATGTGCTTTGGCTTACCCGCACTTTCTACAGTTTTGATTCACATAGTAAAACCATACTCACTTTAATCTTCATTGACTTCATTACAGGCTAGAAAGACACCATCAATGGAATCTGTTGATTCTTCGGGTGAAGAAGAGTAAGATGCTTACTGAATCTTTATATTCTGCATTCTTTTTAACTAGTATGTCTGCATTTCAAAACTATTACGCAGGCTTTGTGCTTTTGCATCTCCTGCTTTCCCAAGCATGACCTATTAGTATCCATCTTGAAAATATATCTACTTATTTTGACTTGATAGTTTCATAAGATGTCCATACAGTAAAGTGGGGTGCTTTTGAGTTCTTATATTAGAACTGTAAAATATATTTTCGTCTCATGTCTGCCACGTTATAATGGCATAAGCAATTTGTTATTTTTTTCCCTAGGCTTGCTATACAGAGGCTTGAGATCACAAAGAATGATCTACAACATCGTATCGCAAAAGAGGTAGCACTACTTTCCTGAAATCATCCTATGCCCAAATGGAGAATTTTTTTCTGTTTCCACTGACAGATTGCTCATTACCTATTGTAGGCTAGGGGAAATGCAATTTTGCAAGCTAGCTTGGAAAGGAGAAAACAAGCTCTACATGAACGTCGTTTGGCACTTGAACAAGATGTATTTCTTTCTTACCATTTGCACACTTATTCCTTTAAAAAAGAAATTGCTTGCTGATTTTAACACTAATTTTCTGCAAGGAGTTGAGTCTTCGGGACTTTAACATTACTTTTAAGAAAACTATTCTCTCTTATGCAATTATCTAACCTTTTGTTCAAGAATGAGATTGCTTAAGTAGTGTTCCTACATACCTGTAAATGACTCTGTAGGTCTCTAGATTACAAGAGCAGCTACAAGCTGAAAGGGATCTTAGAGCGGCTCTAGAAGTTGGATTGAGCATGTCATCTGGACAATTTTCTAGTTCCCATGGAATGGATTCCAAGACAAGGGCCGAGCTTGAGGAAATTGCTCTTGCTGAAGCTGATGTGGCTAGATTGAAGCAGAAAGTTGCTGAACTCCATCATCAACTGAATCAGCAACGGCAACATCATTACGGTTCTCTCTCTGATGCATGTGACCGTTATCAGCATGTCCAAAATCATAACTCTCAACAGTGAGTTCATTGAATTCTTTTCAATACAGGTTACCAACATGTCTAAAGTAAAACTGATTAGGCGTTGCTCGACAGACTCAGTGAGTTCATAATAAATTCTTTTAGACTTATGTCTTTTGAAGCCTTTTGGCTATTAAGGTGAATTCAAGCTTATATTGAGTGTCGAACGTGGGCATGTTCAAATTTTTTCAAGTTTTCCATGTATTTGGAGGGTCCTTGGAGGATCATATCCTCATAACCTATTTGAGTATGTGTTGGACACGGGTGCTTAAGGAAAAATAAAGTTTCGGAATAACATAGCATTCAAGCCCTTAAGAAGATGCAGTTCTTACAATATGCTTGAAAACATGGATCCATATTGCTGGCTCTTGAGTGGAGTGTGGGAGGAGAGCCATCTTTTTAGTAGCTTCTAAATCACTAAAGCCGAAATCTTCTGCAATAAGTCGGGTTTGTGGTTTGGATGGATGTGGTCACTACCAAATTTTCAATAACCCAATAATTGAATCCTAGAGAGAAAACTTTTGCAACATGTTTATGAACTGTTTTCACCGTCTTGTAATGGTAGTTATTACATTTATGGGTGATTTTGAAGGATTTCTAATTATTGATACTTTACACTGTCATATCATTTTTGATGCACTTTCCCGAAATGGTAAAATTTAAATGTCTATGAAATTTGTCTGCTAAAGTGTTTAGATGCATTTCTATTAGTAACCTTCCCTTTCCTGTATGTAAAATGTATATTCCTTTTAATGTCTGCAGGAGGTTTCTCCAGCAAGATTTTGACACAACCCTTGCTTATTGTAATCATGAGAGGAAACAAAGAACAGAGGTATGTCTTCGGTTTCTTTTAGATAATCTATGCACAGATCGGTTGATTGAATCGAACTTTAAAATTTATTGGCTTTCATTATTTTATTATTTTGGTCTGTTCTAGAGTTTTAGAGCCAGCTTGGCCCGGCTGTTTGACCCAGTTTATAGTTGGGACATTAAAGGTTGTCCAGGATGGAAAACCCTAAGCCCAGATTCATTTAATCCTTATGGCTTACTGGCCTTGATTTTTTTGGTCTTTGAGTCTTAAAATGGAAAAGAGAGTGGCTTTGTTGGAATTTAGGCTTTTTTATTGAAATGAGAATGTTGAATGGAAAAACTCTATAAGGAGCAGAAAACCGAGGAAAATAAAAGGGTGGGGGTTGGTTTTTAATTTAAAAAAACCGTTAATGCTTTTGTTTTTCTGCATCCATTCTGGTCAAGTCGAGTCTCTTACATTTGAACTCCGGCAAACTATGTACTTGTTTTAGTTCTTCAGATATTTTTGTTCAATCCTCATAATTCTTGTTAAAACTATTATGCAGGAGAGTTCGTTAGGGCCAGACTGGAGAAATGTTAAAGGACAGGGATTGGCAATCGGCAACAGCACCAGGCAGCCTACTCGAAAGCAATTTGTGGATTCACCGAACTTGAGTGACTCAAAAATTATTGAGGCATTGCCAAATATGTCTATCAATGAGCTTTGTGCAGTCGGTTCTGCCTCTATCCCTTCCACTTCAAGAGCAGCAGAGGTAAGACCGATTTTGTTAGCCATCGAATGATCTTATTCGCCACCAGAATCCAATTATCTGAATCCCAGCCATTAACTTAGTCCAAAGTAGGTAAAAGTTCCATGGAGGTCCCTATACTAGGAGTCGGTTTGCATTTTGCCCTCTTTACTTAAAAAATAAGCAAGTTAGTTTTGGTACATTATATCAAAGAGCAAATTGGTCATATTCTGTTAAAATTTTCATTCATTTCTACTTTAAAAATGGCATGCTACGTGTACCTCATGTTGACTTATAGGGACTAGATTTTAATTGTAAAAATGGGTGGAAGTTTTTACAAAAGGACTAGTTTGCTTTTTGATCTATCGTAGAGGGGTAAAATGCAATTCGGCTCCTAGTACAAGGACTTTCATGGTACTCTTACCGTCCAAAGTAACTTAGACTCGATACTGAAATCCAAGCGTTCTCCATTCACAGATGATTGATTATACGAGACATTCATCAGCAGCTTCTTCTGCTTTAGTGGAATTAACAACCCGTCTCGATTTCTTCAAAGAACGACGATCCCAACTAATGGAACAGCTCCACAACCTTGATCTCAACTACAGCAGCACATCGGCTCAGGATTTTGTATACAAACCACCGTCATCACCTCCATGGAACTAATCACCATGGGAGTACAGTTGAAAAATCTGAAGGAACACCATTGTTGTCTTTTGTGTCTTGTTGTACATCCTATGTTTGTTGCATATATAAATGTATTTCTTTTAGCTCTTTTTTCAAATTTTATTTCGTTTTTTAATTATTTTTTTGGTTGGGTTTTTTGAGAAAGTAATTGGAGTTAACGAAAATATTTTATATTTTCTTTTTGGTTGGTCAGAACACATTGTAAAGAAGAAAAAAAAAAAAAAAGCAGTGAGACTGTCAATGGTTGGTGGAGCTTGGAAATTGGAAATTGGAGTCTGAGGTATGTGTATTATTTGAACGAATTGTCGTTCTATGACTATGATCATCTCTGCACTGCTAATATATATATATATATAAATTTATTTCTCTCTTTAAATTAAAAAATTTACATGTTCAAGATTACATATATTTATCAAGAAAGTATTTGCATTTAATACATATTTTTATTTATTATATATATATATATATATCTTCTTTAGTACTGGTTAGAATTTTCATTGATTAAAAATTTTTACTCGATTTTGACACACCTGTAAAACAGTAAATTTGAGTGACCCCAATTTGCTTCTTAGGAAATATTATATAAAATAATATTTTTTCCAAATAAAAACTGAGTAATTTTTTTATTAAAGGGAATATTTGTTATTTAATAGAAATGGCAATTTTAGAGATTATAAGTGCAAATACATACTAATTACAAGTACAAATATATGTTGGGTTTGGGATAATATATATATTTTAGTTTCTAAATTTGTTAATTAGGTTTATTTTGGTAATTAAATTTGACAATCAAATTTATTTTAGTTCTTCAAACTTGAAAAATGCATGGAAGTCTAATGATGTGATATTTTGAAATTGTTACATTGTCACTTGAAGAATTAAAAAATTAAAAAAATTTTCCAGAATGTCTCGTGATACAATCTTAGAGTATTACATATGGTATTTTAATTATTGGATTGGAGGTTGAATCGGTTTTGACTCTTAGTTTTTAATTCAATCGGTTTAATTGATAAATTAACAATAATTAAAATTTAGAAAAATTAAAGAATAGAAAATTTTATTAAAATAGTTAACCTATTTAACTATTAAATTTTTTTATTTTTAATTTTATTAATTTTGAACAGTTTCATCTAAACCCTTTATTTGGACTAGTAGTCCGTTCTTGGTCTAATCAGTTTAAGCAATTAATTTAATTGTGTTTTTAGAATGTTGATTACATCAATAAATTTTGACGGAATTTAAATTTAAAAATCAATATAGATGCGAAGAATAAAATACAAATATTAAAGTGGGTCAAGTGACCAATTTCAGGGTTTTTATTAAACTAACAAAAAATTAATTAATTATCAAAATAACCTACTTTTTTAATTAAATATCAAAATGACTCAAAAATACGATGAAATTTAGGTGGAGCCAAATTAAGTGGCTCCACCAGTTGTCACGTCGAAATAGGGATTAAAATAATTTTTGGTGGAAATATTTTGAATGGCTTCCACTCAGATAAAATATAAGGAAATATCAGTAAATCTAAAAATTGAGATCCTTTAAAACAATTTTCCAATTTTTGGTGGAGCCATTTGAAATGGCGCCACCACCTTTACAGCATGTTTTTTTTAATTGTCTTTTTTTAACTTTTCATATATTTAAAAGTTAAGGCCTAAAAAGTAATTTTTTTTTTTTGGTAATTTGAAATGGCGCCACCACCTCCTGAAACTTTTTTTTACTTTTATATTAATTTCTTACTTTATTTTATTTATTAAATTTATATTATTAATTTTAAAATTTTATATTATTAACTTATATTAATTCTATTTATGAAAATTTTTAATCAAAAATATATTATCCCATTAAATTACGATAACCATAAATCAACCAATAATATGCTTACCTTAAATTTTGCTAATATGGTAGTATATCACTATAGTGAGGTTGATGATGACGACAAAATTCTCTTTTTTTCCTTAAATTAAAAGTGGAAATCATTGACCGTTGGAATAAAACGGAAAACAAAATAGACGGTTACGATTATCTTTCATTAGCGTGTAGACAAATGGAGCCCACTGGTTAGTTTAGTTTGAGGATTGGAGTGTGTATTACGGATTACCGATGCATGTCGTTATCGATGCCAACGCGCATGGACAAAGACTCATAATGGGTGCTCATTGCTCCACTCGATTCTTCAGCGCGTGTAGATCATACTCCTTTTGGCCATTGAATAAAGCTTATTATTATTATTACGGGAGACATTACCTATACAAAACTTAAATGATTTTACATTATTTCGTAATTTTTAATTGATTAATATTTTAATAATTTAATTATTATATTTTATATTACATTCATATTAATTATATACATTAAGTTTTGCATAAATTAAAAATTTAATAATTTGTTTTATATAAAGAATTTTCAACTGTTAAATATATTAATATAGACTAAGAGTAAGTAAAATTTGATTCGATTAAAAAATTTGATAGAATTTTAAATTTTAAATTAAATAATTTGAGTTATTTGAGTTAATCAAGTCATTTGGATAAACTCGAATAAAATTTAAGTTTTTCAATTTAATTCGAATATGAATTACACAATTCGAGTTATCTGAAAATCCGAATAAAAAAAGTCAAAACTACTTTATTTTGATAAATGTTTACATTTTCTAAAGTTAAAAGTTAAAACCATTAAGTTAAAAGGCAAAATTACGTTGTTTTGATAAATATTTACTCATTAAGTTAAAAGGTAAAACCATTGTATTGTTTATGTAGTTAAATAATTTTATACTTCGTTTACTAGTTAAATAATCGATTCATGTAAACGCAACATTGAGTTTAAATAATAGGATTTGTTAACTCGACTCGACTTGACTCAAAATTTTTTGACTCGATTCGATCCGATTCGAAAAAATTCAAATTGAGTTCAATTGCTAAAATAAGATTCGTCAACTCGACTAACTCGAAATTTTTGACTCGATTCGACTTGACTTGATCGAATACTCACCCCTAATATAGACAATATTTTAGATTGATAATATATAGATATTGAATCTATTTAAAATTTTACATGCATGACGGAGTAAACATATTGATAAATTCAATGTTGGGTTGTTAAAATATTAACCTATAAAAAATTACGAAAATATGTAAAATCACTTAAATTTTGCACTAGTATAAGTTGATTTATTCCTTATTATTATTATTGTTGTTGTTGTTGTTGTTAGACTTAATTCATGAATTGACTCTTGAAGTATACCCATTTTTTCAATCTGGTACTTAAACTTTTTTTGTCTCAATTTGGTACCTAAAGTATCTGTTACTTCTCAATTTGGTACCTAAAGTATGCCTCCGATATATTTTTTAGTCATTTTTTAACACATGTTAAAAAAATTTTGATAGCCAATCACAAAGCACCACGTAGCGGTTTTATATAAAAAATAAAATATTTTATTATATTAAATTTATATACACTTTGAAAAATATGAAAATGAAAATAAATATATAAAATTCAAAATATATATATGAAAAATCTAGAAAAATAAATAAATTATAAAATTTTATAAAATAAAATTTACAAAAATACGATAATTGAAAAGAAATTAGTTGAAATCAATAATATTATTAAAAAAAAAATTATAAAACTTGTAAAAAATTATAAAACTTGTAAAAAATTATTAGTTGAAATTATCTAATCGAGATACACGTGTTCCCAATTCAAGATTCCGAACGTAGCCTTTCTCCTCTCGTATGTTCAAGAACCTCATCGACTCGAATCAACTACCTCAAGAACCCAACTGCGGGGTCGTTTAAACCCGATCACTTCTTCCTTGATTTGGTCTCGAAAATTCGAATACAGCACGACAGACTCGAATCTCCAACTGTCAGCAAACACGACTCCAACCCAACGTGCTCTTTGACTTGAAATTGAATTTAACTTTAAGGGATTATTGGTCTATCCCGATACTTAGGCAAAAAATAAATACCGATTGGAAGAATTTTTAGCACAAATTCGTATCTCACGATTCCCGACCGGAAAGAACATCGGCCTAAAGCTAAGATGAAATTTAGTGAAGCATGAAATTATTCATGCTTTGTATGGTTTGAAAGGTAGGTTGATGATAATGGAAGAAATTGGAGAATGAGAAGACTTGAAAGGAAATTAGCCCAATTTATAAAAGTAAGCAAAATGCCAATGGAAATAGCAGTAGCTCACGTCAATTCCAAAGAAAAAGAAAGAACAATTCTATTCCAAATTGAAGTAGGAAAGCAAAATTCATTGATGATTTTCCAAAAAACATTAATGCCCTATTTATATACATAAAATTTACTATTTAATTTAACATAAAATTAAAAATAAAATAAAATAAATAAAAATAAAACAAAAATAAGACTTTTATATTTTTCGCTTTTTACAAAGTCAAAATATCTGGTGAGTCTTTGGCTTTTCCATATTTTTGATTCGGTCTCATCCCATTAATTTTATTTCAATTTGGTCCTTTTTGCTCCTTTTTTGTCTCTTGGCGTCCTAATTGCATCCCTGACAAGATTAAAACATAATGGTACTAATTAGCAGGGATCAATTCAAAAATAAACCGAATTTAAACACAAAATAACATGCAAATTAATATGTTATCAATACAACACATTAGACTATTAAAGAAACCAAACCTTAACACAATGAGTCTCTAAGCAAATCTTCGTTTCCATGATAACGGAAACATCTCTGATTTGAAATAACATATGCAATGGATACTTAGTCAAAACAAATCCTCACAAACTCGAAGGAAAAATCCACGAAGACTTGGAAAATTCAAGTTGCGAGAAACTCACAAAGTTTACGAGTGATAACCATGGCGAAACTAGAGGGGAGAGGCAGGGACCTGGCGTCCAAAAATGAAAAATTGTTCCTTTAATTCATTGAGTAATGTAAACTTGTATTTCGGTCTCCTCCTAAATTTTAAAATTCAATTATGTTCTCTCCATAAATAAAAAATTTATAGTTTAATCCCTTAAAATTTATAAAATTTTACATGTCAAAATTACGCTTTAACTCTCTAAAAATTTATAATTAGTTTAAAATTTTACTTCACCCTTAATCGTATGACGGTAAATCACGAATAACATATAAATACATTATTATTTCGTGCTTATAATTTGGGATGTAATTATTATTGAGTGAAATCTCTAATGCTTTTGTAGAGAATTATGATTTATGGAATTTTGCCACCATTTTTATTTATTTTATCTAAAAGAGCATGGGATGTAAATACAGTAAAGCCACCATTACGGCATCCTTAAAATGTGTAAAATTGCTATTTAAGTTTTTAATTTTTTTTAAAAATTTTAAATTAGTAAAGGTAAAATTACACTTTAGCCTCCCCTAAAATTATAAAAATTCGATTTAATCATTTACAAATTATAAATATATAAACTATAAAAAATTAAAATTTCATCCGACCCCCCTAATAAATTGTTATGGCTTCGCCCCTGTGTAAATATCACATTTGATAACTAGAAATAAATAAAGGCATGTGCATGGTTAGGGGTCGGTAGTGTTTCCAACCCTTAAAATGGAAAATTTTATTTAGGTCTTCTAAATTTTTAAAATTTAAAATTAGTAAAATTAAAACTATACTTTTACCCTTAAAAGTATATATTTTTTATTTAGGTCCTTTAAAATTTTAAAATAATAAATGTAAAATTATATTTTTGCCCAAAAAATAATAAAATTTGATTTGATTCTTTAAAATTATAAAGATATAGACTATTCAAATGATGAAATTACATTTTTACTGTTGTAAACATTAAAATTTAAGTCCAACCCGTTAAAAAGATTTCTACCTTTGCCACTACGTAAAAGCATGTATTGTATCTATTTTCTTATCTTACGAAAATATATAAAAAAGTGATAAATTAACATTTAATTCCTGAATTTATCAAAATTTTTGTTCATATTTAGCTCAAAACTTGATAATTTTTTTTAATTTGATCATTAAACAAGGATTTTGTGATGACGTGGTATAATTTCACAGTGCTGCATCATCTTACTTTAAGAAAATCCGAGTTCAAAGATGAAAAAACCTGCCAAATTCTGAGACTAACACAGACACAAAAAGAACTACATGGACCAATATGAGAAATTTTATCAAGTTCAAGGACTAAAAGTTATTTTATCCGAAAAAAAGGAATGTACGATTCGATATGATTCTCTATGTATTTCCATACTGAGCACTCTCTCACTCGACTTCATAGCGCGTCAAACGTGCTTCCTCTCTAGAATCATAAACGAAGCGGTTAATAAAAATAATAATTAAGAAAGAAAAAAGCCAATTAAAACGGTGCCGTTTGAAGGTCACCGCTCCGAGCCGTCAAGTATTGAGCAAGAGAAACAAAATAAATAAAAAAAAAACATTGAAATTGTTGAAATTCTAACCTCATCCCCAATTTAGACCAAAATCAAAGACATTATCTCTCTTTTCTTCTTATTCTACTTCTTCTTCTCTCTCTCTCTTTTAATTTTCCAACGACCAAACCCTAAATTAATCCCTCTGTCAATTCGTTTTCGCGATGGTTTAGTTCGAGGTTTTTCTTCAGATCCGATCCGCCTCAGGTGAGTTCCTTTTTATTTTATTTTATTTTCTGATTTTTTTTTCGGATTTTTCCTGGTGAATTTTCGGGATTAATTGATGTAATCATCTTCTTGTTTGACGATCAGGTTCTGTTTATTTTCATCTCTTTTTTTTTGTTATGGAATTTTATTTTTTTGTGTGTCATTAATGTAATTTTATCTGTATTTTGAGAAAAAAATGAAATACGACGGAAGGGGAAAATTAATCTGAAACTGTAAATGTAATACAATCTAAAAGAACTGTTATTTTTTCTTAATAAATTTTAGAGAAAAAAGGGTAATTATACATTTGAAATTGATTTGAGATTATTAGGAGTTGATTTTCTTTACGTTTATCAGTATCCATGGGAATTTTATTATTTGAAAGACTATGCTTTTGTGGGTTTTTAATTATTTAATGTTTTTAAATTTTGGGAAATATTATTGTCCTTTGTTGTTTTGTAGAATGTTTGGGCCGGCTGTTAATTATTTTAAGGAAACGAAACAATGTCTGGGTTTACTATCAATTTTTTGTATATTAGGTTGAGGCTAATAGTACTAGTTTTAGGATGTTATTGCCATTTGGAAGTAGCTCCAGAGTTATGCTAGATTTTGCAATAAATTTTGAACAATTTTGACTGATCATGAAAGGATAAGCGAGACACATTCGTAAGGATTTAAACTTTTGTGTGTATTTGGACTGAATGAAGCTGCCATTTGAGGACTGAAGCACTTTGAAGTATATTCAAGGAAGTCATTCTGGTTTTAGAGATTTTAAATTGTACTTTTTATAGCATCGCTATGTTTTGTGAGAGTTCCCTCCAGATTCTTTGGTTATTTTCTAGATCTTGGTCATAGGTTTTGCAATAAGCCAAATGGTTTAATTAATGCTTTCAGTATTTTGGAAGATTTGATCCTTTCCCATTATAACTATGTTGTATTTGATTTGATTTGATTTGTTTTAGCCAATAATACGTGGCTTAGTCTGCATTGCTGGTTATGTGTGCATTGTGCAGATTTAATGCATTTTGACGAATTACTTTGGATGGATGATGATAGTGGAAATAGATAAAATGTCTGCTCCTTCATCTAGGGAGCGCGCACAACATCTTTATGAGAAGGTATATCTTATATTTTCTAGAAATGAGGTTCCATTTTAGATCCTGGTCATGATGTTTACATATGGCATCCTCTGCAGAATATCGAATTGGAAAAAAATCGTAGGAGATCTGCTCAGGCACGAGTGCCTTCAGATCCCAATGCCTGGCAGCAGATGCGTGAGAATTACGAGGCTATAATTCTTGAGGACCATGCTTTTTCCGAGCTGCACAATATTGAATATGCTTTGTGGCAGTTACATTATAAGCGGATTGAGGAACTAAGAGCTCATTATAGTGCTGCAGTATCGTCTGCAGGATCAAACACGTCTCAGGGTGTGAAAGTTCCTCCACGGCCTGATCGACTTACAAAAATAAGACTGCAGTTTAAGACTTTCCTTTCAGAGGCAACTGGATTTTATCATGATCTAATTTTGAAAATCAGAGCAAAGTATGGACTTCCATTTGGGTACTTTTCTGATGATTCAGAAAGCCAAATTGTTATGGACAAAGATGGGAAGAAATCTACTGACATAAAAAAAGGTTTGGTGTCTTGTCACCGTTGTTTGATATACTTGGGAGACCTAGCACGGTACAAAGGATTATATGGAGATGGAGACTCTAAATCACGCGAGTATGCAGCAGCTTCAAGTTACTACTTGCAAGCTGCATCGATTTGGTCATCAAGTGGGAATCCACATCATCAGGTTTTTCTTTATTTTCCTGTTAATAAATTACGCTTAACTTTTATGTCCCAGCGAGCTTTTTGCACCTGCCTCGAAGTTTTTATGTTCATCTATATTTTGATTCTTAACGTGGGTATTGATCTCCTTATTCAGCTAGCTATATTGGCTTCCTATTCTGGAGATGAGCTGGGAGCTGTTTATCGATATTTCCGAAGTTTGGCAGTGGATAACCCCTTTTCAACTGCAAGAGATAACTTGATTGTGGCATTTGAGAAGGTATAAAATCAAATTGTAGTTTATATTTTGGCATTTGGGTCTTATACATTTACTTTCAGACAGCATTTATATTTACTATGGACTCGTGGATGTGTATTATAGATGATTGGTTAATGTACGTTATTGCATCTGACTATGACATTAAGTTGCTGGCGTAGTTGAACATTGTGATGGTTGTTTATCTTCTTAAGCATTACTTAGCTGTCTTTGAAAATTTTAGATAACTGCAAACCATTAACCTTGTCTAAGGTGATTTTATGTAAAGGTACTCATCCGTGCTATATGGATGGATTAGTTTAAGTTACAATGTGAGATTATATCTACTGTTACCTAACATTTTCATCTATGGATTTTTGGAACGATATTTAACTGTGTCAAAGACATTTCTTTTTCTGACGTGGTAATCCAAGTTTGAGATTTGTTTGCTTTTAATCTCATAAGATTTCTTCAATTGTTATTAAGAGTGCAATAACTAATTGTATTTATATGTGACTGATTTGAAAATTGAGTTGTGAGCGGATTTATTATTTATATGCTAGTACTTGGATATGTAACTACTATAGAAATTGTATAAATATGTCTGTTTTTGTTTGCAGAATCGTCATAATTATTCACAACTTCCTGGAGATGTTAAAGCTCCTTTGGTCAAGGAACCTGCTCTACGGTTATCTGGAAAAGATAGGGGGAAAGCAGAAGCAAAACTTGCATCTAAAGAGACCAACATGGTATCAAATGCTGCTAGAGAGAAAGTATCTGGTGTCCAGGATGCTTTTAGATCCTTCTGCATTCGATTTGTGCGGCTTAATGGCATTCTTTTTACACGCACAAGGTATACTTTTTCAGAAATTTATTCTCTATCACTGACCAAGTTTTCTGGGTTTTGTGTTCTAATTGAAGCTTCCTTTGTGCAGTCTTGAGACGTTTGCTGATGTTCTTTCTCTTGTTAGTCATGATTTATGTGAACTTCTCTCTTCTGGGCCAGAAGAGGAACTTAATTTTGGCACAGATGCTGCTGAGAATGCACTTCTCCTTGTTAGGATGGTTTCCATTCTTGTATTTACAGTTTACAATCTGAAGAGGGAGAGTGATGGTCAAACATATGCTGAAATCGTGCAGCGCACTGCGCTACTTCAAAATGCATTCGTTGCAGTTTTTGAGTTGATGCGACATGTAGTAGAGAGATGTTCACAGCTCCGGGATGTTTCTTCAAGCTACACTTTACCTGCTATTCTTGTTTTTTTAGAGTGGCTAGCTTGCTGCCCAGATGTTGCAGTAGCCGGCAGTGATGTGGATGAGAAACAGTCAATGACTAGATCACTTTTCTGGAAACATTGCATATCATTTCTGAATAAGATCTTGTCAATTAGGACAATGGGCATTGGTGATGATGAAGATGAGACCTGCTTTTTCAATATGAGTAGGTACGAAGGAGAAACTGAAAACTGTCTTGCATTGTCAGAGGACTTTGAGTTGAGAGGGTTCTTGCCACTTGTTCCAGCTCACACTATTTTGGACTTCTCAAGAAAGCGCTCCTTTATAAGTGAAGGTGATAAGGAAAAGAAAGCCCGTGTCAAGAGGATCTTAGCAGCTGGGAAGGCTCTAGCTAATGTCATTAGGGTTGATTTGAAAAATGTTTGTTTTGATTCAAAAGCAAAGAAATTTCTTATTGGTGCTGAGCCCTCTGAAGATGTCACATTCAGCTCTTCTACCTCACTGGCAACAAATGGTGTGGGGCATGAAACCCTTCTGAGAAGTCAGTTAATATTGGAAATGTGCAGCCAATCCCGCAACCTAGAATGGTTGAGGAAGAGGATGATGATGATGAAGTGATTGTTTTCCAGCCAGCTGTGAGCGAGAAGAGAACTGAAGTGGTTGGTCCAAACCGGCCCCCCTCTGAGGCTTTGAAGCATGATCGAAGTAGCGCTCCAGGTGATGTTAAATTTTATGGCAGTACCATGTCTGGTCCTCCTGCTAGTCTTCATCAGCATAATACGTTTGATGTTAGTTCTCCACTGCCTGTATCTGTTGGTAGCATTGTCCCTCAGCTTCAGCAACCTGTTCATATGCAATCGTCTGGTTGGTCAGTGGAAGAAGCTACTTCTCTGGCTAATAGCTTAAAAGGTTTGACAATGCTGGAGAATGGGCATTTAACAAAACTTGGGTTGCAAGATAATGCAAGCCTGTCTCATCCTACAGCTCGTTCAGTTGGTTTCCAAAAACTACCCATTAGTGCCAGTGCTGGTGATATGTACTACAGTCAGATGAAAGTGCCAGATACTGTGTTGCCATCCAGAATTGATGCTATTGTATCATCTGGAGTTACTGCTGATGCTTTGGCTTCTAAAACTTCCTCCGCTTTGCAAGTTGGGATGCGGAAGAATCCAGTTAGCCGCCCGGTTAGGCATCTTGGTCCTCCACCTGGTTTTAGCCATGTTCCTTCAAAGCCACAGACTGAATCCGTTTCTGCTTCACACTTGGAAAACCCCCTGATGGATGATTATAGTTGGTTGGATGGGTATCAGTTGACACCATCATTGAAAAGCTCTGGGCTTGATAGTTCCCTCAATCATGCATCTCATGCAGATCCCAATTATGTCAATAACAGCAGCAATGGTTTGAATGGAATGGTAAGTTTCCCTTTTCCTGGGAAACAGGGTCCAACAGCGCAGTTTCAAATGGAAAAGCAGAAAGGCTGGCAGGATTACCATACTCTTGAGCATCTTAAAAATCGACATGAACTGAAGTTGCAGCAACAGCAATTGATGAATGGAAACCAGCAGTTTACTGCACAGCCTGAGCAGTATCAAGGACAATCAGTCTGGACAGGTCGTTATTTTGTGTGAGATCAATCTGGTAACTTCGCTTTTCTACTCATTTTCTGCCTCTTGATTTTATAGTTAATCTTGTTTGTTGCTAAATTTCTTTGCGTAAATCTTGTTCCATCTAAACTTGTTTTTTCCTTGAAGTTCTTGAGTTGAGAATGATTCCTGTTGTACTGCATCCGTTTGCTGCCAAATTCAACTCCATCTTTGAAGCATTGTCAGTATTGAGTTTTTGTTGGAGCATGGGTGGCCTTGGCTTCTAGTGGGCACTTGCCGCTAAACAAGTGAGTATGCAGCTGATTATTTTTCTCTGATCATTTACCGATCACTCTCTCTTTTTTGTGTTTCTTCCTATGCTCTTAGCAATTTTTCTTTGATAGTTTCCCATTTACTCCCTCCTCTGTTTGCAACAATAATGAAACTTGTTTGTCCGTATGCACTTCGTTAGAGTAATGCTTATAGCCATTCTATATTCAGTGCCGAAAAATAATCGTCTGTGTAGAATGTCTGATTGTGTTGGCTTGAATTTGGTGCACGCATACATGTTTTCCTGTTCATCTCAATAGAAGTGGTTCTTACTGTTTGATTTTTGCAGATTTCGAGGAAGATTGGGGAAATACATATTTAAGACGCGAAACTTGTAAGGAGTAAAATGCCTTAATTGGTTACTTGGGATGGAGATGAAAACGTGTTAATAAGATCATCTATCGGGTTTGGGGCTGTGTCTTGAAGAGTTGGTTGGAAAAAAAACTTGGTTTACTATCCTAATTATCTATCCAATGCTCATTTGCCTAAGTTGCTGTTAAAAGTCAGCAACCGGCAGCTGAGACTAAAGTATATGATGTGTGCTCGACCCAGTTACTCTGTGGATGAGCTTCAGAGGTGTCGTTGACATGTTTATACGGGTATGTTGTGCATACAGTCGTTGGACATTGTTGGGATTTGGGATTATTGGTGGTGCTTTTGAGTAGCAGAATGTGTGATTTATGTATGTTTGCTATAAATACATACATAATATATTTATGGTTGAAAGACTTGTTTTTAGGTTCATCATATTCATAATGCTTGTTATTAAGCATTTGTTACTAGTTTGATATGAGTTATGGTGGAACACATAAACACTAGTTTGTCCTCTTTTTTGTGGTTTGAAGTTAGGGTTTCACTCAAAACTTTCAGTGTAACGAAATAAATCTATGGAAAGTTTGTGCAGGTCATTGCATATGCAGATTTTCTTTTTTATATATACACGCATTAAGCCATGCTTCTATTGACATTCAGGCTTAAGGGCCCAACAATGAAAATATTATTTTTTGTGTTTATTTGGTAAAAACATCCTTGTAATAATATAATGGTTAAAATGTACTCGTAAATTTGGATCATAATCCCCTACTCTTTTTGCTTTTTATATCTTAAAATTTAAGTCAAATTGTTTGCACTATTAAAATTTAATTTAAAGGCTCATTATTAGGGGCGAGTATTCGATTGGATTGAGTCGAATCGAGTCAAAAAATTTTGAGTTAGTCGAGTTGACGAATTTTATTTTTGCAATCAATTCAATTTGAATTTTTTTCGAATCGGATTGAATCGAGTCAGAAAATTTTAAGTCGAGTTGAGTTAGCGAATCTTATTATTTATACTTAATGTTGCATTTACATGAACCAATTATTTAACTAGTAAATGAAGTATAAAGTTATTTAACTACATAAACAATATAATAGTTTTGCCTTTTAACTTAATGAGTAAATATTTATCAAAACAATGTATTTTTAACTTTTAACTTTAGAAAAGATAAATTTTTATCAGAATGGCATAGTTTTTTACCTTTTCTTATTTGGATTTTCGAATAATCCGAATTGTGTAATGCACATTCGAGTTAAACCGAAAAACTAAATTTTTTATTCGAGTTGATCCAAAAAACTTGATTAACTCAAATAACTTGAACTATTTAATTCAAAATTTAAAAATTTTATCGAGTTTATCAAATCGAATCGGATTTTACTCACATTTATTTAGTATTTTTTATTTTAAAATGTTACACCAATAAATTTTTAAGAAAGTATGTTGACAATTGAACTTAAATTTTAAAATTAATTTTGTGAAGAATATTAAGATTTATGACATTTTAATCTTATATAATTATTTTTAATATTTTTAATTGAATTGATATTTGATTAATTTATTTAGATATTTTTACTTATCTCATTCTTTTATAATAGAGAGATCAATCGTACACTTATACACTTATTCACTTGAATCATAGCCAAGGTTTTTTTTATTACATAAGAGGCATTCCGCGAATCACTTGGATCAAAGCCAAGTTTTCTTTTATTACACAAAAGGCTTGAAACACTCTGCGAAGGGCTTTTTTTTGGGGTTCAATGAAACCGGCTACTTGCTAAATATTATAGTACGGCTATTCATATTGAATTGGTAATTATACTACATAACTAACACAAAAAAGGACTAAACTGCAAAGCAATTAAAATTACACAACTAAAAATTTAATGAACAAAAGAGGTTGGTTGACGTCCATGTTGATTAATTTTTGGATTAGGGATCTAAATTAATCAAACTTTTAATTGGTTCAATTTTACCTTTCAGTCACTATTTTATCAAATTTGTAACACCCTTAACCCTTATCCGTCACTGGAACAGAGTTACGGAGCATTACGAGACTTTTCAAATCAAATATGAACATTACATATCATACTAACATATATAATAAATTAATTAAATTGTCCTTGTTTATGAGCTCTCGAGGCCCAAAATATGTGTCAGAAACAAATCGGGTACTCAGAGAATTTTTTCCGAAAATATAAAAATTTTTCATAGAATTAAAGGACACACGCCAATGTGTTAGCCGTGTGTCTCACACGGTCCAGTCACACGCCCGTGTGTCTGGCCGTGTGGACTCAAAATGAACCTTAAACAACAAGTTTACCATTCCCTGCAATCTTGAACACTAAGCAACTTAAAAACTATGTATTCAATCAATTCAAAACACAATTAAACACGTTCAAAACATGTCAAAATAGACATCCTAGGTGCCTAACCAATGTACCCTCATAGGTACCACAATTTTTATTATCAAAACATATCTTCAAAACATCAATTTAGTCCATATTAAAAATCTACCAAATTCCATCAACTTACACCAAACCCATGAACAATTATGCACCAGTCTAAAACATACCATTTTATCAACTAATATTAACTTAAAATCTTGTTTACAATTAACTATAAAATAATTAACATTTAGACTTCCTAGGTACATGCTGACACAAAAAGAAATATACATCACCATGTTTTGAGTTCGGGATCGTTGATAGATGCTGAAGCGGCAATTTAACTTTACCTAACATGCGCACGGAAAACAAACCATACACTGAGTATAAATTCAGTGGTATTTCTATAATCCGAATGCTTAAAGATAAATTATTATAATATACAATAACCATAATCATACAATTAATCAATTCATAGATAAAGTATTTATAACATAATCCATTCTTATCATTTGCTATCCCAGATAGCTTTTCACAATATGAACACAAATCATTTGAACAACAATGTTGTTCTTTCATATCTAATTCATAAATATACAATTCGTGTGTCTAACCATATTTCAATTCACCGTTCAATATCAATCTTAACACTATTTATTTCAGTTACCCCTATTAACACGACTCAGACTCGGGACAGATACACAGATTCAACCAAAACACACCAGTTTGGCACTCAGTGCCTCATCGGATAATTCAAAGTAACAAGTTGACACCTATTGTCTCATCGGTTAAACCGAAGTAAATTTCGTACCCAGTACCTCATCGAATTAATCCGAAGTAATAGATTGACACCCAGTGTCTCATCGACTCGAGGTTGAAGTAATCCCTAAACTCTTCTAATCCTATGGCATGCTATCTATATCCGACTCACCCGATACAATTAATAGTGTTTCAATTCATTTTTCATTTGCCACAATCATCCAATATTCAAATATCACATTAATCACAAATTTACATACATTCAATTCAATATCAAAATGCTAATTACTCATCTCATTCACTTACCATAATCATTAAATAAAAAATACAACAAATAATATTTAGATTCAGATTATAGATATACAAACTAGAATTTTTGAGCTACTCTTCGTCGACTTTATCTTTTCCTTTCTTAGCCGAGGTTTCCGGCACAATGTTAGCTACGGAATTGAAACAATTAAAATTCATCAATACAATACAATTCAATTTCATATTGAAAATTTCAATTTTTATCCAACATTTGCCTAAATTTCAATTTAGTCCCTAAACCAAGACTAACTTTATTTCTTTACAATTTATCCTATAATTTCATTCAATTTCCACTTTAAACTAGATTTAACTCTCTAATTTCACTTAAATCCCTAAATTTTGAAAATTTCACAATTTAGTCCCTAACACTCAAAACTTATAATTTATTCTACAATTCAATCCTTTTCATTTCTAACTTAAAATCTATCAATTTAATCTCAAATACTTAAATTATTCAACATGAACAACATCTAAAAATTCAATATTTTCTAAAATTTCAACATAGATTAAGTAGTATTTAACACTAGGATTCTAAAACATAAAAATTACAAGAAAAGGGACTATATTAACTTACCAATTGAGCTTTGAACCTTAAAACCCTAATTTTTCTCCTTCTTTCTTTGTTTTTTTCCTTTCTTTCTTTTCCCCTATATTTTATTTTTACACTTGTATACACAATCACCATACACTTGTTAATTAGGGTTTAATTTCTTATTTAGTCCCTTTACTTTTCTTTAATCTATAATTAAACTTTCACCATTTATTCAATTTAATTCTTATACCTAATTACCCATAATTCAAGCTAATTCACCTAACCAAAACCTAATTAACTACATAACTAACTTCAGTAAATATTTTTAATAAATATTTACTTAATCCGCTTTTATTAAAATGGAGACCAAAATACACTTTTCGATTACCCGTGACTATCGGGTTGTTACAAAATTAGACTATTTAGTCCGATTTATCTCTGTCTCACCCAACTCAATCGGGACAACCAAATTGGTTCTTGATAGGCTCTCCTCTTGGTCTCACCTACCTAAATATTCACCTAGAGTCGTCAATTTTAAGTTTTTAAGTTTATTCGATTTAGTCCAATTTTTTACGATTTAGTTCCTACATAAAAAAACTAACTAAGCAACATTTCCATCAACGAACCACCATAGATTTAGTTACCACTCATCATCATCATCATCATGCAAACAACAATCAAACACATGCTCAAATGGTTCATTAAAGGAAACGCAAAAGCGAGGTTGAAGGAATCTTAGGAGTTTTTAACGGATGTTTTGAAGAGGATGATATTAGCAACAATGAAGGTGAAAACACAATTAAAGTTAAGATTTTTATATTGAAGGATTTGAAGAGAAATCAAAATACAAAGTAAAACTTGAGTACTTAATTGCAAAGAAAAGAAAGGTTACAAGAAAAACTAACAAAACTAACAACTACACCAACTAAGCCAAAAAAAAGTAAATAAACTAAACCTAAAAATAGAGAAGAAGCTAACAACTAACTAAAAAGATGAAATAAAAGTTAGCTCATTTAAGTTAACAACCAAAAGGTTTTTTACACAACTAAGAATTCAACATTAGCAATGACAACATTACCTTTAAAATGTGTGTTGACTTGGGTTGGTGTTGGACAAAAGACTGCCCCTGCAAAATTTTTCACCTCGTCAGGCAGCGGTGTCATGGCACCCTCGACAATGGCACACTCGTAGCTCTAGAGGTTCTCGATGTCGTGACATCCACTAATCGGTGTCGCGACATCCTTGGTGGTGAACCCGATTTCATCACTTCTCACCCTCAATGACGTGACTCTCTTAACAGTCAACTCTATGTTGATTTATTATTGAAGTCTTGCACCAATGAGCTCGATGTCACAAGATCCTAGCATCAATGCCACGACACCCATGTCAAATGTTGTTTTCCTCAAGGTCAGGCCATTTTCGTCCCCCTAGACCAACTCAAACTTATCATTAGGTTCCCCATAACACAACTTTGCCAATTTGGGTATCAAAATGCGTAAAACTAAGCAAAATTGATTATTCGCAGTAAAAACTAAAAATCAACAAAAATAAGGAAAAGACTCGCAAATTGCCTAAGAATAAGCTCCATGAATGTTTTGGAGAGTCGAATTTGACATATCAAATTACGACAAATCAATCCATTCACCCTACTTGAACCAGCCTCAACCTGACTACCTCTATCCTTTGTTGACACTTGGTGTAAACAACTTCTCTCCCTCTTTCTATAAGCTAAAACTTATTGAACACTTTTGTCTCTCTTAGTCTTTGTCGTCGCTCGCACATATTTAACTTTTGTTTTGATTATCGCCCACAATTTATTTATTCATCTCTTTTTGTGTTCCATCTCTATTGTTGGTGTAATGGGCAAAATTTGCCCGGATCCTTAATAAAATAAGCCCACAGTCCATTACACCAAAATTACAGCCCATTGGCTATCTTTTACAAAAATTAAAACTTATCCAGACCCAAACCCTAAACAAGGTCCACTAAGCCCAACAACCTAAAGTTTTTTCAGGGTTTCAGAAACCCTAGCAGAAGACCTTTTGTGCCGCCACCAACAGTCCTAACTCAGCACGCCGTCAGCCACGTTGTCCACCCCTCCGAGTCGTGCGCGCTTCTAGTGCTCGTATGAAGAGCCCCACTCCTCCACGACGTTCACCTACAAACAGAAAAGCAACAACACGACAAAACACTAGAGTTTTAGGATTTTGATATTCTGATAAGGCTATAAAAGCCTTCGAGAATCATTGTAAAAGGGGACTTTTTTTTGGGGGGGGACGGATAGAAAGGAAAATTCGAATCCCAAACACAAAGGCAACATTTTTTTACCCTCTACAAACATAGAAACAACAGATTTAGCAAAGAGATAAAAATGTAGCAATATACCCACAATATTTCTGAGATACCAAGATACTATATCGCTTGAATCAAACAGACTTTTGGGAATATAGGTGATTTTCTCAAGACTTATTTGTTTTATATAGTTTTTTTACTTTTTTAGAAAAATCGAAAATAAAGAAAAGGGTAAGAAACTTACCGAGCCGTCGTTTTACGCTGTGACGGCTGTTCTGACCGTGTGGTGACGAGCATGAGGAGAGATTGAAACCCTAACAATGAAAATAAGAAATGGGGCTAGGGTTTTTGGTTTTGTTTTGTGAAACAGAGAAATGAATGAAAGAAGGGTTTTGTTTTTTGGTTTTAAGCATTAAAAGATGTGGGCCCCACGCTACATTTGCTTCTCAGGTGAATGGGCTTAAATTTATCCCTAGATGGGGAAATTGCGTGATAGGTCCTCCTTCTTCGCCGCCTATTTAATTGCATCCCTTCAATTTTTTTCCATTTTTAAAATTCACCTCGCATTTTATATACTGTTTCAATTTAGTCCGTGTTCGTGCAATGTTTGGGAACCTAGATTAATTTCTATTTTGGCCCTCTAAGTTACGCTGCCTTTACAATTTGGCCCATTCACCTTCATTTGTTTTTTAAATTTATCCCAAAGTTTATGTTCTTGATTCAATTTGATCCCTATTTTAATTTGTCCATGAATTGATTATTTTTAAATTATTGTTAACATTTTTAATATTATTATTTTTATATATGAATATTATTGTTACTATATTTATATTCATTATCATTATATTTATTATTATATTTATTAGTGTTACTTTGTATTATTATTATTATTTTCATTACGCCATTACTATTCTTTTATATATATATTATTACCGTAATTGTATTTATTATTATATTTATTTTTATTGTTATATTTACTATTTTTCTATATACATTATTATTATAATTATATTTGTTATTATCTTTGTTTTTATTATTAGTTTTAATATTATTACTATTATCTTATTATTAACACTATTTTTTATTTTTACTAGTAGTATTATTACTATTATTCTTATTGTTAATTTCCTTTATTATTTATTTATTTATTATTATTATCACTATTTATCATTTCTATCATTATTATTTTTATTATTAATACTATTGTTTATTTTAAATATATATATATATATATATTTTACTATTGTTTTTGGTACTATTACTACTATAGGTGGTGTCATTTTATTTTCATTACTATAACTATTATTATTATATTTATCATTCTCGTTATTTTTATTATTATTAGCGCCATCATCCTTTTTTTTGCTATTTCTATATTTTTCTCTCCACTATTATTATTTATTCATTAATGTTTTATTATTATTACTATTATTTTTCATTTTATTACCTCCTAGATTATCATATAGTATTTATTTGTATTGATTTACCATTAGCTTTCTCGTTATTATGTTCTTTTATTTATTCATTCTTGTTCCTATTATTTTATGTAAATTGATGATTTTGGAACGTATTTTTATTTTTGTGTTTATTTGCATTTTTACCCAAATTCATAAAAAGGGTTTGTACAAAGGTAACATTTTGTGTTTGAAGTTCAAATATCGTGCCCAATTGTGCTGGGCTTCGATTTTCGCTCATCCATATCACTAAATATCCCTTAAAACTTTTGATCATGTTTTCTTGAAAATAAGGCAATGTTTCGTGTTTGGAAGTTTGAGAGACTCGGGCCCAATCGTGCTGGGTCTCGATTTTCTCTTCGTCCAAATGCTCAAATATCCTTCGGAGGTTTTGATTGAGGTTTCTAAAATAAATGCAATATTTCATGATTGGAAATTCAAGGAATCGTATCAATCGTCTTTGGTTTCAGTTTTTTTTTAGCTTGGTCAAATCGTGAAATACCCTTTTCAAATTGCAACACATAAACGTTGGAAATCATGAAATGATCTTGGTATTGAGGTGTGAAGCATCGTGTCCTATCGTCTTTGGATGTGATATTTCAACTTTTCTAACAAGAGAGTGTCGATATCCAATGCGAATCATCCAAACTTTTTCATATTTTAAAATATTTTCTAATTTTCGATATTGAGGACATTAATCAATCAATACGGTACCAATTTTGGGCGCTATGAGGGTGCTAATCCTTCATCGTATGTGAATCAATTCTCGAGCCTGCTTTTCTTAAAATTGCAGACCAAAATGTTTTCTAAGTGGCCCAATCACACTTAAAAAAAGATTGGTGGTGACTCCGTTTTTTTTAAAAGTCGGCTCGTTTTCCAAACAAAAAAATGGTTTCGACAGCTTGGTGACTCCACCTGGGACTAATAAGAGAGTCAAGCCGCACCATTGATTGATTAATGTCCTTTATCAAAATAAAATTTTAATTTCGCTTTTTCATTGCATAAGTTTGTGTCGCGTCATATGTTTGTCGTGGTTTGAAACCCATAGATATTTCGCATTCATATTGCATGACCGTTGTGGTCACATCCTTTAAGTGGGAGCAAGAAACTATGCCTTCGTGAGGTTTTCACCTCCGCATAGGCTGGGGATCTGCTTTGGATACATCCGTATTTATGGTTCCGTGAGGTTTTCACCTCCGCATGGCCATAGGGAAATGTATTCCCCGAACCGAACTCGATCTATATGAGCCTATAATGGGTGAGGTTGAGGAATCACTGGTTCAGTACCTTTTCTTTCTTTAGAACCAAACCACATATAGTGAACCTTAAGAGCCCACCCTAGGTAGAGCCATGCTAAACCTTAGTGGCTACCTATGTAGTGGTTAGACATTTTTTACTTGCTTTGGTTACTTTTATGTGATACTAACTTGTTTTATTTTGATCATATTTGCATGTCATTTCATACTTAAAAGGCGCGATTCCTGCTTTAATTACTAAGTTAGAATGCTTGTTATGGAGAACAGATTCCTTGATAAAGTAGAGGATAATGCGGTGTGCAGTATATGGTCGAGAAGACGCACTTGAGAAGGGGATAGTCTAACCAAGGGTACACATCGTAATTATTGGACTTCACTCGCATCAAGTGACATGAATGAGCTACAAGAACTAAGAGATATATGGACTTGTTGGGATGAAGCAACCAAGCGCCTTTTCTACCTTAATTATGGTGATCTACCCTACTTACTCGACATCGAGTGGACAAACACTTGTTTCTGCTATGACTCAATATTGGAATCCGCTTATATTTGCTTTTACATTTGGAAAAGTGGACTTGGTGCCTACCGTGGAGGAATATACGGCTTTGTTTCGCAATCAAAGGGCTCTGCCGACAAAATTTACTTCAGGCCGCTTAATGCAATCGACTTTTATAAAGAAGTCGATGAATATCACCGAATGAGCGAACAAAGGGTCATGGCACGAATTCAAAGAAGGGTGAAGGAAATGCATTCCTTGGGTAAGCTTGAGGACTCGATGGCGGCACACCCAGATGTTAAGAGGAAAGTTGACATTTTGCCTTAAGTATCTATGGTTTGGTAATTTTTCCCAAGGCTTTGAGTCATGTAGATGAAGCGCTTATTGATTTGTTCGATCGTCTTGACAAAGGGGTTACGCGGCACCAACGATTCTCGTCAAACGTTTAGATCTTTAAACTCGTCTTGAGAGCGTGAGGAAGATTTATGGGATGCGCACAATTGTTGTTGGGGTGGTTCCATAGCCATTTCTGAAAAGTAGATAGAACTCCTTGTCGGGTCTTTTTTGCGAATTACTTCCCATTAAAAGAGTTGGCCGCCGCGCCCAAGAGAGATGACATATCAGAAGAGAACTGGATCGCGCTTCTTTAGAATCTTTAGGAAAAGGATATGGAATGGAGAGCTCCTTGGTTCGGTCCCGATGAAATCCTCTACCGGTGTGAGAGTTATAATTGGGTTCCTCTGTTAGGGATCTGAGGAGCTGTTGGGTATGCTCCTTTGCTCGTGCTAAGGCAATACCAATCGAGACAGCTTTATACCGATAACGCATGGGTTAACTCGGCTTGAATTCTCGATAGTGGGAATAATTATAAGAAAAGAGTTCGAGAAGTTTCTGATGCGTGGAAGCAGATTCACTGAATGAAAAGAGTTGCTATAAATCCAATGGTAACCCTCGAATATAACACATGGCGGAGTAGGAGAGTGAACGATAATATCTCCAGGCCGGCACAGGATGCTGCTCGATCGATAGAAGAATACCTGCAAGTAGTCCCTTCTGAGTTGGAGATCATGAAGCAGGACTTTGAAAATAAAAATTCAGAGTTAGGGAAAAAGATAGAACAACTGGAAGAGGAAAAATGAATCGATGTTAGATATTGATATCCGTAAATCGTGAGGTCGGTGTTCGAGGAAAGGAAAAGGAAGGCTGAAGAAGATTTGGGTAGTTTGAAAATCGATTACAAGAAGTTGCATCTATCGATAAGGACTGTTGGGCTGGGTAAAACCTCAGAATAATGGCGTCAAGAAGTCCAGGAAGAGAAGACCAAAGTCGACCAATGGAAGAAGAGATTCCATGGGGTTCAAGCGTAAAAGGATGCCCTAAAAAAGACGGTAGGGGAGAGCCGAAGCGAAAATAAGATGTTAAGAGCTCGAGTAGCAGAATTAGAGAAGGCATTGTGTCAAAGTCACAACTCTACGGTGAAGTTAGAATCAAGCCTAAGCCAGATTGACGAGTTGAAAGGAAAGGTAGTGGAGCTCGAAACGGTGTTGCAAAACAAGTGAGCTCCGGATCCAACTATTGGAGGCGCATAACCAATGAGGAAAGAATAACTTCAACGATCTCAGAACCAAGTCAGAGAAAGAGACTACCTTATGGGCGAAGCTGTGGCTCAGATACGAGAAGTGGCCGATTATTTACAAACTTTAGCGGTTCAGGCTGATGTGTTAAGTATATTTTATGAGTCAAAGTCAGACCAGGGTCGAGAGTTAGCCTCACTTCTTGAGAAAGTTAAAACTTTGGGCATAAGGGCTAGGTCATATATGTGACTCTGTTTTATGTAAAGGATTTTGTTTTTTTCAATAAGTATTCTAAAAGAAATTGAATCAGAATCGACTCCTTTTATTTTTTCATTCATTCATTTGCATTACATTTCATGTATTGGCATTGCATCACAATATTTGCATTAAATATTATAAGACAACCCTATTAACTAGAGGTCATACTATAGTTATCCTAGAACACCGCTATGACACTCGAAAAAGAAGAGAGCAATGGATCAAAGGATGGAAAGGTTAGAGCAGATGCAGAAAGAGATGCAAGACCAACTGCAGGCTCAGATGCAAGAGCAGTTAGCCAAGATCCAATAGGATATGAGGGATCAAATACTGGAATCCCAGAGAAGCATGATGAGCCAGCTAACACAGCTGTTGACTGGAGGGCCTGGAAACGAAAAAAGGCCTATGGTCGATACTGAAGAAGATAATGAAGATTTTGCTTGCCCTCCAGGCCTGGCCCCGGTAAGTTTCCAAGTGCAACCACCAAGAGTGTCGGTCAATATCAAACCTCAAGACTAACCGCGTGCCCAAGACTCGTAAACTTTTCCGCAGTTTCAAGCTCTAACCTCAAGTCAATTTGGTAAAACCAATGGTCCTGCATCAATGAGGTGGCGTAAGGGAGAAAGTAAAAGCGAGCTTCTAAAAGAGTTCAAGATAGATGCAAATAATGGAGGAGAAGTTCGATCATTGGAAAGTGTCGATCACCAATGCGAAGTGGATGCTAAGAAGTTCGAGTCTAGTTCCGCATTTAGTACTTCCTCCAAAGTTCAAGATGCCGAGTTTGAAAAGTACAACGGACTAGTCATTCCGAGGCCCATATTATGATGTTCATTTGAGAATGACAGGATATGTCAATAATGACCATTATTGATCCATTACTTTCGTGATAGTCTGATTGAGGTCGCAAAGAAATGGTACAACCATTGAGTTGTACCCAAATCAAATCGTGGAGAGATTTGGCGAGGCTTTCATCAAGCATTACTACCATGTGACCGATATAGCACCGACAGATCACGCTGCAAAACATGGAGAAAAGCCAAGTGAAAGCTTCGTAAAGTACGCCTAAAGATGGAGGATGTCGCCACGCAGTCCAACCACCATTACTAGAAAAGGAAATGAACATGCTCTTCATCAATACCTCAAGGCACCTTTCATTAACCACATGTTAGAGGCACGGCTAAGAGTTTCGCAGACATGGTGATGTCAGCGAGATGATAGAGATCGCGATCGTGTGTAGGAAGATAGAGGCGAGAGAGCACAAGAAGAGCAAATACCAAGAAAAGGAAAGTCAAGTAGGAATATAAGCTCTAAGTTATCCTAAACCCATTACTATTACCCAACCGAGAGCGACAATCAGAAGGCAAGAGTCTTGCCAAGACAAGAGCCAACACGAGGCAAAAGATCGAGAGATTCTAATTTACTCCTATACCGTGACGATAAGGAGTTGTATAAGACTTTATTCGATGCGCATGTCGTGTCCCCATTTTACTTGAAGTCACCGCAACCTCCATATCCTAAGTGGTATGACACAAACGCCAAAGTGAGTACCATGCGGATGTAGAGGTCACCGACAGAGAATCGATTTCATTCAAAAGACTAGTCGAAATGACTTATCAAGGCGGGGTGGTAGACTTCAATGACCCACCGGTGGAGAAAATCATACTCACCATGTTGATAGTCTGCAAACGCGATAGTTGAAAACAGGGGAGAAGGTTCAAACAGAGATTGTCGAGGTCGAACCCCATTGAGAGAGGTTTGGAAAAAATGTAGAAAATTGGGTTAGTTTTGCAAGAGAATGTGAGCAGATCTCAAGATACAAGGAACTACTGTGAGTTCCATAACAAGGAAGGCCATGAAATCCAGCAATGTAACGAATTTGGAGCCCTAGTACAAGGGCTAATGGATAATAAAGAGTCGGAGTTCTTTGACTTGGTGGAAAGAGAGGACGATGTTCCATGTATGAGGGTCACAGAAGGATCCCTAAAGTCAATCACCCACGCAGGATTATCATGCGGCGAGGTCGATGAGGTCAAGTGAAGGTGGCACCGAGGGTCGAAATTAAAAACCCGTGACTTCTCCTTATACGCAGCACCGATGGTTGTAATCAAGACCAGAATTCCTCCTACGAGGATTGTAATCCGTAAACACGTGACTTTTCCTTATAAAATGACAAGAGGGTACCTTGGAATTACAATTGCACTATGACAAGCCAGAAAGAAAATTCGCCAAAGATGCCCGATCCGTAAGTTGAGTCCTCTATGATGAGAAGGGAGATGAGAAGACAGACCACCGTTAATGAGCCAAGAGTGCAGAGTGATGCTAGAGAGTTTTGAAGTTCCTAAAGCACGTTGAATACAAAGGTGGTGGAACAATTACACAAGTAGCCGGCACGCACATGAGTACTGGCTTTGATTCTAAACTCAAAGGTACATCGCAGCGCACTAATGAGAGTGTTAAATGAAATTTATGTTGCTAAAGACATTTCGATAAACAAACTAGACTGTCTCGTTAGTAATATAAGCGCAGACAATTTCATTTCTTTTAGTGATGATGAAATTTCGCCAGGGGGCATGGGGTCCACCAAGGCTTTACATATTACTACCCGATACAAAGGGTATACATTGTCGGGATATTGATCGACAACGGTCAAGACCAATGTCTTGCCCTATCTACACTAAACAAAGGTGCCGTGAGATGACTCTCATATGAAAACATGCCAAAATATAGTGAGAGCATTCGATGGTACCGAGAGAAAAGTAATGGGAGGATTGAGATACCCTCCTAATCGGCCAAACACGCATTTAGGTAGACTTTCTCGTAATGGACATCAAGCTTTCCTATAATCGCTTATTAGGGAGGCCCCGGATCCACTCAAATAGGGTTGTGCCATCGTCGTTACACCAAAAGGTAAAGTTGGTGATAGAAGGCCGGTTGATCACCATACATACGGAAGAGGATATTATTGTGTCCGTTACCAGTAATGCACCGTACATAGAGAATAATATGGAGGCTATAGAGTGTTCTTATAGGTCGTTGGAATTTGTAAATTCAACTTTCATCAGTGAAGAAAGTAAAATCCCGGTGTCCAAACTCTCTGAAGCAACGAGGATGGGCCTACAGTTGACAATAGGAAGAGGAGCACTACCCGGGAGGGGACTTGAAAAATATCTTCAGGGTCCAGTCAGAGTGCCAGGATTGGTTGACAAGCATGATCGCTTCTGTCTGGGCCATATGCCAGATGTCGGACAGATAAAGGAAGAGCTGGAGAGGAAACGTGAAAGATGAAGGGCACGATTGAATGGTGCTGAGATTGAGTGGGGTGCAATGACCTTTCCCCATATATCTAATACATTCGTGTCAGGAGGAATTATTCATTCAGGATAGGAGGACATGAATGAGGAAACAACTGTGGATATGATGAGAACTTTGAACATCAACGCTGTCTCTGAAGGAAGTTCGAGGAGAGGAAACTTGGCGGGTATTCGCCCTTACGAGCCTGGAAGTGTTCCGGACAACTAGACTGCGAAAGAAATTCCTGTAGTTTTTAGGACTAAAATAGAGTAATGTTCAAAACACACTTGTTGTTTCAAGCCTAGGAACAATAAGAATCTTTTGTGAAATAGACATGTTCATGCATCATTATTTTCAATAAGAAGTACATTTTTCTTTCCATTCCGCGTAATTATTCTTCTACTGCTCCATTCCATTCATAATCATAACGCATAAATTAAGTCGCCTTAAATTCATTTTCATTGAATATTCTTTATACCTACTATAGGTCCCCGATATCGACGCCATGAGTGACATCGTCAGAACTCAGAATTCCCTTATGAGCAAGACACGTGCTCGAGGGATCTCGTGACTTCTGAGATGACGAAGATTATGATTTATCCCTGATTTGTTAAGGATGGTAGAGCGGGAGGAGAAGCCGATTCTACCTCACAAAGAGACAATTGAAAATGTGCTTCAGAGGATGGGAAAGAAGTGAAAATCCAGACTGCATAACCCATGAAACAAGGCAGACCTCATTAGACTTCGCTAGAGTTCAAAGATGTCTTCGCGTGGTCATATCAAGACATGCCAGGGTTGAGTGCTGATATTGAGGTACACCGTATTCCCATAAAAGGAGAATGTAAACCGGTCCAATAGAAGTTTCAAAGGATGAGACCCGATGTCACCATAAAGATAAGGGAAGAAGTCAAGAAGCAATTTGATGCTGGGTTCTTACGAGTAGTAAATTACTCAGAATGGGTAGCCAACATTGTTCCTGTCCCTAAGAAAGATGAAAAAGTCTGAATGTGTGTCGATTACAGGGACCTAAATAAGGCCAGCACGAAAGACAACTTCCCACTACCTCACATTGACACTTTAGTGGATAACACTGCGGGTTTTCATTTTTCTCCTTCATGGACGATTTCTGGATTCAATCAAATAAAGATGCACTCAAGACATGGTAAAGACCACCTTCATAACCTTATAGGGACTTTTGTTACCAAGTGATGCCATTTGGTTTAAAAATGCGGAGCAACATACCAAAGGGCTATGGTAACCTTGTTTCATGACATGATGCATAAGGAGATTGAGGTCTACGCCGACGACATGATCGTAAAGTCTCGAACGGAAGGGAGCATGTGCAAGTTTTGAGGAAGCCGTTCTAGATTGAGGAAATTTCAATGAAGCTCAATCCAACCAAATGTACTTTCGGCTCGATCGTGGAAGCTATTAGGTTTCGTGGTCGGCAAAAGGAATCAAGAGATCCGGATAAAGTCAAGGCCGTATAAAATTACCTCCGCCACGCACTCGTAAGGAAGTCCGAGGTTTTCTAGGAGATTGAATTACATCGCTCGGTTTATTTCGCAATTGACTGAGAAATGTGATCCATATTCCGTCTTCTTAAGAAGCACAATCCAGGTATTTGGGATGATGAATGTCAGAGGGCATTTGACAAGATTAAACAATATTTGTCCAACATCCCAGTGTTAATGCCTCCCAGTCTCGATAGACCCTTGATTTTGTATCTGACAGTGTTTGATAATTCAATGGGATGTGTGCTAGGCCAACACGATGAGACAGGGAAGAAAGAAAGAGTGATATACTACCTCAGTAAGAAATTCACCGAGTGTGAAATGAGATACTCGCCAATTGAGAAATTGTGTTGTGCATTAGTCTGGACAACTCGGAGGTTGAGGCATTACATGTTGTACCACACGACTTGGTTAATCTCGAAATTGGACCATCTGAAATACATGATGGAGTCAATCGCCCTGAATGGAAGGATGGCCCGATGGCAAATTTTGCTCTCTGAGTTTGACATTGTCTATGTGAACCAAAAAGCGGTGAAGGGGAGTGCAATAGCAGATTTCTTAGCCAGCAGGGCGCTAGATGATTATGAGCCCCTTAATTTCGATTTTCCTAATGAAGAGTTGATGTTTGTAGCAATGATCGAGGAAGGTATCCTAGAAGATTATCATTGAAGATGAATTTTGATGAGCGTCAAATGCCATCGGTAATGGAATCGGGCGGTCCCGTATCCCCAAAGGAGAGCATTATCCATTCACTTGCAAGTTAGACTTGATTGCACAAATAACATGGCGAATATGAAGCATGTATCATGGATTGAAGACTACGATCTTATCTCTACTGAAAGGAGTAGAGCAGATCAAAGATCAAGCCTTATCTCCACCGAAAGAGAGGAGAAAGCTAAAGATAGAGATCCTATCTCCACCGAAAGGAGGAGGAGCGGATTGAAGACTACGATCTTATCTCTACCGAAAGGTGAGTAGAGCAGATCAAAGATCAAGCCTTATCTCCACCGAAAGCAGTGGAGGAGCAAGCTAAAGATAGCAGATCCTATCTCCACCGAAAGGAGAGGAGCGGATTGAAGACTACAGATCTTATCTCTACTGAAAGGAGAGGGAGCAGATCAAAAGATCAAGCCTTATCTCTAGGGTGAGCAAAACTCGATTCGACTCGAAAAAATCGAAAAAATTTGAATTTCGAGTTAAATGAATTGAATTATTCGAAGTTAATCGAGTTATTCGAGTCAACTCAATTTTTTTTGAATTTCGAGTTCGAATCGAGTTAAGTTTTCAATTCAATAACTCAATAATTCAATATTAAAATATAATATTTTATATTTTACCCCAAACTCCCAAACCTTTTACTTTTCCTCAAAATTTTTACTCCTTCCCACTTTTCCCCAAAACTTTTATTCCTCCCATCCCAACCTCCAATCTACCCAAAATCCATTTCCCACCAAAATTTTACTCTCCATTTACTTTTTCTCAAAATTTTACTCCAAAAACCTTCAAAACTTTTTATTTCCCCAAATTTTACTCCTCCCACTTTTCCCCTAAAACTTTTACTCCTTCCCATCCCACTCCCCATCTACCCCAAACACATCCCCCATTTTTTTTATATTTCCTTCCAAAATTTTACTCCCTATTTACTTTCCTCAAACTTTTATTCCCCAAAACTTTTATTTTCCCCTAAACTTTTACTTCTCACCTTTACCCTTAAATAAAAATCAAAATTATCCAAAAAATCACTAAACATAAATAGCAATAATTTTATTTATATCTACTATTTATATTATTAAATTAAATTTCACATTTTATATTATTTATATTATTGAATTGTTTAGTCATATTGAATATTTATATTAAAATTGAATTATTAATTATGCCATAAAATATTCAGATTAAAATTTTATATTGGTATCAATTTCATATTTTATCTTTAAAATAACTTTTATTAAAAATCACATTTTACATTTAATATATATTTTAATTCCAAAATACATAGTGACAAGAATCAAGATAATTGAAATAACTAAGCAAGCAAAAGAAGCTAACCCAGATATAAAAAAATTAATAAATAAATTATGAGGTGATGAAAGTTAATAAAATTTGATTAAGGTGGACAAATTTTATTACGATGGGTGACAAGTGGTTACAAGGACCCAAAATTATTTTTTAAAATTTAACTCGAACAAATATATTCGATTCGATTCGATTCGAATTCCATCTCACTCGACTCGATTCGAGAAAATTTCAAATCAAATTAAGATGATAAAATATGATTCACAACTCGATTAACTCGAAATTTTTCATTCGATTCGATTGATTCGATCAAACGCCACCCCTACTTATCTCCACCGAAAGGGAGGGAGCAAAGGCTAAGATAGAGATCCTATCTCCACCGAAAGGTGAGTGGAGCGGATTGAAGACTACAGATCTTATCTCACTGAGCAAGAGTAGAGCAGATCGAAGATGAAGCCTTATCTCCACTGAGCAGGAGTGGAGCAGGCTAAAGATAGCAGATCCTATCTCCACTGAGCAGGAGTGGAATGGATTGAAGACTACAGATCTTATCTCTACTGAGCAGGAGTAGAGCAGATCAAAAGACTGAAGCCTTACCTCCACTGAGCAGGAGTGGAGCAGGCTAAAGATAGCAGATCCTATTCCACCGAAAGGAGTGGAGCGGGTTGAAGACTACAGATCTTATCTCTCGAAAGCAGGTAGAGAGCGATCGAAGATCAAGCCTTATCTCCACCGAAAGCAGGAGGAAGGAGTTAAAGATAGTAGATCCTATCTCCACCGAAAGCAGAGGGGGCGGATTGAAAATAGCAGATCTTATCTCTACCAACAGAGTAGAGCAGATCAAAAGCAAGAGATCTTATCTCCACCGAAAGGAGTGGAGTAGATCGAAGATAAGAAGCCTTATCTCCACCGAAAGGTGAGGAGCAGCAGCTAAAGATATGATCTTATCTCTACCGGAAGGAGTAGAGCAGATCGAAGATCAAGCCTTATCTCCACCGAGTAGGAGGGAGCAAAGCAAAGATAGAGATTTTATCTCCACCGAAAGGGAGAGGAGCAGATCAAAGATAATGAGACCTTATCTCCCGAAAGGAGTAGAGCAGATCGGAAGATCAAGCCTTATCTCCACCGAAAGAGGAGGGAGCAAAGCAAGATAGCAGATTGAAACAAAATTCCTATACCCCTAGAGACGCAGAGGAGGGAATGAAGCCACAAGAAACCAAGATCCAGCTGGACCGGGCAAAATTCGCCAAAGTCTTTGCTCTATCCTCGGTATACGATAATGAGCAAAGAGGGGCAGCTGTAATGGGCAAAATTTGCCCGGATCCTTAATAAAATAAGCCCACAGTCCATTGGACCAAAATTACACCCATTGGCTATCTTTTACAAAAATTAAAACTTATCCGCACTCCAAACCCTAAACAAGGTCCACTAAGCCCAACAACCTAAAGTTTTTCGTGGTTTCAAACCCTAGAAGAAGACCTTTTATGCCGCCACCAACAAATTCTAACTCAAGACGCCGTCACCACGTTGTCCACCCTCCAAGTCGTATGTATTTCCAAAGGCTCGTATGAAGAGCCCCACCTCCACGACGCTCACCTACAAAATGTAAAAGCAATAATACGACAAAACACTAGAGTTTTAGGATTTTGATATTCGATAAGGCTATAAAAGCCTTCGAGAATTATTGTAAAGGGACTTTTTTTGGGGACGGATAGAAAGGAAAATTCGAATCCCAAACACAAATGCAACATTTTTTACCTCTACAAACATAGAAACAACAGATTTAGCAAAGAGATAAAAACAGAAGCAATATACCCACAATATTTCTGAGATACTATATCGCTTGAATCAAACAGACTTTTGGGAATATAGGTGATTTTCGCAAGACTCATTTGTTTTATATATATATATTTTTACTTTTTTAGAAAATCAAAATAAAGAAAAGGGTAAGAAACTTACCGAGCCGTCGTTTTACGCTGCGATTCGCTGTTCTAATTGGTGACGACGGCGAGGGAGTGATTGAAACCCTAACAAAGAAAATAAGAAAAGGGCTAGGGTTTCGGTTTTGTTTTGTGAAACAGAGAAATGAATGAAAGAAGGGTTTTGTTTTTGGTTTTAAGCATTAAAAGATGTGGGCTCCTAGCATTTGCTTCTCGCAGTGAATGGGCTAAATTTATCCCTAAATGGGGAAATTGCGTGATAGGTCCTCCTTCTTCGCTACTGCTTAATTGCATCCCTTCACTTTTTTCCATTTTTAAAATTCACCCCGCATTTTATACAATCGCTTCAATTTAGTCCGTGTTCAAAAAAGTGTTTGGGAACCTAGATTAATTTCTATTTTGGCCCTCTAAGTTACGCTGCTTTACAATTTGGCCCATTCACCTTCATTTGTTTTTAAATTTATCCCAAAGTTTATGTTCTTGATTCAATTTGATCCCTATTTTAATTTGTCCATGAATTGATTATTTTAAATTATTGTTAACATTTTAATATTATTATTTTTATATATGAATATTATTGTTACTATATTTATATTCATTATCATTATATTTATTATTATATTTATTAGTGTTACTTTGTATTATTATTATTATTTTCATTATCGCCATTACTATTCTTTTATATATATATATATATATTATTACTGTAATTGTATTTATTATTTTACTATTTTTCTATATACATTATTATTATAATTATATTTGTTATTATCTTTGTTTTTATTATTAGTTTTAATATTATTACTATTATCTTATTATTAACACTATTTTTTTATTTTTACTAGTAGTATTATTACTATTATTATTATTATTGTTAATTTCCTTTATTATTTATTTATTTATTATTATTATCACTATTTATCATTTCTATCATTATTATTTTTATTATTAATACTATTGTTTATTTTAAATATATAGATATTTTACTATTGTTTTTGGTACTATTACTACTATAGGTGGTGTCATTTTTATTTTCATTACTATAACTATTATTATTATATTTATCATTCTCGTTATTTTTATTATTATTAGCGTCATCATCCTTTTTTTGCTATTTCTATATTTTTCTCTCCACTATTATTATTTATTCATTAATGTTTTTATTATTATTACTATTATTTTTTCATTTTATTACCTCCTAGATTATCATATAGTATTTATTTGTATTGATTTACCATTAGCTTTCTCGTTATTATGTTCTTTTATTTATTCATTCTTGTTCCTATTATTTTATGTAAATTGATGATTTTGGAACGATTTTTATTTTTGTGTTTATTTGCATTTTTACCCAAATTCATAAAAGGGTTTGTACAAAGGTAACATTTTGTGTTTGAAGTTCGAAATATCGTGCCCAATCGTCTTTGGGCTTCGATTTTCGTTTGTCCATATCACTAAATATCCCTTAAAACTTTTGATCATGTTTTCTTGAAAATAAGGCAATGTTTCGTGTTTGAAGTTTGAGAGACTCGTGCCTAATCGTCTTTGGGTCTCGATTTTCTCTTCGTCCAAATGCTCAAATATCCTTCTTGAGGTTTTGATTGAGGTTTCTAAAATAAAGGCAATATTTCATGATTGAAATTCAAGGAATCGTACCCAATCGTGCTGGGTTTCGGTTTTTTTTAGCTTGGTCAAATCGTGAAATACCCTTTTCAAATTGCAACACATAAACATTGGAAATCATGAAATGATCTTGGTATTGAGGGTGTGAAGCATCGTGTCCTATCGTGCTGGATGTGATATTTCAACTTTTCGGAACAAGAGAGTGTCGATATCCAATGCGAATCATCCAAACTTTTTTCATATTTTAAAATATTTTCTAATTTTCGATATTGAGGACATTAATCAATCAATACGGTACCAATTTTGGGCGTTGCGAGGGTGCTAATCCTTCCTCGTGCGTAACCAACTCCCGAGCCTGTTTTCTTAAAATTCGCAGACCAAAATGTTTTCTAAGTGGCCCAATCACACTTCAAAAAATATTGGTGGCGGATCCGCTTTTTTTTTTAAAAGTCGGCCCGTTTTCCAAACAAAAAAATGGTTTCGACAGTTGGCATAATAAAACTTTCCCTCCTCATGGTGTCCAGGACGCTAGCCTATTAGGTGTTGTTTGTCCTTAGCTATTTGTATCTCTCTTACTAGATCGTCTATGGTCTTTTTTACTTACACGAGTATTGATACATAACCTATAGGTACCTATACCTACATACCTAAAATTTTGGGATAAGTTGTTTTATTTTTGAAGTGGAGTATTGAATTATATTGACTTGCATAATTAGATTGTTATTCATGGGAAAAGTCCATCAAGGTTCGTAATTGTGATTTGATTAATCAATTATGCTTCTTGGCACTCGATGTAGCACCGCTTATTTGCAATTGTTAATGCCTAAGAAAGGGATGTAATGTGGCCCTTTTCGCTAGGGCAATTATGGTCTTTTACTCTCGTATGTTTGTGGCCCAATCTTTCTTTCAAAGTTACATGACCAAAGGACAATATAACCTCGGTTCTCCAATTAATTGTTTAGTAAATAAAAGGAAACTTTACTTGAAATTGCATTTACCAATGTGAAACATATAAATGTTTAAGGTAATATTTAGCAACATATTTAATTTTGCATCTTGTGCCAATTGTAGTAAACAAATTAAAATCAGTTAAGAAAAAATCGAATCAGCCGGTTAAATAAGTTCGTTCCAAAACAAAAAAACCAATGAACCACTAGAAAATTAGTTCAATAAATAAAAACCAGTAAAAAATCAATTTAAATCAGTAAAATTAGATTTTGGTATTTTATGTTTTATTAATTTATATTTTAATGAGTTGCTTGCCTCTACCATCCAATTGAGCCGACTTAATCACCGGTTCGGTTTATAATTTATAAATTAAATAATGTGGACCTCAAAATCCAATCTCATTCACATTTAAGCCCACATCTTACGTGGACCAACCTTTCGTGGGTCCCACTTAGTCTAATTTGACTCCACTGTGGCTATATAAAGAGACACACATAGACATAGAACTTACACAAAACATTGTAATAGATTGACACCTATTGTCTCATCGGTTAAACCGAAGTAAATTTGGTACCCAGTACCTCATTGAATTAATTCGAAGTAATAGATTGACACCCAGTGTCTCATCGACTCGAGGTTGAAGTAATCCCTGAACTCTTCTAATCCTATGGCTTGCTATCTATATCCGACTCAGCCTGATACAATTAATAGTGTTTCAGTTCATTTTTCATTTGCCACAATCATCCAATATTCAAATATCACATTAATCACAAATTTACATACATTCAATTCAAGATCAAAATGCTAATTACTCATCTCATTCACTTACCATAATCATTGAATAAAAAATACAACAAATAATATTTAGATTCGGATTATAGAAATACAAACTAGAATTTTTGAGCTACTCTTCGTCGACTTTATCTTTTCCTTTCTTAGCCGAGGTTTCCGGCACAATGTTAGCTACGGAATTGAAACAATTAAAATTCATCAACACAATACAATTCAATTTCATATTGAAAATTTCAATTTTATCCAACATTTGCCTAAATTTTAATTTAGTCCCTAAACCAATACTAACTTTATTTCTTTACAATTTATCCTATAATTTCATTCAATTTCCACTTTAAACTAGATTTAACTCTCTAATTTCACTTAAATCCCTAAATTTTGAAAATTTCACAATTTAGTCCCTAACACTCAAAACTTATAATTTATTCTACAATTCAATACTTTTTCATTTCTAACTTAAAATCTATTAATTTAATCTCAAATACTTAAATTATTCAACATGAACAACATCTAAAAATTCAATATTTTCTAAAATTTCAACATAGATTAAGTAGTATTTAACACTAGGATTCTAAAACATAAAATTACAAGAAAATGGACTAAATTAACTTACCAATTAAGCTTTGAACCTTAAAACCCTAATTTTTCTCCTTCTTTCTTTCTCTTTTTCCTTTCTTTCTTTTCCCCCCTATATTTTATTTTTACACTTGTATACACAATCACCATACACTTGTTAATTAGGGTTTAATTTCTTATTTAGTCCCTTTACTTTTTCTTTAATCTATAATTAAACTTTCACCATTTATTCAATTTAATTCTTTTACCTAATTACCCATAATTCAAGCTAATTCACTTAACCAAAACCTAATTAACCACATAACTAACTTCGTAAATATTTTTAATAAATATTTACGAATCCGTTTTACGAAAACGGAGACCCGAAAATACACTTTCCGATTACCCGTGACTATCGGGTTGTTACAAAATTAGACTATTTAGTCCGATTTATCTCTGTCCCACCCAACTCAATCGGGACAACCAAATTGGTTCTTGATAGGCTCTCCTCTTGGTCTCACCTACCTAAATATTCACCTAGAGTCGTCAATTCTAAGTTTTTAAGTTTATTCGATTTAGTCCAATTTTTACGATTTAGTTCCTACATAAAAAACTAACTAAGCAACATTTCCATCAACGAACCACCGTAGATTTAGTTACCACTCATCATCATCATCATCATGCAAACAACAATCAAACACATGCTCAAATGGTTCATTAAAGGAAACACAAAAGCAAGGTTAGAGGAATCTTAGGAGTTTTTAACGGATGCTTTGAAGAGGATGATATTAGCAACAATGAAGGTGAAAACACAGTTAAAGTTAAGATTTTTATATTGAAGGATTTGAAGAGAAATCAAAATACAAAGTAAAACTTGAGTACTTAATTGCAAAGAAAAGAAAAGTTACAGTAAAAACTAACAAAACTAACAACTACACCAACTAAGCCAAAAAAAAGTAAATAAACTAATCCTAAAAATAGAGAAGAAGCTAACAACTAACTAAAAAGATGAAATAAAAGTTAGCTCATTTAAGTTAACAACCAAAAGGTTTTTTACACAACTAAGAATTCAACATTAGCAATGACAACATTACCTTTAAAATGTGTGTTGACTTGGGTTGGTGTTGGACAAAAGACTACCCCTGCAATATTTTTCACCTTGTCAGACAGCGGTGTCATGGCACCCTCGACAATGGCACACTCGTAGCTCTGGAGGTTCTCGATGTCGCGACATCCACATCCTTAGTGGTGACCCCGATTCCATCACTTCTCACCCTCAATGACGTGACTCTCTTAACAGTCGACTCTATGTTGATTTATTATTGAAGTCTTGCACCAATGAGCTCGATGTCACAACATCCTAGCATCAATGCCACGACACCCATGTCAAATGTTGTTTTCCTCAAGGTCGGGCCATTTTCGTCCCCCTAGACCAACTCAAACTTATCGTTAGGTTCCCCATAACACAACTTTGCCAATTTGGGTATCAAAATGCGTAAAACTAAGCAAATTTGATTATTCACAGTAAAAACTAAAAATCAACAAAAATATGGAAAAGACTCGCAAATTGCCTAAGAATAAGCTCCATGAATGTTTTGGAGAGTTGAATTTGACATATCAAATTACGACAGATCAATCCATTCACCCTACTTGAACCAGCCTCAACCTGACTACCTCTATCCCTTGTTGACACTTGGTGTCAACAACTTCTCTCCCTCTTTCTATAAACTAAAACTTATTGAACACTTTTGTCTCTCTTAGTCTTTGTCGTCACTCGCACATAATTAACTTTTGTTTCGATTATCGCCCACAATTTATTTATTCATCTCTTTTTGTGTTCCATCTCTATTGTTGGCATAATAAAACTTTCCCTCATCATGGTGTCCAGGACACTAGCCTATTAGGTGTTGTTTGTCCTTAGCTATTTGTATCTCTCTTACTAGATTGTCTATGGTCTTTTTTGCTTACACGAGTATTGATACATAACCTATAGGTACCTATACCTACATACCTAAAATTTTGGGATAAGTTGTTTTATGTTTGAAGTGGAGTATTGAATTATATTTACTTGCATAATTAGATTGTTATTCATGGGAAAAGTCCATCAAGGTTCGTAATTGTGATTTGATTAATCAATTATGCTTCTTGGCACTCGATGTAGCACCGCTTATTTGCAATTGTTAACAGTCTAAGAAAGGGATGTAATGTGGCCCTTTTCGCTAGGGCGATTATGGTCTTTTTACTCTCAGATGTTTGTGGCCCAATCTCTCTTTCAGCCGTTACATGACCAGTGGCAATATAACTGTCGGTTCTCCAATTAATTGTTTAGTAAATAAAAGGAAACTTTACTTGAAATTGCATTTACCAATGTGAAACATATAAATGTTTAAGGTAATATTTGGCAACATATTTAATTTTGCATCTTGTGCCAATTGTAGTAAACAAATTAAAATTAGTTAAGAAAAAATCGAATCAGCCGGCTAAATAAGTTCGTTCCAAAACAAAAAAACCAATGAACCACTAAAAATTAGTTCAATAAATAAAAACCAGTAAAAAATCAACTTAAATCAGTAAAATTAGATTTTTGGTATTTTTATGTTTTATTAATTTATATTTTAATGAGTTAAACCGGTTCTACCATCCAGTTGAGCCGACTTAATCACCGGTTCGGTTTATAATTTATAAATTAAATAATGTGGACCCTCAAAATCCAATCTCATTCATATTTAAGCCCACATCTTACGTGGACCAACCTTTCGTGTGGGTCCCACTTAGTCTAATTTGACTCCACTGTGGCTATATAAAGAGACACACATACACACAGAACTTACACAAAACATTGTAATAGCCTTAACCATTATACTAATATGGCGGATATGATTGGAGTTATCTCTCTTTCTCAAGCCCCTAACTACTCTTCCGACGACGATTCCTCGTCGGAAAACACCCCTTTGAGAGAAGGAGCTATCTCCGGCTACGTTGGAGCCAATGGCAGTGGTGGTGATGGCAGTGGTTCTTCCAAGTCTAAGACTCCTACTGCAATGGTCATTGATGATCACCACCCTCAGCCAAGGGCTCGTCCGTCATCGGGAGCCACCGCTAGGAAGCCAAGAGGCAGACCTGTTGGATCCAGAAACAGGCCCAAACCAGCGGCTGTTATTGCCAGGGACGGTGGCTCAGCTGTGGTGCAGCCTGCGGTCTTGGAGATCACTGCTGGTGCTGATATTATCGAAACTATTATCAGCTTTGCTCGAAGGAACCGTGTCGGCGTTTCTGTTGTTAGCGCCAGTGGTTCCGTCATGAACGTCACGCTCCGTCATCCTCTTTTTAACGCGCCGTCGTTCTCACTTCATGGATCTTATGGATTACTCGCTATGTCTGGCTCTTTCATGGCCTTTTGTGGTGCTCCTTCGTCTTCCAACAGGACACCACAATCAACTTTTGGTGTAACTCTTGCAGGTACCCAAGGTCAACTTTCTGGTGGGTTAGTGTGGGGGAGGCTGATGGTGGCGACGGAGGCGACTGTGGTGTTGAACACTTTCGTCAACCCTGCTCTTCATAGGCAACTCCCATTTGAAGTTGAAGATCGTCGTCGTCAAGACCTGATCATGCCTAGTCTTCGTGGTAACAATGGTGTCGTACTCGGCGGCTTAAGCAGCTTAGGTGGCAGTCTCGGCGTCGGCGTCGGCGTCGGCTCCGGCCTAGCTGGCGGTGGCGGCCTCGGCCTCCGCGGTGCTGTTGGTGGTGGTGCAACTGGGTTCCGCCCTGCTTATGGCGTTGCAGCAGTACCCCCTCCAATGAATGGCCAGGGCCAGATGTCTTCTGATGTTATGCAATGGGGTCCTTCCCCACGTCCTTACTGAAGGACGTGTTTGAAATTTCCTACAGATTTTAAGTCCCTATGTTATGAATAAATATACCACCTTAATCTCATTGAAACTTTGTTTCATTGAGGTTTTGAAAGGGTATATACCTTGGAAGGTTTATCTTCCATTGAAGTGTGTGTTTTTGTTGATGTTTACCCGATTGTTTCGGGGAGTCTTTCCAGTGTGATTCGAGTTAGCTCGAATAGTTGTCTGTTTTCAGTTTATTATGAATTAAAGTGTTGTCTGAAAATGTTTATCTAGCCATATCTGGTCAACAACCATTGAAGGAGCTTCATGAAAAACTCGAGTATCAATAGAAAAATCTTTCATTAGTTCAGCCAAAATATGAATAGCACAATTCGCCTCCTTTGATATTTGTTTGATATACGCTCTCCACTCATGTTCGCATGGTTATTGAATTCACAATATCAAATCTCTATTTGAATACCCTCTGATGCCACCATGAATATCTTTGATAGCTAGAGCATAGTTAGCCTCAATAATAACATTTTTCCAATTAAAATCCCAGGTTAACTAGAGTCCACCATAAATTGCCCAAAACTCTGGGTCTACCAAACGCAAATCTTAAGATTTCTTTAGGTGATCAGTGGTGATTGCCTGTACATGTATAATTCGTCTATTTAGCCACTCTAATTATTTATCAACCCCTCTTCAAATGAAAAATTACTTTTAACCTCTTAAAAATTATTAAATTATAAATTTATATATATGATAAAATTACACTTTAATCCTCCAAAATAAAGAAAAAGAATGTTTAATCCTTTTCAAAAATAATAATATCATAAACTAATACATAATAAATTATATTTTAATCTCTAACAAAATTATAATTTAATTCAGCCCTTCTTTAAAAAAAAAAATTAAATTTGCCCCTGCCTTTTATCACTCTCATCCCTCGATAACCCATCCTTATTGGACTCAAATGATCAACTTTATAATAAAATCAAAATGTTTCGAATTATTTGGTTTTATATCATAAATTAAAATTTTAATTCAATTTGAATGATTAATTAAGCTTTTAACTACTAAACTGAAATTAATTTAAATAAAAATCTAGACATTTTCAAAATTTTCATGTAAATAATAATAACAAAAGAAATGCCATATTAACAAAAAATAAATCCAAAAATATGAACATATCCAGAATACAAATAAAAAGATAAATAATTTTTTTATTTAATTATACAAATTTTTTGGGGGCTGAAATGCTATACAAGACTTGGAATGTAATTTGTTAGTTAATGGAAATAATTTATCAAAGTTACAAACAAATCCTTCCCTAGCAAGCCACCAAGGAAGAAGATACAACGCCGAGATTACAGTTCTCGGTTAACTGAATGTCACCTCTTAAAGACGACTGCATAAACCGATAGAAACGAATTCGACAATGTCGTTATTTTTGTTGCAGAGAAAGAAAATACTGTACAATACAAGAACCAAATACATGGATTCCGGTTTATCTTATTCTTCGGTGTAAGGTTTTTATTAAACAGTTCAACGTTGAAGAAGATCACTTCAGCCTCGAACTCATCAAATGCTCTTGATGTTTTTCTGCAGCAGCCTTATTGGCAGCCTCACGTTTGAGCGTTCTCTTTGCTCGTCTCCCCATTGTACTTTTTGCGGTTTCTTTATTCTTAGGCTCGCGTGAGGACCCGGCACCAGTGGAGTCCTGGAAATTGGATCGTTGAACAGGCCTGGCTTCTTGGCGCCCTGACCTTATGTATCCACTATCGCCCCATCTCCGATTGCCGATGCGGAGACTCGGTGAATTGGTGTAATAAACTTCATCTTCTTCCTCGTCCTCATCTTCGTAAGGATAATAATCATAATAACTTTCCAGATTATCATACACCTCTTCACGTTCCTCCAGCACAATCAATGGTTTAAACCATGTGGCTCTAAGAAGTAAGCAAACACTTTCCTCGAACATGTAGTCATGGATTCTGTTAAAGCAAAAGGTGAAAAAAAGTCAACTATTGGGATATGGCAACCATAAACGAACCGGACTTCGGTGAGAAATTCAATTATTCTACAATTATGTTTGGCATAATAACTCCCTCCCTTTTCAACTGTCTCCAACTAGAGGCATATCTCATTAAAACAAGAAGGGGAGATGGAGGATTCGAAGATTACCTGCCATCGAGCGAACGATGAACATCAAGGAACTCAAATGGATGTTTACACTGAGGGCACGTAGGCATCTGATTGTATGTTGCCCATCGAAGGATGCAAGTCACACTGCAAGAACACACATCAAAGCACACATAAGAACTAAAATCCCATGACTAAAATATGTTACATATGTCAAATGAAGCACATAGCAGCACATAAACACAAGATCTACAAAAACGAGATAGCCCAATTTTTCCTAAAATTGATACTCTGAGAAGTTGAGAACAGAGTTCCAAAAACGAATAATAATAACAATTGTGATAGCTAATCTGCAGGCATGAATTAATAGACAAGAAGTTGTTCCGAACAAATAGACATAAACAGTTTTCTAGTTCTTTTCTAAACATTCGTCACTCTCAAGGGCAAGGCAGGACGAGTAGCACAATTAGGAAGGACCGGCTTTGATGAGTGAGGGAAGAGTACTTTTATGCTGTTACATAAAAAGCGAAGGCAAAATGTGGGATTGCTCAAATTATAGAGGAAAACACCTTGTCATCTATGAAAACCCAGATCTCATTCACAAAGTTGGATGAGTAGCATAATTAGGAAGGACCGGCTTTGATGAGTGAGGGAAGAGTACTTTTATGCTGTTACATAATAAACAAAGGCAACATGTGGGATTGCTCAAATTATAGAGGAAAACAACTTGTCATCCATGAAAACCTAGATCTTATTCACAAAGTTGGATGAGTAGCATGATTACCAAAGATCGGGTTCAATGAGTCGATGAAGAGTACTTTTATGCCTTCGTATAAAAAACCAAAGGCAACATTTAGGATTGCTGAAATTATAAAGGAAAATGGTTTCGTCATAAAATGAATTCTAGATAGTTTAGTGAATCTAAATCCTAAAAAATGGGATTTACAGAGGGATTATAGAAAGGGTTGCACTGTAACAAAGTTCCCAAATTATGGCTCAAATTCTAAATTAATCCCTAAACTTCAAAACATTTTAACTGAATCATCAAAGTCATGGGAACAGAATATAACCAAGTCATTCCGACCCATCTATCTAGCCATTAATCTAACCCTAAACTTTGAAATTTCTGGCGAAATTAAATAAGGCTCAAAAGTGTTAGAAGCATGGAAACAGAACATAACCAAGTCCTTCCGTTCCGTCAATCTAGCGGTTAATCTAACCCTAAACTTCAAATTTTCCAGTGAAATCAGGAAGGCTCAAAAGTATAAGAAGCATGGAAACAAGAACATAACCAAGTAAAACCAGATAGAAATTAATGTCAAATTTTGATAAGAGATAGGGTTAGACAAACCAGTAAGCATGCTCGCAACCTTTTACGAGTGCAGTTTCCTGCAACATTATCTTATCTAAACAAATCGCGCATATTCCACTGTGATTTTCGCAACCTTCTTCAACAACAGCCCCTTTCTTCTTCACTTCAATCTAAATCAAAACCGAATAATCCAAACAACAAATTCAATAAAATAAAATGGAGTTCTCACAAAGAAACCTCCATTGAATTACCAAAAATAGCACGGTAAAAAAAAAAAAACTACACAGCAGAATAACCATTAATCAACAATTTCTCCTTTTATTCCTTTCTTTTCCTTCCAATTTTCTCAGCAACCAAACAACATAAATAAAAAAAAAAAACACTTAACTAGCGTAAATTACAGAATACAAAACAGATCTGGTTCTAAAAACTATATTTTCAAATAAATAAATTAAAAAGCAAAAAAAAATAGTACCTGATCTTGAATCGAGAGATCGGGAAGAGCGTTAACAAGTTGTTCACCGTTGATCTTGACAGCTGAAGTCATGATTTTGATTTTCTTTTTTTAACTAAATCTAAAAATTTTGCTTTCAAATTTACAGTAAACTAAACTATCAAAAGAATTTTTAGTTTTATATGAAAAAAAAAAGGTAAAAAAATAATTAGAAAAATTAAAAATAAAAGTGTTCTGAGATGCCGAAGAATTATTCTTCTGATTCCAGAAAGAGAGAGAGAGGACCCTCTTTGGAAAAATTATTGCCCAATCAAAGAGGGGTCGAAATGTGGATGGCAAAAATGTGTATATATTTTATTTTATTCATTTTTAATATAAATTTTTATTTTTTGGGGTAAATTATACTAAGATCACTAAATTATTAGTTACTTTTCGTTTTGATCACTCAACTTCAAAAAATTCTAAAATGGTCGTTGAACTAGGGAGAGCATTTGGTTTTTTTTAGTCATTTTTTTCTTAAACCGACCATGATCTACAAAAATCGACCCAACCAAATTAAAGCTCAAGAATCGACATTAGGTTGGTCGGTTTGGTCAATTAATCGACTTTAGTTATTACGCTTGAATAATATATTTATTTTTATAAATTATAAATTATTATAAACATATTACAAATAATTTAAAAATATTAAATTAAGTCAATTTTTCGATTTTGAAAGTTTTAAAACTGATAAACGATTGGAATAACCGCACAAACCACCCAAATTAGAATCAACTAAATCGATTGACCTAAAATTGCTCTCCCTTACGTTGAACTATTTGAAAGTCTTCATTTAAGTTACTGGGTTATTAAAATCATTATTATATGGTTATCTCTATTCGCACTACATGCACCAATCGGAAGCTCTTTTTTTCCTTTTTCTTTTACAATTTAGTTTTTTTTTTTTTCTTATGAAACATCTTTGAATATCACAAATTTGTGAACAAAAACCCAAATAACTTTCTTTTTTAATCTTCAACGCTTACCATTAGATCGATTTGAATTTAATGTATGTTCTTTTACTCGTCGATGGGTATTGATCCACATACCAATTGTCAAATTGTCGCTTAGAGATCGTTAGTTGAACTTTAAAAGAAAAACATAACAATCCAAATGACTCAAATAAAAACTTTTGATTGTTCAATGACTTAAATGAAAACTGTCAAATAATTCAGTGACTATTTTGTAAATCTTTAAAGTTAAGTGACCAAAATATAAACTTATTAATAATTTAGTGATATTTGGAATAGTTTACCCTAACAAAATTTCACCAATAATAATATTTTTATTTTTTAAGGAAATGTTGTATAATTATTATTATTTCTTTCAACTTTTCTTCTAACAACTAAAACCCACAGAGTCAGACCAACTCGGCAACTCGGTCATTTGAGGTTGCGTGTTCCATCTTTCATTTTCGTCCCATTTTAGGGATAAAACAACACTGAGTCCCTAAACTTAATAAAGTTTTTCAGTTTGGTCTCTATTCTTTTATAGATATTTGTCTTAAAAGTTGACAACTTTTCTCAATTTGGTTCCTAAATCTGAATTCCATTAAGGTATGATTACATGTCACTCTCTCAAAATTAACGTTATCACCTGAAAATTAAGTATATTGAAAATATAAAATACCAAGAAAATTATAAAGAAATTATAAAACTTTTAAATTTTTGAAAGTTTCAAGTGGTGATGTGCATAATTTTACAATGACAAGCAACATCCTATTTTAATCGAATCCAAGTTTAAGGACTAAAGTGAAAAAAATTGTCTAATTCCGAAGCTAACTTGAACCCATAAAAAAATTCAAAGACTAAAATAAAAGCAATTGCTAAGTATAAGGACTAAATGTTACTTTATTCCATTACCATATTACATTGGATTGGATAAACACGAATGTATTCCGCGTTCTTTTTAATCCTTATCGGAAATCAGGATTGACTGAGAATTGGATTTAGTTGGGTAAATTACCCGTTTGGCCCTTTTGACAGTCGTAGTTTTCAAATATTAAATAGGATGTCCGTAAGTTTTATAAAAACTAGGGATAATTGTAAATTTAGCCCTTAAAGTTTACATCTGTATCAATTTAGCTCTTATTATTTTTATAGCTAAATTTGGCCCTCAGTCTCTTAAAAAGAGTTAATTTTAACTATAAACTTTTTAAAAAGAGTCGAATTGATTTTTTAATAGAATTATTGACTAAAATGTTAAATGTTTAAACCGAACAACCCGTATAGTAATTCATATGTACTTTATGCTATTTTAATTTTTTATGATCTTTTTATAATTTTAATATTATTTATGGACGTGACATATAAAATAAATAGTGTTATGTTAACTTAAAGTGCACGTGGACTGCTACATAGGCTGTCACACCAACATCTTTAAAAAATAATACTTTAGTCGTTATTTCTATTCAAGAAAAGCAATTTGACTATTTTAAAAGGTTAATAGTCAAATTTAATTAAAATGAGAATAATGGCCAATTTGATAGAAAATATAAACGTTAAGGGCTAAATCTATTAGTATACTTAAAAATTAAAGTAAGTTATACAAATTGTGAGTGTATGGAAAAATATTTAAAAAGGTTAAATAACTATTTGGAGCCTTGGCTACTATTTTCACATTGGGGCTTGAATTTTTTTTGTCCAAGTTAGTCATTGACATTTTTCTTAAAATCCCTAAAGTTCAAGTATCGATGTGAGGACAATTGCCAAATCCAAGCCCCAATGTCGAACAATTGCCTAATTCAGGCCCCTACGTGGGAATAATTGTTAAGTTTAAGCCCTAACTTTGATAACAATAAAAATTCAAGCCCCAATATGAAAATAATTATCAAGTTTAAGCCCAAATCGTGATTTAACCTGATGTATTTATAATTTAACCTTCATGATCCACCAAGTTAATAGTCAGGTTGATTGAATGATTGTATTAATACGATACTAATACTTTGAAAACCCGAGTAGAAATTAAAAGAGGTAAATGTATTTGAGAGGTCCATTTATTATAAGGACATGATCAAATTAATCATTTTATTATTAAATAGATCATTTTGTCCCTATACTATTAAAAAGAATCAAATAAGTTTTATTTGTAGCAGAGTTAACATTTATTGTATAAAAAATATCAATTGCTATTTAACAAAGTAAATATTTTTAACATTATATAGTTTTGTAAATGAAATCTTTTGTTTAGAATTGCATTGCAATTGAAAAAAAAAAATTGTAAGACATTTATTAAACAGAAACTGTTAACTCTATTTTAGAGGTGATTATGGGCCGGGCTGGGCCTAGATAAAATTTTAGGCTCGAGCCCAACTCGGCCCAAAATATGAGCTTAAAAATTTGTCCAAGCCTGACTCGAAAGAAAATTGATAAACCCGAGCTCGGCCCGGCCCATATTAAATTTTTTTTAGCTTTTTTCATTAAATAAAAAATTTTAAAACAAATAAAAAAATATGTAAATTTAAAAAGTATACTTGATTAAAAATAAAATATATATTTTGGACCGGGCCCGGGCCAAAAAAGTTTTACCTGAGGCCCGGCCCATTTTTTAAACAAGACTTTTTTTGCCCAAACTCATATTTGGGGCCTATATTTTTGCCGAATAGCCCAACCCATGATCACCTCTACTCTATTCCAATTTGGTATTATTTGGTTCCTTTTTAGGCTAAATGCTCAAATAAGGCCCAACGTTTTAGGGGTTACTCATATAATAACCAAACCTTTGAAAATGATCATATAAGGGCTCGACATTTACAAAGTTGATCAAATGAAAGCTAAACTATTCAAAGTGATCAAATAAGAGCCAAGCCTTTTTGAAAGTGCTCAAATAAGAGTCAAATATTTTTGAAAGTACTCAAATAAGGGCTTCTTAGATGTTGTATACCAGGTCTCAGATTATGTTTTTATTATTTTCTTTTATTTTCAAGCAATATTTGATTTAACCGTCATGTATTTTATTTTAAACATGCTAGAATTCTCTTTAAGTTTTACTCAAAGTGGGTTGAAGTGCATGAAAAGTCATTGTTTGAACATTTTTATAAAGGTTAAGCCTTTAGAGCCAAGCTAGTATTTGCAGTAAACCCACCGATTAAATAGTCGTGCATTATGATAGGAACTCGCAATTCTCTAACACACATCCCTTTTGATTATTTCTTCACATGTACCTGCGAGTAATTTAAAAAGTTTGACCTTTATACGAGCAACCGTTAAATGGTTACGCCCTAATTTGAGCATTTAGTCATTTTTTTAATAGTATAAAGACTAAATTATTTCATTTAATACCTCCTAGTAGAGGTACTCATGGGTCAAGTCGGGTCTGATCTAAACATGATATTAATATACTTTATGCTTGTCCAAGTCTAGCCTAACCCGAAACCTAAGTTTAAAATTTTGTCCAAACCCGCCCATATTTGCAAAAGGTTAACCCAAGCCCATTTTAGGCTTACCCATATTATTTTTAATGTTTTTAAAAATATTTATTTAATTTTAATATTTAATAAAATTTTTTATATTTTTTAGTTATTGAAATTTTTATATAGTCATTTAACATTATTTTAATGTTTATATTAGAGTAGTATTATATATTTAGTATAAATTTATTTTTTTTAATGAGTTCTAAATTACATCATATATAAAAATAACATAATATAAAATATTGTAAACTTAAAATAGGTCGGGTCGAGTCGGGCTCATGCCTTGAGTGTTCAAACCCGAGCTGAACCCATTTTTTAAACGGGTCTAATTTTTTTTCTAAACTCATTATTTAAGCATAATATTTTTACCCAAACAGTTTCAATTTTTTGCCAGCCTTTGGGCCTGGCCAGGCATGAACAGTTGTCCTCCTAGGTACTTTAACCAATCAAAATGTTTTGAAGTCTGGACTAATTTAAAATTTAGATAGTGGGCGGAGTACACCTAGTGAAAATAACCCTATTTTATATAACAACAAAATTAAAGTAAAACCTCCATCTCTATAAAGAAAACATTCAAGTTCATGTCATTTCCATTCAATCTGAAAAAAAAGAACGAGAATGACATTAAATCTTTAGATTTATTTATTTAATTTCTCTCTTTTGCTCTCATTTCTTGCATCTCCGATCTATAAAATTCCATCGTTTGTTGGAAAGAGCAAGAGAGGAAAATTAAATCAAAGGTTCTACTTCCTAATTTTATTTGAAAAATCATTTAAATCTCGGTTTCGTTTTCTTATCTACTAATTATTTTGATCTATTTCTGTTTTAGATAAAACGATTATTAGCAATAAAGGACGACAATGAAGAACTGTGAAAGACTCGCTAATTTAGCTTTAGCAGGTTTTTTTTTTTTTTACTGATTATTGGTTGTTTTGTTTTGAACTTTTTTTTTTGGACAATTTGTGTTCAATTTCGTTATTCAGTTGTTGAATTTAGTTGAATAGGAGAATAGAGGACTCGGTTAGCTACTTAGCTATAGTGTCTGGGTTTTATTGGCAAGAAGAGAACTGAAGGGATAGAAGTGATTTGGGGTGAAATTTGACTTCCTTTTAACTCTAGCATCTGGAATGTGTAATTTTGGGTAGAAATGTGATAGCTTTGTTGTTTGAGGGTATACATGATCAATGCTTTCTTTATGAAATGATGGATTGTATTTGTAAAATTTAGAGCAATTACATTTAATTGGTCTCTAAATCATTATCGATTTTGAGGAAAAAAGAACTTAAAAGGAATGCAAATTTAGTCTTTGGTTGGTTGTTGTTTTGGACATACAGCCTAACAAATTTGAAGAATTAAGAGCAACAGAATGCATAAGTGTAGTTTTATGTGACACAATTATGTTTAGAGTTTTATTACTTTTTAAGCTTTACCTTCTTTTAACTATGTATGATATTTTATTTTCCTTTCTACACATTCTTTTTTCTTTTTAGCAACTTTTTACCAACATAAATGTAATGAGCAAAACAAACAATCAAATGGATGCACCTTGCATCGCATTTCCCGTCATTTCTCAATCCAAAATGCATTTTATTGTATCTCTATAATATTCCATACATCTTGAATCTTGCTCAATATACTGGTGAGAAATAGATGTTCGCGTTGTGGCTGATGCATATTCTATTTCCATGGGATTCAGAAGCTTGACTCTTCTTAATATAGCATCCATGATTTGCTAAATGCAGGGTTGACGTTGGCACCACTTGTTGTGAAGGTGGACCCTAACTTGAATGTTATTTTGACTGCATGCCTTGCAGTATATGTGGGCTGCTATCGTTCTGTCAAGCCAACTCCACCATCGGTGAGTATTGTAGAATTTAATTATTTTTGCCACTTTCTTGTTCCATTATTAAGGATGTTCAGATCAACATCGGCTAACAATGCCATGTCTATCATACAGGAGACAATGTCTAAAGAGCATGCTATGCGTTTTCCGTTCATTGGGAGTGCGATGCTGTTATCACTTTTCTTACTGTTCAAGTTCTTATCAAAAGACTTGGTTAATGCAGTATTGACATGCTATTTCTTTGTGCTAGGAACTGTTGCCCTTTCGTATGTTCTCTTTACATTGATTTGCTACTGTTTTTATTTTTAAAGTTTTATGTGATTAGTTCACCTGATGTCGTATTTCCTATTTTTTATTCCTGCTATCATTCTTAGGGCAACAATACTGCCTGCCATGAAACGCTTCTTGCCAAAGCATTGGAATGAGGACCTTATCATTTGGCGTTTTCCATACTTCCAATGTATGTCCCTTTTTTATTATTCTTTTTGAAGTATACTTGGAGTTCTATTTATGTGAGGAATATAACATTCTTTCTCAAATTAATACTGTTTTATGAAGTTGTTTCAACCTTACATCTTAATGATATATTCTGCTTTATTTTGGCTTTATTGCATCTTATTTTGAAGCAAGCATCAATGATATTTGATTGGAAGGCTCTGGTTATACTTGTATTCTTGAGCTATGTTACTTATCGGGGTGTGAGTGTTAGGTATGGGTATGTTTGTGATACGGGCATGGTTAGATTTTTCAGTGTTTTTCATGTGTTTGGAGGATTCTTGGAATTTATATCTCCATATCCATGTGAAGAGTCCTAGCAACATAGTTCTCGAGTGTTTTGATTCAATTCTCTTATGTTATCCACCACCTTTTGTTTATATATTTTTCCCCTCCTAAAAATTTCTTTGAATGAGTTCCTTGTGTGGGGAAGGAAGTTAGATGGATATAGGAGGAACTTCCTTTTTCTTTTTCTGAAGGTACTCTGCATATTATTTTTTAGCTTTTCTATAGTTTGGTAGTTGCTTCAAAGCTCCTGCTCAACTTTGTTCCTGTGATTTGCTTTTGGAATTTCTATAAATCCAAAATGAAACTAAATCTTTGGCCGTCATGATACCTTTCTTGGGACACTGCGTTCCTTTGGCAGCTTAGGAGCACTCTCGTTTGTGTTAATATAGTTGCCAGGTCTGCCCCTGGAATAGGTTGAATACGATTTGGATTTTAGGTGTTAAACTTTTTCTGGAGTGCTGTAACTTTTTCATGTTTAAAGTTGAATACATCTATATTCAGGCATTTACCTCATTGCTCCTTGGAAATCTTATTTGGTCGAGTTGACATTACCTTGCTTGTATTATGCAGAATGATGTTTTTGGTTACACGTTTCTTAAACAGCTTTGGAGATCGAGTTCACAAGGTCTCAGATCATAGCTGCAGTTCCTGGATCCTTTTTCTGTGCATGGTATGCTTCACAGAAGCATTGGCTGGCTAATAATATTCTGGGTCTCGCTTTCTGCATTCAGGTTTGGCTGAAATATTTGTTTTATTGACATTGCTATTTTCTAATGAATGGGTATGGCAGATTAATGAGTTATTCAGTGCTTAATAACTACTCCTTTTCTACAATTTCGCAACAAGACCCAGAGAAAACAATACCTATTAGGCATATTTACCATCTGTATTCAAACACATAATTTGGGAGTTTGCATTTATGTTATCTTAAATGTAGTCTTGGGTAGCAATTTACAAAAAGAAAAATCTGTTCTTTTGATCCAGTGTTTAGAGTTGTATACCAGACTTTAATTCATCATTTGCTTAAGTCTTCCAACATCACTTTAGTGTTTTACTATTAATAATTTATGTCAGCATATAGTTGATCTTGTCAAATTTGTGGCTAGTGTTTAATTAAGCAGTTCGGTGATTATGATTGTATTATTTATATTTTTAATAATTTCTATGAAGACCCTTATGACTTATATATGTTTAATCACCTTGGTTGCTTTTTCCTTCTGTTTATTGAAATTTAAGGTTTTTTCTCTCAAGTAGAGTACACATATCAACCAGGCTTGGCGGTTTGAAGGTTTTTTGTTGGTTTTTTCAGGGAATTGAAATGCTTTCTCTTGGGTCTTTTAAGACTGGTGCCATTCTCTTGGTAAGCATTGGAGTAGTGATTCTAATTAGTTTGTTTGTTCATTGGAAGTACTATTTCCTGTTATCAAGTTAACTTCCTATTTTGACTTTTCTAATGTGGCCATATTTAGCATGTTTTTAGCTGACCATCATCTATGAATTAGACAATTTTTCTACAGTTAGTTATTCTTAAGATTTTGATCCACATACCAGTTTCCTTTGTTAGCAATCTGTTTTGTCAGAGACTTGAATTGGTCCTTGTAGCTTTGAGTTTATTATTAGTGTTCTCTGGTTTGTCAAGTTTCAAAGCTATGAGTTTTTTTTTTTTTTTGCTGATTAGCCAAACTGCAAGACTATGTTTGATCCCCCTCATTTACTTGCCTTCTTCCTGTTCAACTGTGTTTTCTTTCACTTGATTTTTGCTATCTTTATACTTGCAGACTGGGCTTTTTGTATACGATATATTCTGGGTTTTTTTCACTCCCGTGATGGTTAGTGTTGCAAAGTCTTTTGATGCTCCTATAAAGGTCGATTCTTTCTTTTTCCATTTGAAACACTTTTTTCCCAGTTACCTTTCCTTTTAACCTGCATGCTTTACTGTTTTCAAAGTATTACGAAATTCATTACCTCTAGTGATCTAATTGCTTTATACTTGCCTGCAGCTTTTGTTCCCAACAGCAGACTCTGCACGACCATTTTCCATGCTTGGACTTGGTGATATTGTAATTCCTGGTAGGTAAATCTGTTTCTAGTTGGCATGTCTAATGCATTCCAGTCATGCTAACTAAAATGTAGTATACTAAGGTTTTGAATGTAGAAACAGGAGAAATATACTTGACCATTTTCTATATTTTGTATCTAGAGGTCTGATGTAGTTTGCCTTGATAACTGTTTTACTTTATTTATTAGTTTTAAAATTCAAGCTCACAAAGAGCGTGTTAAATAGCTTCAAAAAATTCATTGGTACGTTTGAGTGAATACTCATGCATTCTGTTTCTAGGGTACAATCCAATTTGCTTCTGTAGCCCATTTGACTTAAGTTGTTTAATCATGGAGGTGTTTTATTTAATTTTTCTTTTCCTATTTAACCAATGGCTGTCTCACCATAGTTTTTATGATACACTGCAAGGATTCCTGGGGAATAATGCTATGAGCTGCTGGTGCTTTCTTAATGCCAGTTATTCTCAAGTGAAATATGGACCTTTTGCTTTAGGGGCAATTTTTAGTTACTAATATACACAATTATGGTGATAAATTTAAATTTACTTGGTTCAACAAAATTGCTTGTCATTTTAATTTCCATTCTGTTGACCATCATTAGTTTGACAATAAAACCTTTTAAGAGTTACATATCTGCTTTTATATTTGGTTTATTTCTCACTTGCAGGTATTTTTGTAGCGCTAGCTTTAAGATTTGATGCATCTAGGGGGAAAGGGAGCCAGTATTTTAAGAGTGCATTTTCTGGATACACAGTGGGATTGGTCCTTACAATTATCGTCATGAATTGGTTTCAAGCTGCACAGGTAAATTATTCACAACCCTTTTTATGTTCTCTTCTTGTTAATGCATGCGTCACTGTATCTGGTGAAACTTTATCCTGAGTATATGCACTCACTCTCTATCATGACAACCTGATGGTCTACAATGCTTTTTGTGCTCTCAGCCTGCACTTTTGTATATTGTACCAGCTGTTATGGGATTCTTGGCTCTTCACTGTATATGGAACGGAGAAGTCAAAGCGGTTTGTTCTCTACCCTTATTTGATTTCTCTAGCATTTCTACAGGTGTAAAGTTAATGAATTAAACTAAAAGAATAAGAGTATGACTGTGGGGTAGTATTGATGATTTAGTTACGTCTTGAGTCTAGGAAAATCCGAAGAAACTTAAATTCATGCTCTATGTCTATGATATTATGATGTAGAGTTAAGCATAATTAAGATGCAATTGATAACCTGCACAATGTTGTGTAAGTTGACATGGAAATTAGCATTTTAGGTTTCAGATTACCTAAAAAGTTGGAAGCAATAGTTTGAGGATCATGCCAAGTATCTTTCGTACGGAATGGTATTTAGTTATAAGCATAAGGATACATTCATTTCCCGTGAAGTAGCTTTCTGGAAATGTTTTATGAAAAGTGAACTTATTTACTAGACTAGGGGCCGTTCTAAGAGCAGGTTGGGGCCTTGCCCCCCTTTAGCTCCTCCAAAATCTCTAGGTTTTTAAGGTGATATTTTTTGTTGTTTGAATGATTCTTTGTAAAATATTTACTTTAGATTTTTTATTTGTTGGAAAATTTTGCATTAATAAAAAACGATCTATTCCTACACCTATTTTCTGCTTTGATTTAGATTATATCTTTAGGGATATGTTACTCGGACTCAATTGTGAGTGTAGGATACGGGCGTGTATCCAACATGAGTATGGTTAATTTTTCTAGGTTTTTCCATGTATTCGAAGGATTCTTGGAGGTTATATCCCCATATCCGTGTGTAGGAAGTGTCGGATACAGGTATTTCATGAAAAATGAAGAGTCCGAACAACATAGCTTTAGGGAATTGATCCTTTTTCTCTTTTCTTCATGAAGGGATTGATCCCTATAATATGGGATTTTGATCCTTTCTGCTTTACTTAACCTTTCAGAAACTGTCTTCCTTTTTCACAAGCGGAAGATATTTTCCATAAACAAAAATAGAACGAATTTTCCTTCGACCATGAGTTCATTTTCCGTTGACCGAATTATTTTTCATGAAACAAACACTAGAAAAATACACTAACTGAAGTGATTTGTCTTCTATATTCGGATTATGATGTTTATATGATCTAACATGATATGCAGTTATTGGAATTTGATGAATCAAATACTGAAATTAAATCTCAAGAAGGCAGCACTGACGAATATAGCAAGAAGGTTGAATGAAGTTATAGAAAGGCAAGCCAAATCACTCTGAAACTATATATATACACACATATATATAGCTTGAAAAGGAAATAGTGTTTTATTTCTTGCTGCAAAACCAGATTTTGGAATTAAACAATATTGTTTTCATTTTACAAAAATTCCAATTTGCATAGATGTTTACATAGTATAACATTTTTGTTTTCGAAAAAATTATTTATTTACCTTTTCTTTTTTTTTTTTCATTTTTCTCAGCTATCCAAAAGTATGGTTAAACTCAAATGTTTGAATAGCAGGTAGATTTGACAATTTGTTTATGCACATGTTTTTTTATGTGTAGGTTGATAGACTTGGTCAATTGAATGGATTGTGTGTTGGTTTGGATCATGGTTTTTGGAACCATATCAGTGTTTCAACCAGTCAGGTCACTGGTTTTCAATTTGGTAGACTGTCGGTCCGTTTCAATTAAATAAATTATTAAAATTCATAAAAAAAAAAATCCGCTCAATAAATTTTTATCTCAATTTAATCGGTTCAAAGTAGTTCACAGTCTAACCGGTTTGACTGTTTTATCTAGCCGGTCCAGTCTGATAACAACTCTGTATTGGAGTTGGGTTAATTTGGGATTTAAAAATTGAGTCATGATGGGTCAGATCAGTTTTGCTTTTGAGTCATTTTGGGTATGTTCATTTTGACTTTCAGTTCAAGTTATTAACTTTTCATTATCAAATCAAGTTAGATCGAGTTCAAGTCCGGATTGATCGGGCCGAGTTTTCGAGTTATTGTCATCCTTAAACCTATACTGACTAGACATTTTGTGTTAAAAGGAAAATTATTCGGTGTTTAGAGTCGAAATTTCACAAGTTGGGTATCAAATAATTATTGGTTTGTGTTTTCGCATCGTGTTTAGTACATGGTTTTTGTATATACGAAATAATAACGTGTTTTGTGGCAATCATGTTTTATCACCTTGGTTTTTTTGTATTTTATTAAATATATGGACTTCATGTGTTTGGTGTTAACTTTGATGAAAAGGTTGGAATATTTTTACAATCACATAGAAATTTGTCTGAAGCAACTTTCGTGAAAAATGTGATTTAAGTAACTGAATCTGCCAAATTCTTTGCTTATATGCTTTAAATTCATGGACCCTCTCTCATTTAGGATTCAACCATTTGTTTGTAACACGTGATGTTGCGTAACAAATATTTATATTCTTTGGTAAAATATGCGTTACGCTATATTTCGGTTAAATCTGGTTGGGTTTGGGTTAAGCTAAAATTTTTAAAGTTAAATCATATTAGTAATTATGGGAAATAATTGTATGAAATAGTGACGTTATTTGTATTCCTTTTCAATAATTTTATATTACATCAATATTTTTATCTTAAATTTTCAGGATTTTATCGTGAAAAAAATCAAATCTAAATTAAAATTTTGAAATTCAGGGTGAAAATACTGATGTGGCATAAAACTATTGGAAAGGGATACAGATGATATGGCGTCACTGTTTCATATAATTTTTTTCTAGTAATTATATATCTAATTATGAAAAATTACAGTATGGTCATTTGATCATTTAATTTTGAATTTTATCATTATTTAGCTAATGTAAAAATAAAAACATAAAAAATCTAAAATAATTAGAGGAATCTAAAATTCAAAATTTACTTTGAGATTTAAAAATTAACCGGGTTATAAAAAATAATTTTATTAATAAACAATAAGAATTTTCTTTTAAAGATAAGAAACTGAAATAGTTTAAAAACGGGTTATATGTTTCCATTAAAAAAAAGTAAACTACTATACCTAAAATCGTTAAATTATTAGTAAGTTTATATTTTGTTTACTCAACTTTAAAAGGTTATAAAATGATTATTGAATTAGTTAAAAGTTTTTATTTGAGTCACTGAACTAGTTGTTAAGTGTTTTTTTTTTTAAAGTCTGACTAGCAAGTTTCAAATAATAATTCGACGATTGTTACGATGAATCAGTACCCATCAATAAGTAGAAAAATATATATTGGATTCAACTCGATTGACGGTCAGTGTCGAGATTGGAGAAGAATGTTTATATTTTGATTCGTAAATTCGTGATGTTTAAAATTATTTCATGAAAAAACACTAAACTATAGAAGATAATTGAAAAAAGCTTTCAATTGGTGTAGTTGATGCAAACAAAAACAACTATATAACAGTGGTTTTAATAGTTCAAGAATCGAAATAAAATTTTTAAATAATTCAATAATTATTTTATAACTTTTAAAATTAAGTGACTAAAATATGAACTTACTAATAGTTAAATGATCTTATGAATAATTTACCCTAAAAAATTAGAACATGCGAAAGAATAAAAAAAGAAAGTATTAATAAATAGTTTTGTGTATTATTTTAATATAATTTAATATTTTATTTTGATGTATTCATTTAAATAATTTAATTATTTAATTAATTATTATATTATCGAAGACTGAAGCCTTAAAGTCAGGAGTGGTAAAGAGGATATGGATTAGATAAGCCAAATTTAAACGAGGAATTAAGAAATTTTCTGATTGTTTCTCGAGAAAATAATAAAAAGAAAAAAAAAATCTTCAAACCCGACCTTAATTTCTTATCCTTTTCGTCTTTAATCACTTTGAGTTTTTGGGTTTTAACCAATTTTAACAAATTCTTTAAAACCTAATCCATTTTCTTTTCTTTTCTAAAAAGTCACATCACTAATACCAAGCTGTACTTTTTTTTAATTAGCATATTAATATCTTTTAAAACAGAAAAGGTTAAGTTTTAGAACATTACTGACATCAAAACATACATTTTTTAATAATTAAACGATTAAATATAAAAAATCACTCAAAATTAAATAATTATCCTTATAATTTACCATTTTTTAAAAAAACTGGGGTTTAAACTTTAATTAAGAGAAAACCAAAACCCCCCAACCTGAATTACATAACCAAAAAGAAATTGAGAGGAACAGGAAGAATAAAAGAGAAAAAAAAAAAAAAAACCAAAAAGAAAAATAGCAGTTCTTTTTCCTATGTCTTTTCATGAATTTCTCTTTCTGTATCTCTCTCTCTCTCTCTCTCTCTTTGTGTAAATTAATTAAAACGTTAATGTAGAAAGAAGAAAGGCAAACAAACAAAAAAAACAACAACCCATATATGACTTGTAAAAGCTTCTTCAATGGAAAACCCAAATTTTGCTTTGCAAAAATGGGTGTTCATATTTTGAGTTCAAATCGAAGGATAAAGCTTTGAAGAAAAAAAAAAGGGTAGAAAAAAAAAACTAAAACTATGGAAGGTAAAGTTCCTCAATCTCAGATCAAAATTTTGAGAGATTTTTTTTTAAAAAAAAATTTCTATTGATTAAATTTCCACTTTTGAGTTTTGGGTATTTAAGTGTTTTTTTTTTTATGGTTTCTTAATTGTGGATTTAGAAAGTTTGCATGTATAGCGGAATGTTTGGATAAATAAAAACCTAGCAGCATTTGTAAATTTTCTTTTTGAAGGGAAAGGGTTGTTTGGTTGTTGGGAAAATTGAAGAAGAAATGTAAAATTCTTGCCATGATTTATTTTCCTAGGAAAAAGGCTATGATTTGCTTTTGCTTTGCTTTATTTATTTTTATTTTTTTTTCAATAATTTAATGTTGCTTATGGTGTATTAGAGGGAAGTACAAATTTTGGGGAAGTATAGATCTAACCTTAGACCTTGATCTTTGTGTTTTAGCAATGACAATTGCTAAGCTAAGCTTAATTTGTGATCATTTAATGTTGGTTCATGGCTTTGCTTAGTGAGAATTTTGGTTGCCATGAATTTTTGAGTGCTTTTTTCTAATGATTTTGTGCTCCCTTTAGAATGTTGTGAGTACCTATGTCCGACATACATTCAGACATAGGTGTGTTGGATCCTCGAAATATGTGGAAGAACTTGGAAACAGTTGAACATACGCATGTTTGACACACATCCCTATCTGAGACTTGCTTCAAATCCGAGTTACATAGATGAATTACAGAGTGAAAAGCGAGCTAAAACCAATCAAGAAACTTCACTAAGTTAACGGCTTAGGAAGACAACATTATTCATAAGATCACGTAATTGATCGGAGGTTGAGTCGTATTATTTTCCATATGTTATGTTAACGAGATTGAAATTCCATAATAACTTCGTTCTATATATCGTATGTGGTTATTTTCTTATGTTACTATCACAATAAAATCCATTTTCTGTTTTCATACTGACCCTAAAGTTCTTGCTTTTCCGGTGCAATTATTTTTCGTGGTCTTTAATGATATATATAAACATAGCTTTTCGAACTAGCTGATGTTGGAACCTGTGTTTGCTTAAGTTCTGGTTTACGGGGAACCAACAGAATTTTTAGTTATTTAAAGTAATATACTGCAAATTTCCACCTAACCCCTCGTAATTTAGATGAGTTTATTGTTTTTCTTTTACTTTCTGTTAAGTGGATTTCTCTCTTTGTTGTTTCACTATTTCGTGTATTTGGCTTGCAAGTATACTTATCTGTGATGACTCTGGTTTTGTATTATGATGCTTAGAGTTGTAAGAATTTTGAAATGTTTTTATCCTTATCATGCTCGATGCTTTCATATCTAATACATTTGTTATGACTTCTCTACGGTCGTTTTAGATTCGGGTGAACAACAGACCGAAGAGAATAAAGGTTCTCTAGATGTTGCGAACAAGAAAAGAACGTTCAAAACACCAGCCCAGTTGTTGGCTCTCGAGGAAGCCTACAAAGGTGTTAATTCTTCTCTTGTCATCTTATTTAAATGTTTCTGCTCATAGGTTTCAAAAGGAGTTTTGGTTCTTTTACAGAGCAAAAATTTCCTTCCGATGAAATGAAAGCACAACTAGCAGTTCAGATAGGGTTGACGGAAAAGCAGATATCTAGTTGGTTTTGTCACAGAAGGTTGAAAGACAAAAGGAGAGATGAATCCTACCCTAATGGGCGACAAGATCATTCTAGTGGTGTTATTCAGGACCGTGGTAGTGGATTGAGGCAAGATTCTTGTGGTAGTATTAAGCAGGGTGATTATCGGAATATTGATCTGAGGGAAGTTGAAAGTCGAAGGATTTATGGCCAAGAATTTCCAGCTGCTGACCTCAAATACGAGTGTAGGAGTCATCAAAATCCATATGATGATCGTTTGGAGGATACGTCTTCTGAAAGTAATTTGTCTTTAAATGATCAGCCTGAAAATGGAGCAATTACACAGATAAACCCGAGGAGTACTAAAAGTATCGGTTATAAGCCATCGGGATATTTGAAGGTTAAGGGTGAAATTGAAAATCCTGCTATTTCTGCTGTTAAGAGGCAGCTAGGGAGGCATTACGAAGAAGATGGTCCTCTACTTGGTATTCAATTCGATTCACTTCCTCCTGGTGCATTTGAGTTCCCAAGTAGCAGTCCGGTCAATGGTAAGTCCAATACCGGGATACATGTGTTTTATCAACTATTGTCATAGAATCATGAAATTCTTCTGGTGAATTATCAAGTTTTTGGAAAGCAATAAGATTTTTACTTGTGAGCTTAGAATCTAGAGATTAAGCTGCGCAGAAGATTTTGATAATTATATTTGAAATATTGTTTGCTTGCTTTGAAGGTTCTTCTTACCTATGTTGCTCGGACTTAGGTGTGTGTCCAACACGGATATGTTTAACACAGGGTCATATCCTTGGGTAAAAGTACCATGGAGTCCCCTGTACTAGGAGTCAGAATGCATTTTGCCTCCTCTACTCAAAAAATAGGCAAACTAGTCTTTGTAAATTAGATTAAAGAGCAAATTGGTTGTTTTTGTTAAAATTTTCATCCATTTGTACTGTTAAAAATTGGCATGGTTGATAGAATAACCAAACAGTGACATGTGATGTACCTTGTGTACCTCATGCTAATGTACAGGGTCCAATTTTTAACGGCGGAAATGGATGAAATTTTTAACAGGACCAGTTTGCTCTTTGATCTAATGTACAGGGGCTAATATGCCCATTTTTTTAATAGAGGGAGTAAAATGCAATCTAACTCCTAGACCTCCATGGTACTTTAACCCATTTCCTTGTACATATGTCTGGATGTATGCCAGACATGAGTACTCTAAGCAAAATGAAGAGACTAATCAATTTAGATACAAGCCCTAAGTTAACAGCTGGAAATGGCAATGAAATAGGATAGATGCATATAAATCCCAAGCAAAGGTTTTACATGAATGGTAACATGCTTGTGCGAAGCATGACATATTTTGATACTACGGTAATGAGAGAATAGCTGCTACTAGTTTTTCTTTCTTCGGTCAACATTCCATTTCTCTGCATGTGTGTGTGCAGTCTTTTTGCTTAATGTTGATCCATATCTTCAATCTTGAAATATTTGAAACTTCATATTTGTCTTCTATTTATTGCTTTGGACAGAGCCAATGTATGTTGGAGATACCCGACATACCCATTCTCCAGATATCTCTGGAGTTATAAAGCAGCCGAGCAACATTGTAAGTGAACTCTCTGATGCATTATTTTCACATTTTAGCAACATAGTCGACACCCAAACTATACTTATATTACATTCTATAGTTATATGACCCTTTTAAACATTGCTGAACATTAGTTTGAGTTCATATCTAAAGGTGCCATATTGCGGTCCTCTTGAGAGAGAACTTCATTCAGGGTATTCTCTTTGAAAACCAGGGATTGTTGTGAGTATTACACAATTGGCGATATGTGTCGAGCACTGCTAGTATTTACAGTGGATTAGACGGAGTAAAACTTCTATACCTGTTTTAGTTTTGGTTAAATTCTGCTATTAGTCTCTTTACTTTGTGAAAGTTATGAATTTAGTTCCTATACTTTAATTTGGTCAATTTTTGTCTTTATACTTTTCAAATTTTAAAATTTCAGTCCTTGCTAAACGATCACTGTTAAATTTATTAAGTTTTAACGATAACTGTTAAATTCATTAAGTTTTGCTATTTCCAAAATCTGATGCGGCAAGCATATTATCATATGTGTAATGCTATGTCAATTTGTTATTTACACGTATTACTCAATAAAAGTTCATTAGTGTCAAGACTGAAATATTAGAATTCGAAAAGTATAGTGACTTAGGATTATCAAAATTCAAAAGCTACGTGTTGGGTTAGGACTAAAATTTCAAATTTTGAGAAGTATAGAGACTAAACCAATTTGAAAAGTACAGAGCCTAAAATTGATCAAATTAAAGTACAAGGGCTAAATCTATAACTTTCACAAAGTACAGGGATTAATAGCAGAATTTAACCTTTAGTTTTAAGCAATTTTGTTTAGCCCCACAATTCATTCAAGAGATAAAGGAGAAATTATCCGAACACTTCTATGGAAGGGGAGAGAGAGTCTATCCTTGCCTAGAAAATATCTTGGTCCTATATTTAGGATCTTTTAGTTGAACTGAAACACGAATTCCTGCTAAATAGTTTTGGACATTGCAGATTAAAAGCTTTGGTTCAATCATTACCTTCTGTGATGCTTCGTAAGAGCATTAAGTGTTCTTTATACTTGGTCTTGGATACACGGAAGCCAATCCAATCCATCCAATTAGAAGCTATATCGATATTAGTTATAAGAGGAACTTGTATTAACAAGCTGGATATTATCTTTCTTTTTAAGAATAAGTTATTCAAAGTGAGGTTTTTGGGTCATAAATCTATTTTTCTTTTTGATGGCCTTGTAGGTAAATGTACATAATTCGAAGATTAGTTTGCAGGATTCCGATATGGAGGGTGCTAAATTTAACACAGTGCAAGGGTCTGAAAGACGGGACAGAAAATCTCATCATCAACTAAAACATAAGTCTTCTTTAGATATCTACAACGATTCTACCAAAAAAAGTACTCTCACTGATTCCAAACGAATTAAAACGAGCTCAAAGTTTGCTGTTGAAAAGATGGGATCGGATTCTTTTCCTAATCATCCCAGTCCCTATGGTGTGAAAATTTCCGACGAACAAGAAAAGCCTTGGTTGCAAGATGATGATAACCATACCTATAAGGCCCCTAAGAATGAAAACTTATCTAAAACTTCAAATTTGATTCGAGGGTACAATGAGTCCTCGAGTACTGAGAGAGGATCATCGGCAAGGATGGGAAAGGTGTCATAATCTGCTTATATTTCTGCTCATTGTTTTTTTCAATCAATAGTTTCCGTGATGAATGTTTTCTCATGAAATTGATTTGCTTCACATAATGTGCAGGTGGAGAAACTTGGTGGAGAGTGGAAGACAAAAGAGGAGTACCCTGTTACAGTAAAAACCGATCTGAAAAACAAATTGAGAGTAAGTTCATGCTTTAGTTCGTATATGGAGTTTGGGTTATGTATGCATATCATGTACTGATGTTTTGCTTTTGACACCGTTTCATATTTTAAGGTCTCCAAACAAGTCAATGTTCAATATCCTCGACAAGATTTTGCATCATATGCACCACATGCTAGATTGCCTTTTTTGACAAATCAGACTAAAGGGTTAGTATTTATGTATTTCCTACCCATTCCCTCTTATTCTATGTTATTCGACTTGGATGTGAGTTTTATACATAGATATGTGCTAGACTCGGTTAGAACGGCCAATTATGCGCTCACACATTTCACAGTCCCTAATTCTTTAAAGAAGTGATATCCCCATACCCCATTTTCAGAAATGTGTTTGACACAGAATCTTTTAGGAAAACTTAAGAGTCGAAGCAATAATATAGCTTTTATTTATTGCCATGTGCATACCCCAGTGAACTTCTTGTGCATTTATTCGGTGAATGTATATGAGAGGTCCCTCTATTATAGGGACCTTATTAAATTAGTCTCTTACTATTAAATTGATCAATTTAGTTCCTATACTATTAAAAAGAATCAAATAAGGCTAAATTGGAATAGAGTTAACATTTACTGTTAATATCATTTGCTGTTAATGTTTTCAAAGTTTTTATGGTTCTGTAAATGAAATTTTTTGTTTAGAATTGAAAAGCAATTGAAAAAAACAATTTTCAAGACAATTTTTATACGGTAAATGTTCTTTGTTACAATTTGGAGTTATTTGATTCTTTTTAATAGTATAGGGACTAAATTATTCCATTTTATAATAGAAGGACTAGTTTGATCCAGTTCCTATAATACAGAGACATCTTAGGTACTTTCACCGTATTTATTTTGATTTTGCATGTATGTGGACAGGCATTCTTTTCTGTGCATTCATTCTTGTTTTCAGTGGGAATAGCAACTATTTTGGTGGTGCTTTTCTTCAGTTTTCAAGATTATTTTTAGTCGGTACTAGTAGCAACTATTGGAACAACATTTGTGTGTGTGTACCTTTTGAGTGATTCGGAAAATGTAATCTGATTGCCGTAGTTAAGCAATCCGACCAAGCTAAAACCAATTTTGAGTGGGTTGAGACCCAACATAAACAGAATGGCCCTTGAACATCTTCGTAATTAGCGGAAAAGCTTAGCTTAGTCAATTCATACATCCATCCTTTAATGGTGGTATCAAGCAGGTTCGGGTTCAAATCTAAGCATTTGCAACCCTTCCCTATCTCTAGACTATGACCTTGTTCGTACCCAATTAAGTTCCGGTTTTGGAACCGTAGCTTTACCCAAAAACCAAACCAATATGATAATAAACCACTTGTGAATGACAGTCTTTAAGTAGTGAAGTAGAATGTGGGAATATATACGTAATATTTGAATCAAAATTTGATATTTCAAGAATTTGGGTAGCTAGAGTTCCTCCAAATCTTTCAATAGATCAGTTCGTATTTTACATAAGGGGGCATGTCAGAGAAGTCCAGGGCGAAGGAACCATCAGTAAGCATGGACTGTAGGGGTAAAGCAAGTCCAATACTGGACCGGACTGGCCGGGGACTGGTCCAGAGAATCAATTAGATTGGGAACTGATACAGACTAGTTGAACTGGTTAAACTGATGGTTGAACCAGGCTTTTTGAATTTTTAATAATTTTTAATTGGACAACAGGTTGGATCAATGAACCGGTGGCCTGACCGGTTAGACCACCTGTCCTGTTTAAAGAACATTGAGCAAGGCATTTTTTATTGCATCTTATAATAGTTTTCAACCTTTGAAACCGTTTTTTATTTATATGTCATCATAGATCTTCCATGGATGTACCATCTAGCTTCAGTGAGTATGAAACTGCAGAAACCGATTCGTCCTCGGATTGACGACGGTCGACAACACATATGGTTTGATGTATTGTAGAGAGAGGCTTAATGGGTTATCTTTCAATTCCGCGAGTCGATACCCATATTAACGATTATATAATTGCTTTTGTGTACAGCTTCAGAAAAGATATGGCTTCCATGGTACTAACTGGAAAAAGAAACACTGGTAGGAAACATTGAGCATTTTTGTTCACTGTATTTTGTCCTTAAAAAGGTGGTGTTCCACTGTTAATATATATGTGTACAAAATCTTTCAGTGTTTAGTTAATTAAATGCTTTGTGAAGGAAAGTTGTGAATTTTTTTAGTCATGATTTATGTTTTATTTTTAAAACAATTTGTTCAACTTCAGCATGATTATTTGAATTGGATTAGATTAGTCTAGGTATTAGTTCGGAAAAAAGACATTGGACCAGTTGACTTGAGAATCAATTTTATTTTTATAAATTTTAATAATTTATTTTCAAACTAGACGAACCAACAAACTAGTGGCCTAATCGATTTAATCACTGGTCAGAATTCTGATTTTTGGTCTTGGATTACTTTTGGATTTAGATTTTTTTTTTTTTTTTGAACTCTCTTAAATATCGGGTGGCTTACAGGTAGAGGTGTGCATGGGCGGGCCGGGCTGGGTTCGAGTTGGGCCCAACTAAAATTTAGGCCCGTTCATTGGGATCGGGCTTGGCTGGGCTCAAAAATGGGCCTAAATTTTGCCCAAGCCCGCCCATATAAAATACTAAAATCTGGCCCGGCCACTTTATTAATTTTTATATTATTTTATATAATTTTAAATATATAATACATCAAAATATTAAAAATCAAAATAAATATTTTTCAACAAATTGAAAATAAATTTTAAAAATATGTAGACTTAAATAACACTAAAATAGATGAATTTGACAAGCAAATGTCTCTAAAATAATAATAAAATTAACAAATGTCTTTAAAATAATAACAAAATTAACAATAAAATAAGTTTTATATAATATCTAAACAATAACAACAAAATAATAGAAACATAATAGTAAAATTGTAGCAAAATAAAGAGAAAACAATAACAAAATGCCAAGGTTTGAATAGGTTTAGGTATTCTTCTACGTGTTTAAAAAAAGTACTTCTAGTTTTAAAAGACTTTGAAAGAAAAGTTATCTTAAAACAAATTACTTTTGGTTTTGAAAAGTAACTCACATCCGAAAGTAGAAAGTTAAAATTTTAACTTTTTCTCTCTTAAAAGCACTTTTAGTGCTTAATTATTTTTTCACTCCTACAATAACATAGTTTTTTTCCTTTTTCTTGGTGCTTAATTACAAATGTGTTAAAATCATTAATTAAAAATAAAATAATATTTTTAAAATGCTAATTATAATTATTTAATGGTAATATTTAAATATTTAAAATGTAATTTATATATTCTAATTAAATTTTATAAGTAATTAATATTTATTTATTACTTAAAAATATTTAAAATTTATATTTCATATATTAAAATATTAACAAGTTATAGTAAATTTTTATATTCTTATTAAAATATAATAATATTAACTAATTTAAATTTTATTTAAATGTATATTTCTTACTTGATAATAACATGTTTAAAATGTACATTTTATTTCTCAAAATACTTTTTGAAAACAATGCTAAACACTCAAATTTTAAATTAAATTTTTTAAAATTAAATTTTTAAAAGTATTTCTTAAAAGTAATTTTTCAGTACTTTTTAAAAGTATTGCCAAATTAATCTTTAGTACCATTTTCTCCATCTACAATAACTTTTATTTCCAAATGGTAGTTATGTTAATCTTTATTCTTTCATGAAGTAGAGGTGTTCATCCATGGATATTCGAGTTGACATTCTTTACTTAAGCTTATCTTGGCTGAGCTCGAATTAGTTCAAATATTTATTTCACCATCCAAAAAGTCATAAATTTGTTTATGATTAAGTTTAATTAGAAATTTTAGTTTTATAATTTATTTTTTTTCATTGTTGGTTTTATTATAAGATGGGGTTTGAGTATTTAAATTTGATAATTATTTTTAAAAGGAGAAAAAAAAGCAATTCACTTTCACCTATGCAACTTCAAAACTTCACAAAGAAGTTAAAATGTTTGTTGTGTTTTTTTTTTTTTTTTTTTTTGAGTTGCACTTAATGTCTAATTATTCAATTTCAAAAGTTAGAATATAGTTATTAAATTATTAAAAAATTCATTTAAATCATTATATTGTTAAAATTATTGTTGTATAACCTTTGTTCGTATCATTTGTATTAACCAAAAGTTCTCTTAATTTTTTCTTGTAATTTTTTTTCTTAAAACATATTTGAATAAAATTTGTGAACCAAAATTATCTTTTTTTAATTTTTGATATTGACCGTCATCAATTTAAATTTAAAATATGTTATTTCACTCGTCAATGAATACTCACTTGAAATTCACTAACCAAACTTTTAAAAAACTTTAACAACTCAGTAATTTAAATAAAAGTTCAAATAATTTAATAATCACTTTATAACTTACTAACAATTTAGTAGTGATTTCTTATTGTGTGAAGTTAAATATTGAAACCATGCAAATAGAGAGATAAAGAGAACAGAGTAATCAGATGCATATATTTTTTTCCCCACTAAAATGATATTTTCACCAGCAATTTAACATATTAGCATCACAATAACCAAAACTAACACATAATCCACAGGCAAATTTTGTCTGTTCTTTCATTTTTATTTCATAAAACCATTTTTTCCTCCTTAATCCTAGATTGATGGAGAAGAAACATATTGCCTGGGTAAGCTAAATAGATCTTTCCCTTCAAATGGTGAAGTCCACTCTTGTGAGCCCGCAGTTGAAGTTTCGGCCGAAGCCACTCCACCGTCCGGTAACCCTACAATCTGTACACCTTTTCCATTTGGTGTCAATCTCATTGCTGGTTTAGCACTTAATCCGTTTGTGTTAGGATAATACATGTGAATGCTCTTCATCGGAGATGTAGATGATCCTAACCAGATTCCACCGGGACTTGGCGAAGGAGACAACCCTCGATTCAAGCTCCAATCGATATTGGTATAGTCCAATTGCCCCATTGAGCTACCACTGCTCCAATCAACCGGAGAAGAGGCTCCTGATGAAGTGGTAGAACCCAAACCGGTGAATAGTCCGAGTGAAGATGCGGCTGCAAGCATTGGTGATGCACCTGTTCTACTCCATAAACCATTTCCACGGCTTGTTCCTGGGGAATCTCCAGGACCGCTGCTGGATGTGAAGTGCTGTTGTTGTTGCGGATGGTAAATCTGGTGATGCATCTGACTTGAAATCAAATGGTTGGAATTAAGGCTTCTACTACTCGGAATATGGGGTATGAAGCCATTAGACTTTGTATTTTCAACACGAGTGGCTGGATACATAAAGGAGGTTCCGGTTGGGGATGTGCTTATACTTGTAGTTGGAACCTGTTTTGTATTTACAGATTGCGATCGCTGCATCATTATAACCGGTTCCCTAATTGATGGCAGAAGGTTCTTAAAATCACTTGCAACAGCCACATGACGACTTTCTACCTTTGATGGTGGAGGTGATGCCTGCAAAGGTGATGCCAAAGAATAAGAAACCGAAGGATTTGATCCGGAACTTAGCCACCTTTTCTCAGCCGGCACCTCACTTAGTTGCGGTTTTGCCCATTCCATCTTTGGTTGTACTCTCTTCATATGCTGGAAACTTTTACTCACAGACTCCGAAGAAACTCCCATTGTGACTGCTGCTTTCGTAAAATTTAAATCCTTCTCATCCCTTCTTAGCTGTGTAACAGTAGACGGATTTTGTTTCGATTGTGGTCTTGCAGATAAGTTTTGGCCACTTGTCACCGCCACCTTAATAGTACTAGAAGTCCGGGGATTGCAAGTTTCTTCTGGCTTTGATGGAGTAGGTGGGTCCAACTTTAAGGTTCTTAAGGATTCGGCTGCTTTCTCAAGATCACCATCCGCAGCAACAACTGCTCTTTCAACCTCTTGCTTTGAACACTTGTATCTGATTTCCATATCCGCGATTTGTGCAAGTTCTTCTGATATGTCGATTTTTAGGATCCCACCACCCACAGTTAATTCCTTATGCTTAACCGCTTCTTCACCTCCATCAAAAAGCCATGCCACAGACTCCTCCACTTTGCCATCATTCAATATAAGAGCCATTGTAGCTCGATCATGAGAAAATCCCATTGCTACAAGCTGTTGAGCAAGTGCTTCAAGCTTTCTTGACATGAGATAGCCATTGCACCGCTCATGCAATTCCTGAGCTCGCCTCTCCTTTTGTCGTTGATGCTTCCTCTCATTCTTTTGACGATTTTTTTCTCGCTTATCATTATCAGCTCCAGGTATTACTTCCTGCCGGACAGGAGGATTAGATGTTTTATCTTTATGATCTTCGGACTCACCAGACCAGCTACCATTATTAGATACAGAATCATACCCAACCCCAGCTCTGGGTGATCCCCCCAAATGCTCATCTGTCTCATCTATGTTTCGGAAGCGACCATTGTTTTGAAGAGCTGAAGCTGAGGACAATGGCACCGTTTCAATGGTATGAAATGTTCCCAAAACTGGATTATATGCACTAGCCGGAACACCACTACCCGCATTAGCAGATCCTGAAGGCTTTGAAGAAGCCTTCTGAGGTTCCTTGCTAGTTTTCTTATCCTTGGACTTTGACTTGGATGCAGGAGACATCATCACAGCCAAATATACTCCTGAACCAGTTAGGACAATAATTTACTGAATCAATGACCCATAAAAAAGAATAATTTATTACATCAATGACACATGAAAAATACTAAAGCAATCAATACTCAGCGATGAAAATAAAGAAGTTTAAATAATTGTTAACTTCTTAAAATACGCTATTCAAGCACACAAACCTAGAAGGTTTTTACTTGTAAAAAAAGCATTATTATCTAAAAAGCTCCAAATAATTTATTGATTCAAGAATCCTAGTCTGCTGTGACCAAAGAAGCAAATCATGTGCCTGGACCTTGAAAAATTAACTGGTATCCAATTAAAGAAAGAAGATCAAAATAAAATACAAGACTAAACTTTCAGTTCTTAATCGATGAGGAAACCATCATATCCCAATAACTTTCAGTTCTCAATATCATTCTTCCATTATTGATGTGGGAAAACTACTTATAATTAACAGATAAGAAATAATAGAACAAATGGCAGGCAAGTTCAAGCTTCTTGGGGAAGCTCTTTTGCAACCCCCATTCCCTTTATAATTTACAAAAACGAAGCAAACAAATTTGGTTCTCCATCACATTAAACATTATCCTAACTATTTTAGAAAATACTAATACACATAAAAATTCACTTCTCTGTATTATCGAAACCTAATTTGGCAGATAATAAAAATACAGCCATGCGAATCACCGCATTGTGAAACCCTAAAAATGATGGTCGAATCTATAATTGTGAAAAAAAAATCCAGCAATCAAAAGGCAGTCAACTGCAAACTAACACCACACTTTTTCTGTATTCTGATCACAAAGAAACCTATTTTCCCGCAACAAAATTCATAGCAAATGCTTCCTACTTAAAAAAAAAAACATATTGGATCAGCAAAAGAAATCTCCAGAATTTCAATTTCCCCTGAATCATTAATCCATGAATCTACATATTATATTTCAAATTAGGTTAACGATAAAATTCGATCGAGAAAAAACACGATTCTTTGAACAAAACAATGCAGATTCAATAGAAATTAAAAAAAAGGTTAAAAAAATTGAAGGATTCAACCACATGAACAATCAACACAAAACTTCCTACATAGAAAAGATAAAAAAATCCAAAAAAAAACGAAAAAGGAAGAGAATATTAAATTAAAACAGAGGAAATCAAAGAGGGAAAAATGAGAAAAAAAATGGGGGGATACCTGGGTTGAATGTAAAGAGAAGATGGATCGAACGATTGAGACTGAAGGATTGATAGTTGAGAGAAATCGGATTTTGCCAATTGAGAAAAGAGACAGAGAGAGAGAGAGAGGGAAAAAAAAATGAGAGACAGATAGGTTTTTGGAGGCCCAAACTGAGTCGATATAATTAGGGTTTTGATGTGTTTTTTTTTTTTTTTGTTGTTGTAAGAAACAAAGCGAAATATTAAGGGTAAATGGCACCCAAGATTACTAAACTATTAGTAATTTTACGTTTTGGTCATCTAACTTCAAAAATTACAAAATAGTCACTAAATTATTCAAAAAATTCATTTAAGTCACAATGCTATTAAAATCTTTGTTGTATGGCATTCTACTTAAAAGCTTTCTTTCTCTTTCTCTTCTACAATTCATTTTTTTCGTAAAATAGCTTTGAACATTATCAATTCGGGAACCAAAAATCCAAACAACTTTATTCTTCAATCTCTAACACTAACTGTTAGATCAATTTGGATCTAAGATGTGTTCTTCTGCTTGTTGATGGGTACTAATCTATTGTACTAATCGTCGAATTATCGCTTGGAACTCGTTAGCTAAACTTTTTTTAAAGAAAAAATAACCTACTAACCCAATGACTTAAATAAAAACTTTCGAATTGGTCAACAACTTAAATGAAAATTTTCCAATAATTCAGTGATCATTTTGTAATTTTTTGAAGTTGAATGACCAAAACATAAGCTTACTAATAGTTTATTGACCTTAGGTATAGTTTACCCAAATATTAAAAATAGAGGCTATTTTAGGGAAAATTGCTTCGAATATCATTAAATTATTAGTAAGTTTATATTGAATGAATTACAAAATGGCCACTAAACTACTTGAAAGTTTTCATTTAAGTCTCTAAACTTTTCAAATAGTTTACATATTGGTCTCTCAATTTAAAAATGTTACAAAATGGCCATTGAATTATTTGAAAGTTTTCATTTAAGTTACTAGGCTATTAAAATCGTTGATGTATGGTCTTCTTCGTTCGTATTGCTTGCACCATTCAAAAGCTCTCATTCTCGTTCTCTTCTACAATTTTTTTTTCATGAAATAACTTTGAACGTTAAAATCTGCGAACCAAAATCTAAACAACTTTTGTTATCGATCTTTGACATTGATCGCTAGATCGACTTGAAACTAATGTATGTTATTCAACTTGCCGATAGGTACCAATCCACCGTACAAATCGTTGAATCGACGCTTGAACTCACTAATTGGACTTAAAAAAAAATAATAACCTAGTGACTTAAATTATAACTTTTGAATAGTTCAATAGCTATTTTGGAACTTTTTGAAGTTGAGTGGTCATAACATAAACTTAATATTAATTTAGTGGCATTCAGTGTAATTTACACTTTTATTATCTAATAAAGAAACAAAAATTGTCTCTATTTCTTAAACTAAAAGGTAAACTACACCCGATGTCACTAAAATGTTATATGTTTACATTTTGGTTTCTCAAATTTAAAAAATTACAAAGTGTTCACTGAATTATTCCAAAGTTTTTATTTAAGTAATTGAGAATTTTTATTTAGGTCACAAGGCTGTTATTTATAAGAAAAAGGAGTCTAACTAGTGAGTTCTAAGTAACAATTCGATAATCGATGTGGTTAACCAGTATCAATCAATGAGTAGAAGAACATATCTTAAATCCAAGTTGATCTGGCGGCCTGTGTCGAGGATCGAGAAGAAAGCTATTTGGATTTTAGGTCGCAAATTTATGACGTTCAAAACTGTTTCATAGAAAAAAATTAAACTATAAAAGAAAATGGGGAAGAAGAGCTTTTGATTGGTGTAGGCGGTGAGAACAAAGAAACCATATAACAACGATTTTAACAATCTAGTGACTTACATGAAAAATTTTAAATAATTCAATGACTATTTTGTAATTTTTTCAAGTTGAGTGACCAAAACATAAACTTATTAATAGTTTAGTAACCTTAGGTGTAGTTTATCCAAAAATACAAAACCAGGCCCAATAAGGCTAGTTAAATAAACCCAAGAATTTAAAGCCGCCAAATCTTTTCACTGGGGTAGGACTGAAATATATAGTAAACACAGATAAGCAAGGGCAGCCACTAACGAAATTTTGCAGTTGTATTGATGAGCAAAAAGAACCAACGATGGAAGGCTTAGTTGTAAAGCTCCCTTCGTTTCCATTTTAAGCCCTAACATTTCATCATCATCTTCTTCTTCGACTTTTCGGCTAGGTTTCCGCCGCTTCTCCGCTTCTATTTCAGCCGCCGTTAAAGAAGGTTCCGTCTCATTAGGTCAATTAACCCGACCCGACTTCCCCATACTCCATCAGGTCCTTCAAATTTCTTCCACTTTTTTGTTTTTCTATTTGTTTGTTTGTTCATTTGTTAATCTTAGCTGATTAAGTTGTTTTTTAAATTTAGCAGGAAGTAAACGGGTCGAAGCTTGTTTATTTAGATAATGCGGCAACGTCCCAGAAACCAACGGCAGTGTTAAAATCTCTGCAGAATTATTATGAAGCTTACAATTCAAATGTTCATAGAGGAATCCATTACTTGAGGTACTCAATTTTCCCTTCAAATGAATTCATTTCGAAAGCTAATCAAGGAAAAAAGGTTGGTTAAAATATGGTCCACGTCCCTTAACTCTTTGTATATTTGGAATTTAGTCCCTCTATTTCCAGGAACTTACTCGCAACTTATGTCCAATTGTTAATGCCATTAAACTTTTTGCTAAATTTACCGGGCGTGATATTTTGAAATAAAAAGCTAGCCCTTGGTAGCCATGGAACGAAGAAAATGGCATTGTAAATTTAATAGAAGAATTTCAAGCTTATTGACAATTAGACTTGCATTTTTAGATTCAAAAAGTAGAGGGATTAAATTCCTTGAAATAAAAGTAAGTGGATTAAATTTCAAATGTACGGCATTAGTCAGTATTCTATTTATATCACTAACATTGTACTAGATGCAGTAGTTTGCAGTTTAATTTTATTGTTTTCAAATGCATTGGATAAAGATAGTAGCATAGATAGTGACTTTAGAAAGTAGTCTTATTGCACATGTTAGAAAAATGATACTATATAAGCTAATATCTTTTTCTCAATGATGGAATCATGAGTGAAGTAGTTACTGCATTTAATACAAAATTAATATTATGTAGTATATTTATTAACCATTAAAGGTGTTATAAGGGTGCTCGGTAGCATTTGTTAGAACCTGTGTTGCATTTTAGTTATATGTCCTCTTCTAAGACTAATTGATTGCTTTCAAGCAACTTTATTGGAAGCAAAGAGCTAACCTTGTTTTACTTTGATTATAAATACAGTGCCAAGGCAACTGATGAGTATGAGTTGGCACGGAAGAAAGTGGCAGCTTTTATTAATGCATCAGATTCTGCTGAGATTGTTTTCACAAGAAACGCTACTGAGGCTATTAATTTAGTGGCTTATTCTTGGGGTTTGTCCAATTTAAAGCCCAGGGATGAGGTTGTGTTAATAGATCTCTTTTATAAGAAAGAAAAAAAAGGATTTTCTTATCTTTTTACATCTAGGGTAGTTGTTAGTTTTCATTGAATCATGATGTTTAAAGATTTATGTTTGCAGATTATACTTACAATAGCTGAGCATCACAGTGCTATTGTTCCTGGCAAATTGTGGCACAAAAAACGGGTGCTATTTTGAAATTTGTAAGTTTAGATGAGAATGAGGTTCCGGATGTAGAGAAGCTGAGAGAGATGATTTCTACAAGTACCAAACTTGTAGTTGTTCATCATGTGTCTAATGTGCTTGGTAGGTTTTTGTTTACATTGATTGTTCCTATTTTGCTTGTGAATACTTTTAGAGAAGACAAATTAATCTCTCTCTCTCTCTCTCTTTTTTTTTTTTATATCTTTTCTCCATGTTGAGCCATTGGCTTCAATTTATATTTTCTTTTGTGATTTGAACTTAGCTAAATTTTATATTTGAGTCTAATCTATGCACTTGAAGTTTCCCGATTAGACATTCCTGTTTGAGTACACTAAACCAGCTCAAGTCAATATATATTTTAGTTGAGAGTTGTAGTCTTTGGTTTATTGGAATATAAGTTTTTGGCGATGCAGCGAATTAGATGTGCTTCTAGTTGTAATCTCTACTGCTATCCCTTCCACTAAAAAAGGGAATTAACAGAAAAAGTTGGTTAGTAGAATAAATCACCATCTGATCATATTATGTTTTCCTAAAGTTATTGATGGATGATCTCATCTTCATCAATATTATAATTAGCATTGTGATATTTATAGGATCAAACTTTCTTTTTCTTGTAGGCTCAGTTCTTCCCATTGAAGATATTGTGATTTGGGCTCATGCAGTTGGTTCAAAAGTGCTTGTAGATGCTTGTCAAAGTGTTCCCCATATGGTGGTTGATGTCCAAGGTCTTGATGCTGACTTTCTTGTTGCTTCTTCTCACAAGGTTAGTTTGTCACCTTATGTATGCTCTAAGCAATATATGGACAAGTATACATAGTTAAGGAATAAACATGCTTCAGATGTGTGGGCCTACAGGCATTGGATTCTTATTTGGCAAGAGCAATCTCTTGTTAACCATGCCTCCATTCTTAGGTATGCCGTTGCTTTCTTTCCATTTATAGTTTAAGTCTTATCTGTAACAGTTTTTTGTATTTGAATCCTTGGGAAAAGAGTCATGGAAGTAGTTTATAGCTGATCCTAGTAATGATTTTTCTCCTTTTAGGTGGTGGAGAAATGATCTCTGATGTGTTCTTAGATCATTCAACATATGCAGAACCCCCGTCCAGGTTAGTGATCTTATCTTCATCCTAAAAGTATGCTTTTATAAAGAGTTCAAGGATGAGAGGAGCGTTTGCAGTTTTTAATTTGTTTGAGTTATGCTTGTCTTATTAAGTTGACTTTTGAATAGCAGTATGAGTCCTATGATCCCTGTTTTCTCATTAAGCTGCTGCATTATTGAATGTCATCGAGCATGGACAAAGATATGATAAGATCAATGTCATGGATAAACCACTTTTTTTTTTTTTTTTTTTGGGGATGCTTATAAGTACAAGGTCCGAGTTAATCTCCCTTTTAACTGCTTGAAATTTTTTCTTTACTTTCCTCATTGTAATAAACCCTTTGTAGACTGCTTCAACTGGTAAATTATTGGCAATTTATCTCACTTGTGAACATTTTTTTTCCTAAATTTCAGCAATTGAAATATTTTTTCTTAACTGAAAGAAAGAAAGAAAACAACAAAGTAATGACAAGACACTCGACAGAAAAAAATTAAAAACAGCAAATGGAAAATAAATATACAAGCTTGTTGGTAAAAGTAAGGCCTAACAACTGGAAATTGGCTCCTATTAACTGATTCTATAGTAGCTACCTTCAATGAGAAGAATACTCCACATGTATGTGCCAGATTGTCAAAGAAAGTTCCGCAAAATGGAGTTCTCAGTATTTCTAGATATTAGCTATAGTTTTCTGTGGAAGTGCAAAGTAATCAGCCTTTACTTGTTGAATGCTTCATTTGTATGCTGCTGTTGCTGCTGGAAAATCAGTTTTCAGAACCTTGCTAATGTTAGATTCATATACACACTTGCACAAACTGCTTCATTTGACCATAAATTTAGAATTTAGTCTGATGAAAAGAACTGCCCCTTGTTTGTTTTAAAGCCATATGTCATTCAAGTAATTGTCAGTCTGAATATTCAATATTTTGTTTCCTATAATGTCTCATTCTGTTCTCGCTCTTCAATCGGATTAGATTTGAGGCTGGAACACCTGCAATCGGTGAGGCTATTGGATTAGGGGCAGCAATTGATTACTTGTCTGGGATTGGCATGCAGAAGATTCATGACTATGAGGTGAGTTGCTATTTTTTGCTGTTTGTTCTTTCTGTTCCTTCTTCATAAAGTAAAAACCACTTGTTTATGTTTAAAGTATTAGATTCCTTTATCAATCGCCATGGACGGATAAAACGCCAACCATTTTTGTTGGCTTTATAAATTACAAAGGATAAACTTTGCACAAATTATTTGGTTACAAATACTTAAAGAAGCCATTATTAGGTTATGCTATGGCGGTTGATATATATCCTTGAATGGTTTGGACTTTGGAATGTATGAAACCATTCTTCCCTTTATAATCTTTCTTGTTGCTTCATAATGATTCCAAAGCAGTTTAAGAGGCTAAAATACTAAAAAATTTTGAATACATTTCTTAAATAAGCTCTTATACTTTTATTGTACCTAAATTAGTCCTTATCGTTTTATTTATACCCAACTAAGCCCTTATTTCAAATGAAAGGTTGATTTATGTTCTAGGGTTTATGTAGGTCTAAGTTAAAGGTTAAGGGCTTCTTCGGGTACAAATTAAAGGTCAAGAGCTTATTTGGGTATAAATTAAAGTTTAAGGCCTTATTTGAGTGTAGTAAAGGTATAAGGTTTTTTATCTAAAGTGGTAAAGTTCTAGGGGTTTTTTATTTTACAGCATTGTTATTGCCGCGATACACTATATAATCGGCAGTATATTTATTAATTTATTTTGGGTAGCAGGTGGCTAGACCGATTTAAAGGACACTTTCTGATAAGCTATAATTTTCGTTTTTATTCTTACTATGCAATTTTTATTTTGTAGATGGAGCTGGCCAATTATTTATATGAAAAACTATGTTCTGTTCCAAATATTCGGATCTATGGTCCAAAACCTTCTGATGACATTTGCCGTGCTGCTCTCTGTTCTTTCAATATTGAGAATATTCATCCTACAGATATTGCAACTTTTCTAGACCAACAGGTAGCATAATAAATAAGGAGTAGCACTGTAATACCATTTATTTTTTTCGCACTTATCCATTCGTTAAAGCTTGGTTTGGCATTGTGGTTAGTTTCGAAAACTGCCATTGACAAATAACTATTCGTGAAACTCTGATCGGAATTTATGGCTCAAACCAACCTTTGGGATGCAAATTCGATAACCAGTTGTAGCTTATATAGAATAGATTTCGAAAAGGGATGTTTTTATGTTGAATGACAACTTATTTTGTTTACTCTCAGCATGGAGTGGCTATCAGATCAGGTCACCATTGTGCTCAGCCTCTCCATCGCCATCTAGGAGTCAATGCAAGCGCACGTGCGAGCCTTCATTTCTACAATACGGAAGAAGATGTCGACAATTTCATCCAATCGCTCAATGATACGGTCAGCTTCTTTAACTCTTTCAAGTAGCAAAATTTGTTGTTTCCCTCACGAGATTGTGTCGACCATTTATGTATACTACTACATTAAAGCTTATGACAAGCACCTTGTTCATTTTCTTCATCGAAACATATGTATAAGTGATTGGTCTGTTTGGTGTTTGACAAAATATCGTGTAACAAGTTAGTCACAACACATATCCGCATTCAAATACTATACAGTCACCTTCATCTTGTTGTCATGTGTTTACTCAGACACAATTTTAAGTGTTCGACACGGATATGTTCATTCTTTTTCCAGATTTTCATGTAATTGTAGTCCCTTGAGGGTCATATACTCGTATCCGTTTTCGGAATTCAGAAATGTGTTGGGTCTAAGTGTTTGACATGGATACTTCAAGAAGAACGAAGAGTCTAACCAACTTGGTTTATGTGTTTTGTTTTCGAGTTTGAGTTCAAATAGTTAGACTCAAAAACTCGGTTTGAAACCAATTGAAATTTATTTTTTGAAGTTTAAGCTCGAATTGAGATAAAAATTAAATTTATTCGAGTTTGCTCAATCAAGTTTGTTTATCTAGTAAAAAACAAGGTCATGTTCGATTTTAAACTCCATTATTTATTGGATTTATGATGATTTATTTCTGAAATTAGTATGATTGCATGGTGTATAGATGAAGTCTCAATTATTTTATTGGGGCTCTTTTTCGCTTAAAAAGTAAGATTATTTAATTTTATACTTTGTCAATACATAAATTAAAATTTCCATTCAATGAGGTCTTAAGATGAAGTCTAACATTATGTTTATTATTAATAAATATGAAATTTAATCTATTTTTAAAATTAATATATATAATTAAATTTAAGTATTTAATAGGTATTTAAATTATAATATAATTTAAAATGATTTTGTGATGAAAAGATAATGTTTAAAAATAAAAATAATAAATAAAATAATGAAAAGGATTATTTTGTCTCAAAGATAAATTTAACTTTCAAACTAGTTGTGAAATTTATTCCCACTATTAGTCTACAAACTCATATTCCTATTATTGATAAAGTAATTTCAAAAGGAAAATTACATTAATTTTTCTTTTATCTTTTACATACTAAACTTGGAAATTATTCCCCCCACCCACTTAAAAAATTTGAGAGTAAATTGCATCCAAGACCATTAAACTGGTTAGTAAATTTACGTTTTGATCACTTAATTATTCAAAAGTTTTTATTTGAGTTACTGGATTATTAAAATTGTTATTATTAAAATTATTCCCCCCACCCACTTAAAAAATTTGAGAGTAAATTGCATCCAGGACCATTAAACTTGTTAGTAAATTTACATTTTGATCACTTAATTTCAAAAAATTATAAAACAATCCTATATTATTCAAAAGTTTTCATTTGAGTTACTGGATTGTTAAAATTGTTATTGTATGGTTGTTTGCTTTGCCTGTACCAATTGAAAGCTTTTTTTCTCTTCTCTTCTACAATTCAGTTTTTTTCATGAAACAGCTTTTAATGTCACGAATTTGTGAATTAAAATCCAAACAACTATCTTTGTCGATCTTAGACAGTAACCGTCAGATTGACTTGAATCTAATGTATGTTCTTGTAACACCCCTTGCCCGTATCCTATGCCGGAACCGAGTACGAGGCATTACCAGACTTAACAATATATTTTGTCAAATTAATTAACACATATACAAAATGACTTAGTCAAGCCCCTATACATGCCATAGTTTAAATCATTTATAAATAAAGATACCCATAGATAGCTTGATAGTGTGAAGCGATCTCCGACGACCTCCAACCCGAGCTTGTTTAGTAAAACTCTGTAACATGGGAAAGAATAGGGGGTAAGCTTATAAAGCTTAGTAAGTTCACATGTAAAAATAATAAGCATTAGTAATGAATTTAGCTTACTACTAAGCTGTCATAACTTGCATAAATAATGCTAAGTTCTTACTTTCCCAACTTACTCATTTGTAGCCTTATCAAAGCCTCAACATGACAAATCCTCACAACAAGTTTTCAATTTGATACAATCATTAAATCACATGCTTATACCTTATTACTCATGTTCACATTAATCTGTCTACTTGAATCGCTATCACTAAATTATTTATTTCTTGAGCTACAAAGCTCCGAATTTAAAACTGATAATTTTCCCTGAAACTAGACTCATATATCTTCATACCATAAAATTTCCAGAATTTTGGCTAATCCAATTAGTACAGTTTATTCATGAAAATTTCCCTATTTTACTGTTTGACTATTCTGACCACTTTTCACTACGAATCAATTTTATCCTTGTACAGAATTCAAATGATGTTGTAATTTGTTTCATTTGAAACTAGACTCATTAAGTAATCTAAATATATAAATTATGTCCCAAAATTATTTTTGTACAATTTTTAATGATTTTTCCAAGTCAGAACAGGGATCTCAAAATTACTCTGAACTAGTCTCACAAAATATAAATATCTCAAAATACAGAATTTCTTTGCATTCTCTATTTATTTCATATGAAAATAGACTCAATAAGCTTTAATTTCATATCTCACTCAACTACTAATTCCATTTCTACCATTTTGGTGATTTTCAAAGTTACTCTACCGTTGCTGTCCAAAACTGTTTTATTTCTAAATTTCACTCTTTCATGTTTTCTTTATAGTAACTTTCATTGGAACACTTACTCCGTATCAATCTTACCAAAGTTCGATCACATATCGAGCACATTGCTCATAAGTTTACACGCATATACTTGCACTTATTCATCACATAATCATATTCAATTACACTTAGTCGTTACATAGCCACATTGTATTTTCACTTAGTCAATTTCCCGTTAAACTCATTGGAATATTAACGGATACATCGGAATATTGCACATAGTGCCACACTTGTAGCCAAAGCTACTTCATATCAGTTATCACACATAGGCTCGTTCTCGAGCTATTCATATTCGCGGGTCTGCTCACACAAGCTGTCGGTCATACGTAACTACTCAGTGCTGCTCACACAAGCTGTCAGGTATCCGCAACACATGCAGGATTACCCAGCCACTGGTAGAACTTATAAGACCAGCACCCGTTTCACATAATCACAATCTCGGGTCTGCTCACACAAGCTTTCGGTCATACGTAACTACTCAGTGCTGCTCACACAAGCTGTCGAGTATCCGTAACACATGCCGGATAACTCAGCCACCGGTAGAACGTAACGGACAACAACCGGATCACTTATTCCACTTAGATTTCACATAAGTTTCAAGTGAACATGTCACTCGTATCCATTTTTATTCCTAAGGTTCAACCGGAAAATTTCTCACTTGTCGATATTTTGTCAATTACATCAAATATTCAGTCACAATTCATACCATTTATCAAAATATGAAAACGTAAGTAAAAACGATACATTATTTACATACAAACTTACATACTTACATTCTAAATCTCATCACATCATCAACTTAACTTATTCTCATCAAACTATGCTAGTCAATACTTTCTTGTTATCATACAAAGCCATAATACAAAATATGGTCTAACATATAAATTATACAAGTTCTCTTTCCAATATCGAATTATTATCGAACATTAATCATTATATCTGAAACTCAATACTATAGTATTTATGGCCAAAATTTCAATTTATCATTCGAATATGCATAATTAAATGCTTATTAAACATATGAACCTACCTCGATACCAAAACGGTCATTTTAACTTTCCTGATTTTCGATTTTTCTCCCGTTCTAAGTCCAAATCTCATTTTTCGGGGTCTAAGACATCACATTTCACTTATTTAATTAATGTACTACTCAAAACAGTCCCTAACTCAAACTTTGGAAAAATTACAATTTTGCCCTAAACTTTTGCATAATTATGATTTTGCCCCTAGGCTCGAAAATTAAACTTCATCCCTTATTCTTATGTTTTATAACATGCTGATCATTTTACCTTCTATGGAAACATCAAATTCTTGCTCTAACATGCACTTATGTGCATTAGGTATTTTTGATTATGTCATTTTACTCGTTTTCACTTAAAATCGCTTAGTAAAAGTTGTTTAACATAATTCTAAGGTTCATATTCTGCCATAAAACATCAAAATAAACACATTTCACCTATGGGTATTTTTCCAAATATGAACCCTAGGTTAAATTATTGCTAGAATAAGCTAAATCAAGTTAATGGACTCTAAAAACGTAAAGAACATGAAAAACAGGGCTAGAATGGACTTACCATGAAGCTTGGAAAGCTTGAAAACCCTATCCATGGCTTCCCACATGTTAAATTCGGCCTAAGCTTGAAGATGGACAAATTTGGCATTTAAATTTTGTTTTTAATTCATTTAATTCACTAAATTACCAAAATGTCCCTAAAAAAATCTTTTGAAACATACCCATCTATGTCCAATTTTGTCCAACAACTTAAAAAATGGACTAATTATCATTTAAGGACCTCCAATTTAAAATTTCATAACAATTGGACACGTCTAACATGTAGAACTCAACTTTTGCACTTTTTACAATTTAGTCCTTTTGACTAAATTGAGTGCCCAAACGTCAAAATTTTCGAATGATATTTTCATGATATCATTCCGTGAAATTGTAGACCATAAAAATATAAATAAAATAAATTTATCCACGTCGGATTTGTGGTCCCGAAACCACTGTTCCGACTAAGCCCAAAATCGGGCTGTTACAGTTCTACTTGGTAATGGATACTGATCCACCGTACTGATTGTCAAATTTTCGCTTAAAGCTCGCTAATCAGAATTTTAAAATAATTTAACAACATAGTGACATAAATAAAAACTTTCGAATAGTTCAATGACTATTTTATAATCTTTTAAAGTTAAAAAGACCAAAGATAAACTTATTAATAATATAATAACCTTGAGTGTAATTTACCCTCATTTTTTTTGGACCAAACTCGAAAACTATTCTCCCGCCTAAAAAAATGATAACTTTTCATCGTAATGACTTCAAAAGGAAATTTCTAGCTTCATCTCGATGGTTTGCACTGCCCCTTTATTTAGGGGTGTGCAAAATTCAGGTAAAATTGAAAAAATTCAGTTAACCGATCGAATTCGGTTAATCGGTTAATTAACCGAATTTTTTCGGTCGGGGGTTGGTTAATTATTTTATGATTTTTCGGTTAACGGTTAATTCGGTTCGAAACCGATCGGTTATTCGAAATTTTTCGGTTTAACCAAAAAAATTAATAAATAAATTTATAATATATAAATAGGCCTACTATTCATCTAAACCCAATCCCTAAACTCAATCCAAACCCATATATCTAACCCAACCTAATTACCCAATCAAAAAAATTACAAATAATTTAATAAATATAAAAATTCTAAAACTAAAACTAAAATTATGTAATTTTTTTAATTATGCAGTGATTCATTTCGGGTAATTTGGGTAATTCGGGTAATTCGGTTAATTCGGTGAATCCGGATAATTCGATTAATTCAGTTAATTTTTAACCAAAAATAAAAAACATATAATTTTCGGTTAATTCGGTTAACCGACCGAATTAACCGAAAAAAATTTGGTTCGGTTAATTTTTTTAAAAAAATTTCGGTTCGATTAACGGTTAAAAATTTTGAAAGATCAATTAATTCAATTAATATTATTTCGAATCGGTTAACCAATTAAACACCCCTACCTTTATTTGCCGTGAGCGGTGGTTGTAGATTTCACGCTTCGCAAACCAAAAATAAGAATCTATCTATACAAAATTGATCATGTAACGTCGTTTAAGAACACAAACAGTAAATTTTATGATTTATCAATAAATAAATACAAAATGTTTCTATCAAACACCAAAATATCAATGACGGTGTACAATAATTGTTTGTAATCTGTTTTTCCCTTTATTTTAAACATCTCAATTTATTATTATAAAAGAAAAAAAAACTCACTCATTCATCGAAAATAGCCATTTATCTAAACATTTTATTAATTACTTTTAATAAATTTATTTATTTTAAAAATATTATTTATTTTATAAAATTGTAATTATTATAAAGTGACTGATTGAGGTTAATATTACTGACACTAACTCAGTAGTAAAATAATACCAAAAAGTTAAATTTTGATTCTAATATGTTCATAACTGTGTCATTTACTCTTAAAAGTTACTCACTAGGGTTATTTTTTATATTTGTGAATAAATAATTATCAATAAAAATATCCGTTCACTTAAAATAAATTTATATTTATATTTAAAAATATAATTATTTAATAAATTACATTTATTTCATACAATATAAAATTTATATTTATTAAAACTTATATAATAAAATAAAACTTTAGTTTAATTTATTATGTTTTAAGGATAAATCTGACAGTAATAAGATTTTATTAATTTTATATAAAAAATTAAACAATTTTTTATAATTATACAAAAAAATGTAACTTTTAATTTTTAAAACTTGACAATTAAATTTATTTTAATATTTGTATTTTTTTAATTTAGCACCTTTTTCTACAAGAGTATGATAATGCAGTAGTTTAAATTTATATATTTTTAATTAGGGACTAAATTGAATATAATTATAAAGTTAAAATAGTAAAGTTGAAAAAAAATATAAATACCAAAGTTACAAGAAAAGGTCTCTTACTTCTTGACGTTACTTTTGCCGACACTACACAAAAATCTAAATTATTACATATATTTTAATTTATTCTGAAAATAAATAATGATTCGTTGCATCATAGAACCAAAGTTGGACTTTGATTTCCTATTTTAGTTCTGACGATGAATGCATATTGCTGCCGAATGCCGATTAATTTTAATTTTCTTTTTTTAATTTTGTTTAATTATTTAAAAATATATAAAAATATTTTTATTTTTTAAGTTATATTTTAATTTCTGTGTTGTAATATATTGGAGGCTTTAAAGCTTTTCAATCAAAATGAAAAATTTACATATTAGTCCCTTAAATATTTTAAATTATCACATTTTTGTTTGGTGTTATTAATTTATTGGGCGACACCAACCAAACACTGTAACAAACGTATAATTTTGATAAATAATTTCGTGAGTACACCATTTGAATTATTGGGATAAAAAAGTCCAAACTTTACCTATATAAGAAAGCATAGAATTGTTAAAAAGCTCAAGCTTAAGAAAGTGATAAGGCACAGGAGAGAAGAGAAGTATGGAAGGAATTCAACACAAAACAGTGAGGGTCAATGGCATCAACATGCACATAGCCGAGAAAGGGGAAGGTCCATTGATTCTCTTCCTTCATGGCTTCCCGGAGCTCTGGTACTCATGGCGCAACCAGATCAACGGTTTATCCGCCCTCGGCTACCGTGCTTTGGCGCCCGACCTCCGCGGTTACGGCGGAACAGATGCACCAGATTCCGTCACCGATTACACTTGCTGCCATGTGGTGGGAGACCTCAGTGCACTTCTGGACATGGTGGCGCCACGAGAAGGAGGATAAGGTGTTTGTCGTTGGGCACGATTGGGGTGCCATCATTGCTTGGTACTTGTGTTTGTTTAGACCGGACGGGTTAAAGCTTTGTTCAACTTGAGCGTGCCATTTATTCCTTATGATCCTCGGTTTAAACCGGTCGAGACTTGGAAAGCTTTCTTTGGGAAGGATCACTACATTGTCCGGTTTGAGTTCGATTTTTTTAATTATTATTAACCAAAACTCATTAAAAGAAATTTAAATTTTGATTTAATGGATAAAATTTATATTTTAGTATTTAATATTAAACATAGACTTAGGAAATTTCGAGTTAGTAACAATAATAAAATTGCACTCTTATCTTTCAAAAATTTATGCTAATTTTTAGCTTTGTTCTTGAATGTTTGGTGATGTGATCGTAATTAGGCGGCACAAATGGAATTTCAACCGGTCGGAGTTGGATGACTACATTGCTTTAGATTATTAACCTTTATTGACAAATCAAATTGAGTCGAGTTCGATTAGAGTTCGATGCGTATTCAATTTTCGATTTGGGTTAAAATTGAGTTCCGAGTTACATTGGTGCGAGAACACGGAGTAATAGAAGCGAGTTTGCGAGATTGGTGTAGGACGAGCGCTTTTGGAGGTGTTATCGTATCTCAATTACCGGACCCACTTTATTTATGTAACATCCCAAAAATGGGGTTATTTGGAATTTAATTATTTTTCTTATGTAAGAACTCACGAGATATTATTTATGGAATAATAATGATCAATTTAAGGCTTTGTGTTGGCTCGATTTGGTAGGAAATTTTAGTTTTAACTTTTAAGGTAGGGAGCCTTAGCAAGAGGGTGTTATAAGAATAAATGGGGATAATTTGGACATAAAATAAGCCTAGACAAAGTGGCAAAAGTGAGGCCACTTAGGAACTTGTGTGACGCCACCAAGGGAGCAAGGAGAGCCTTGGTTGAGTCACAAGAATCCTTCTTTTGCATTATGGTGGGACGGCAACAAGGAGAGAGAGTCCTTTCTCTCTTTAAACTCTAATTATTATTTAGATAATAGGATAATGAAGATATTGTTTGGTTTTATTTGGATTAATTGAGGAATAAATTATGATAATTTAGCGGGGAAAATAGCTTGTTGATTAATTCAAATTAATTTTGAATTAATACAAATGTGTGGCCTAGAATAATTTGAGGTGTTGGTCAATTTTAAACTCCTTGAAGAGGAGTAATCGACATGGAGACTAGGTGATGGGAAGGGAGGCCAATTCTTTAGTACTCTTTTTACAAAATTTCTACTAGGCACTCCCCACATTCCACTCTTTTCTTTCTTTTTCCAAACTTTCTCTCCTCTCTCATAGCTTGGCGAAACCCTCCCACTCTTCTCTTCTCTTCTCTTATTTTTCTCCACTCAAACCTATTCCCTATTTCAGTAACCAAAACTTCTTTTCTCCCTACTAATTTTCTTTGGCCGAATATACCTATTGGAAGTGCCGATTTCTTCCTTTGTCCTCTTTTCTTTGTCCTATTGGATAGCCAATTTCCTCTCCATATTCCAAGTTTTGGCGAATAACAAACCGAACAATCCCTCTAGACTCTCCTTCAATCGGTTCATAAGGTGGTAAGTAGAGTTGGCCAAATGCCTATGCTCCTTTTTCCCTATCTTTGTCAATTTTACAAGGTACTAAGTATCTGTTTGGAAACCGAATCTATCTAGGTGTTCCGGATTTTGAGATCGACAAAACAAGCCATCATTCGTGACCAATCAAGTGGTAAGTGTTGGTAAGAATCGGTTTCCATGGGTTTAGTTTGCAAATATTTAAAAGCCGAAGGCTAATGGCTTGTTTACTAACCGGTGGTAATTGATGAAGCAGATTCGGGAATCGGGTATTGTGATTAAGTATCCAAAAGCGTAAAGGTAAGGTTCGGGTTCACAAGGAATCCCTCTCAAATTAATTGGTTTGGCCGAATGGCCCATATCACTAACTCTATTATGGCCGAATATAGGAACAAAGAGATCTAAGGTGGTCGACTCCTTCATTCGGGATTTAAATTAATCGTGGTGACAGGTGTGTACATACACACATATAATTTGTTAATATGCTGTTGTTGTGAATGCTAACTTGATTTCTATGTAGCATTGATAATATACCATATCGGTATAGTTGGCAATCCGGTAAGTCCCTAAAATGTGTACTTGTTATTTGATGCTTTTGGTAAGCATGATGCATTATTATATGAGATTCAAGTATGTGATTGATGTGGGATTAGTGAGTGGAGGCGATTAATCGTGCCGACGGGCACCGGTGTTTTGGTAACACACCGTGACTATATGTCACCAGAGGTTTGGTACCTCAGGAGGTTTGGTACCTCAATAGCGACTATCCTCGTGGTTAACACCACCGTGGGTTGGCCCCACTTGAGATATGGGATCGTCTGCGCGTTGATTTGGTATCACACGATGGGTTGGCCCCATCAAATGATCTGTGTCCACGGACACCGGTGTTTTGGTAACACATTGTGACTATATGTCACCAGTGGTTTGGCACCACCAAGGGTTTGGTACCACAACGGGTAGACAAAGGGCGTTTGGATGGCTAGGTCGGAATTAAATATTCGCATATTTATTGTTATATGTTGTGTATGAAAAATATTTTAAAAGCGGGGAAGGGTTACATCTCGAGTCTTGGTGACTCACCTTCTCCATTAATTTTTCAGTGATGCTTAGATCGCGGACATGGAGCCGGAGGGACTTGAGGAGGCCATGCGGTGGATTTAAAATTAAATGAACTTTAATTTTAGTTATTATAAATTTTTTATTTGGTTGATTTATTTTGGATGTAATAAGGCCTCATTATACTTTACTTTAGTTATTTTCTTTTATGTTGGACATTTTGTTTTAATTATAAATTTGAATCACACGTTTTCTAAATTAATTCGGAAAAATTTTTATCGTGCCATCGAAATGTCTGAAATTTGTATAACAACTTGACTTAATTAAATTTTCGAATTTGGACTAAGTATATTTTCAAAGAAGATAACTTCAAACGAGCGATTTTCAACAAAACTTAAGTGGATTTCAAAATGGGTTTCAAAAGTTCCTCTTCGTAATTACCCATATTCGGTCCTAACTTTTGGGCGGGTTTGGGTATTACAATTGGTATCGAGCCAGTTCAAAACTTCTACTGTGGGGGCCCAAGGCCCAAAAATGTTTTAGTAGGCCTTATTAATCGATTTTGGGTTTTAAAGCAAGGCATGGCCCGAGTCTCCCAAGACCGATCCGCCTGTAAGTACATCTAAACCTCTGTGTGAATTATATTCAGAGAAGGGTAGGGAGCATGGAACGTAGATAGACTTATAGAATTGAACCCTAGGATTAGATTACTCAAACACACAAATCAACATAAGACTTAAAAACGAAACCAACCTATGACTTAGTCATCGAGCTAGGGTGTGGTAACCCCAGACGCATGTCTAGGATTGGAACCTAAGAGCTCGGTATTTAAGCGGTCCGAGTGACTCACCACCTCTTGCAGTATCCTACCAGTGCGTAGCTTGGGTTCACCCTAACTCGAGGGCTCGATGGTGTGGTAACCTCTGTGCGCATGTCTAGAAAGGTTCTGGGAGCTTGGTATTTAAGCGACCCTGTGACTCACCTCCTCTCCACACGAAACCCCGCTGGTGCGTAGCTTGGGTTCACTCGACCAAGAAGGTTCGGTCATAGGCTAAAGCATAATGACTAAAACCCGAAAGGGAATTAGCCTTGATTTTCAAGAAAGAAAGGAAACAACAAAATTTGGTCTTAAAACTTTTCAAATCACTCCTTCAAAAGTAAGAACAACTCTTTTACAATGTTTTCCTCGAAAAGTCCGATTTGTGGAAAATTACAAAATGCCTTAGGGTAAAATTACTAAAATACCCTTGGTTCATAAAACATCAACTCAATGATTTTGTCCAAAATTTTAACTACTTCTCAAATATTCAACTCACTTTGAAATCATCAATGAACCACTTTGGTTTTGGAAAATCACGAAAACGCCCTCAATGTGTAAAATTACCAAAACGCCCCTGAGTACAAAATTTTTGCAACATCACCGTTTTAAGAAAGGAAAATTCTCAAAAGGGACCCTCAGAGTTTTACAATGATTAAAACACCCTTGATTTACAAAAAAAAAATTACAAAATTACCCCTGATTTTCGAAATAATGCCATAACCTCAAACCTTATCATTTTTTAAATACCTCCAGGTGTTGGGAATTGCAAAAGCAATCTACTTTACTAAAGTTTTAAAATCTCTTTTTATTATGAAAATACCCACAGAAAAAAGACGAAAATACCCCGGGTTGGAAATGGGCGAAATGTCCAAGAGTGAATAGGTATGGAAAGCATTAGGGAATGGATGTAAGAACTTCTTTGTGTGAACTAGGATGAAGAATGAAACCTTGTTTGCACGAAAGAATCTCTAATTAAAATTTCTTCATAAAATTTCTTCATGAGTAATGAAGTGGAACAAACGCTAATACATAAAATTTCTCTTAATCGATTAAAAGCGCAGAGATAGAATGAGTTCTAGAGGGCGTGGGCGCAGTGGACCTTGGTAGGGTAGGATGACGGTGTTCGAACCGTCAGTCGGGACAAGGTTCAAAACGATGTACCACCGCCACCACCACCTCCAAATTTTGGAGCGGAGGAGCAGGATCGAGACGGGAGGAGAGGTAGTGTCAGCGGTGTTGTGAGTCCTCGAATTGATGGTCAAGTGGTGGAAATTTAAGAGCTCAAAATCGTTCCCGCGGATTCGGTCCAACGGAGCTGAGGTGTTCCGGTGTGTCGAGTGGCACCAGTGTAGCAGAGTATTGGTGGAATCTACGAAGGATAATGGATGATCTTGACCGACCGAGGAGGAAAAGTGAAAGGGCGGTGTCGCTTCTAAAGGATGAAGCGTACCAGTGGTGGTGACGATTCGGGATGGAGCCACAATGATGACCTTACGTGAGATTACTTTAAACCGCTTCTTGGAAGAAGTATGTGGGCACCACTACACCGACGCCGAGGAAGGCTTTTCCGGTCTAGTACAAGGAACTAAGTCCGTGGCCAGTATGAGGCGAGTTTTAAGATGGGTAGGTATCAAGAGGCATCGTGGCTAGCTCTTGAACACGATGACATGTCCGCTTTGAGGACGGACTCGAGATGATTTGAGGTTACCGATTGCCCATGACAAGTCCGTGAGTTTTCATCTCTTGTGGAAAAGGCTAAGGTAGCCGAGGGATCAAGGAGGTCGTGAGGCGTAATTATAGTAGAAATAATCAAAGAGAGGATTTGGGTCACCGGATCCAGTGGTAATGAGCGAAGAAGGCCGCAGTGGGCCAAATCAAGCGACAAGCTCAGAGCTACTAATCGAGGCTCGCCTCGGTAATCATTGGGAAGTCCCATGGGGAGGTTGCTCGACCCGCGATAGAGGATGTTTTGAGTGTGGGTCTTTTGAACATCGGTCGAGATTGTCCCTAAGCGAGCTCGAAATCACCCGCAGGGCGTAACCGCACTCGGGATCGAAATGTGGGACCGCAGAGGGTCGTGGTAATGGCAGAGGAAGTAATGGTCCTAACCGAGGTCGAGGAACTTCGAGGCGAGGTTCAAAGACCTGAGGCTAGGTAGCTTGGCTTAGTTTATCTTGGCAAGGCGTCATGAGAGGGTGACGCACCGGATGTCATAACCGTGACGCTTCGATTTTGGTCTCCCTTATTATGCATTAATTGATGTGGGGTCTACACATTCATACGTAGCAAGTAGTGTGGTAGAGACTTTGAACCTAGACTCGAGATAGCCGCTAGGGAGATGATCGTAGTGAGTCCGTTAGGTCACTCTGTAGTGGTAGACAAACTTTTTGAGGCGTACCCTAGAACTCTGAGGGTCGATTCGGTCGATCCGATGGAACTACCATTCGGGAGTTCGATTTGATCCTTGGAATGGATTGGTGGCTAAGTATCGGAATTTGGATTGCTGTGCTAAGCGCATGGTTCTTAAGACGGTGAGAATGATGAAGTGGTTATGATAGGTGATAGAAGGAATTACCTATCCAATGTGGTGTCTGCCTTGAAGGCGGAAAAGATGGTCAAGAAGGGTTGTAAGGCGTGTTGGTTCGAATCGTGCTTTGGAAGCTAAGGAGTCGATGGTTGGAAGGGTCCGAACGGTTGGGGAATTCTTGATGTATTCGGAAGAACTTCCGGTCTACCCCGGCATCGGAAGTTGAATTCATATAGACTTGCTACCCGAACAACACTGTGTTCATAGCACTCATCAAATGGCACCAAAGGAATTGGTGGAGTGAAGGCTCGATTCAGAGCTCTGGATAAAGGGTTTATCCGACCTAGTATATCTCCGTGGAAACACTGTATTGTTTGTCAAGAAGAAGGACGGTTCTATGCGGATGTGCATCGACTACCGTCGCTTAAACAAGTTAACGATCAAAACAAGTACCCATTGCCTCGGATCGATGACTTGTTTGACCAATTGAAGGAGCGTCGGTGTTTTCAAGATAGACCTTAGGTCAAGTTACCATCAACTTAAGGTGAAGGGGTCGATGTTCACAAGACGGCTTTTCGAACTCGGTATGGGCATTACGAGTTCTGGTGATGCCATTCGGGTTGACCAATGCCCGGCGGCGTTCATGGACTTAATGAATAGGGTATTTCAGAAGATTTCTAGATCAATTCGTCGTAGTGTTCATAGGCGACATATTGGTCTACTCAAAGACGGAGGAGGAGCACGACAAGCATTTACGGATAGTCCTACAAGTGTTGAGGAAAAAAGTTGTATGCCAAATTCAATAAGTCACGAATTTTGGTGAGGAGGTGGCTTTCTTAGGTCACGTAGTGTCGTGGAAGGATTAGAGTGGATCCCGCAAGATTGAAGCGGTATTGGAGTGGAACCGCCTAAGTCGATGGGCGAGATACTGAGTTTTACGGGGTTAGCGAGGTATTACGGAGATTTGTGGAAGGGTTCTCTCTGATCGCAGCGCCGTTGACTAAGTTACTAAGGAAAGGTGTTCCATTTGTATAGTAGGAGAAGCAGCAAGAAAGTTTTGATAGGCTGAGGAAGATTCTGACGGAAGCTCCGGTTTTAGTACAACCCGAGGCGGAAAAATTATTCACGATTTATTGTGATGCATCTCACATTTGGTTTGGGGTGTGTGTTGATGCAGACGGAAGGTAGTAACTTATCGTCCGTCACCGAGACCGCATGAGGTTAACTATCCAACTCACGACACAGAGTTAGCCGCAATCGTCTTCGCCTGAAAGTATGGAGACATTATCTTTATGGGAGAAGTCGGTAATTTACACGGACCACAAAAGTTTGAGGTATCTTCGACACGAAGGATCTCGAATCGAGAGATGTAGATGGATTGAAACATTAAGGACTCTGACATTCCCATCGAATATCATCCGGTAAGGCTAACGTGGTGGTGGCGTTGAGCCGGAAGGTCGTGGCGGACTTAAGAGCAATGTTTGCTCGATTGAGCCTATATGACGATGGAAGCCTTTTGGCGAAACTTCAAGTTAAGCCAACATGGATCGAGGAGATTAAGAACAAGCAGTTAGTGGATGAAGGCTTAAATGCGAAGAGAATGCAAGTTCGGGATGGTGGTTTAGAAGGTATAGTTTGACCGGTGATGGTGTGTTATGTTTTCAAGGACGGCCTCAGATGCCAAAGGACATGGAGTTGAGGCGGAAGGTTCTCCATGATGCTCATAGTAGCCCATACGCTATGCATCCCGGAGGTAGCAAGATGTATGGAGACCTACTAAAGCGATTACGTGGCGGGTTGAAGCGTGAGATAACGGAATTCGTGGGAAGTGTTTGGCGTGTCGGCGAGTTAAGGTGAACACCGCTTACCATCGTGGCTACTTCAACCGGTAAAGATTCCTCAATGGAAATGGGAGAGGATCACTATGGATTTCGTCGATGGTCACCCTTACGCCCAAAGAAGAAAGATGCGATTTGGGTAATCGTGGACCGTCGACTAAATCGACTCACTTCATACCCGGTGAGAATGGACTACTCACCCGAAGCTAGCAAAGTTGTATGTGGCGAGATAGTCGATTGCATGGTGTACCGTATCGCTTATCTCGGATAGGGACCCAAGGTTCACTTCGAGGTTTTGGAAGCGTTACATCAAGCGTTAGTGCGCGGTTGGATTTCAAAGACAGACTTTCCATCCTCGACGGACGGGCGATCGAAGTGGTCATCTGATCTTGGAAGATATCTTTGAGGGTTGTGTCTTGGAATTAGAGGTAGTTGGGAGGAATTCTTACCTCTAGCCGAGTTCGCCACAACAATAGCTACCAAGCGAGTATTCGATGGCACCATCACGAAGCAGTGTATGGACGGAATGCCGAACTCCGACGTGTTGGGCGGAGTTGAGTGAACGACAAGTGTTGGGCCCAATTAGTAGCGAGACCAAGACAAAGTCAAAGTGATTCGGTCTCGTCTCAAGGAAGCATCGATAGGCAAAAGTCTTATACCGATCTCAAACGCAAGGAAATGGAGTATGCTATGGGAGATAAGGTCTTCCCAAGGTGTCGCCTTAGAAGAAGGTACTAAGATTTGGGCGAAAAGGAAGCTAAGCCAAGATTTATTGGCCCATATACTGATCTTTGAAGCGAATAGGACCGTAGCTTATCGCTTAGAGTTACCGCGAATTAAGTCGATACATGACGCGTTTTCACGTATCAATCTTTGAGGCAGTATCGGTCGGATCCATCACATGTGGTGCCCGTGATGTAAATCGAAGTTAACGCGACTTATCTTTTGAGGAAGAACCGGTTCGAGATCTTGGATAGAGATATAAAGGTTCTACGTGGGAAGTCGATGCCATTAGTGAAAGTGCTATGGCGGAATCATGGTCTTGAGGAAGCTACGTGGGAACCCGAGGATGTGATACTGGCAATACCTCATCTGTTTTAGTTATGTAATTTGGAATGAAATTTATTTTAAGGGGTAGAATCTGTAACATCCCAAAATGGGGTTATTTGGAATTTAATTATTTTTCTTATGTAAGAACTGCTAAGATATTATTTATAGAATAATAATGATCAATTTAAGGCTTTGTGTTGGCTCGATTTGGTAGGAAATTTTAGTTTTAACTTTTAAGGTAGGAGCCTTAGCAAGAGGGTGTTATAAGAATAAATGGGGATAATTTGGACATAAAATAAGCCTAGACAAAGTGGCAAAAGTGAGGCCACTTAGGAACTTGTGTGACGCCACCAAGGGAGCAAGGAGAGCCTTGGTTCGAGTCACAAGAATCCTTCTTTTGCATTATGGTGGGGCGGCAACAAGGAGAGAGAGTCCTTTCTCTCTTTAAACTCTAATTATTATTTAGATAATAGGATAATGAAGATATTGTTTGGTTTTATTTGGATTAATTGAGGAATAAATTATGATAATTTAGTAGGGAAAATAGCTTGTTGATTAATTCAAATTAATTTTGAATTAATACAAATGTGTGGCCTAGAATAATTTGAGGTGTTGGTTAATTTTAAACTCCTTGAAGAGGAGTAATCGACATGGAGACTAGGTGATGGGAAGGGAGGCCAATTCTTTAGTACTCTTTTTACAAAATTTCTGCCAGGCACTCCCCACATTCCACTCTTTTCTTTCTTTTTCCAAACTTTCTCTCCTCTCTCATAGCTTGGTCAAACCCTCCCACTCTTCTCTCTCTTCTCTTTATTTTCTCCACTCAAACCTATTCCCTATTTCAAGAACAAAACTTCTTTTCTCCCCTACTAATTTTCTTTGGCGAATATACCTATTGGAAGTGCCGATTTCTTCCTTTGTCCTCTTTTCTTTATCCTATTGGATAGCCGAATTTCCCTCTCCATATTCCAAGTTTTGGCCGAATAACAAACCAGAACAATCCCCTCTAGACTCTCCTTCAATCGGTTCATAAGGTGGTAAGTAGAGTTGGCCGAATGCCTATGCTCCCTTTTTCCCTATCTTTGTCAATTTTTACAAGGTACTAAGTATCTGTTTTGGAAACCGAATCTATCTAGGTGTTCCGGGATTTTGGAGATCGACAAAACAAGCCATCATTCGTGACCAATCAAGTGGTAAGTGTTGGTAAGAATCGGTTTCCATGGGTTTAGTTTGCAAATATTTAAAAGCCGAAGGCTAATGGCTTGTTTACTAACCGGTGGTAATTGATGAAGCAGATTCGGGAATCGGGTATTGTGATTAAGTATCCAAAAGCGTAAAGGTAAGGTTCGGGTTCACAAGGAATCCCTCTCAAATTAATTGGTTTGGCCGAATGGCCCATATCACTAACTCTATTATGGCGAATATAGGAACAAAGAGATCTAAGGTGGTCGACTCCTTCATTCGGGATTTAAATTAATCGTGGTGACAGTACATACACACATATAATTTGTTAATATCTTTGTTGTTGTGAATGCTAACTTGATTTCTATGTAGCATTGATAATATACCATATCGGTATAGTTGGTAATCCGGTAAGTCCACGAAAATGTGTACTTGTTATTTGATGCTTTTGGTAAGCATGATGCATTATTATATGAGATTCAAGTATGTGATTGATGTGGGATTAGTGAGTGGAGGCAGATTAATCGTGCCGACGGGCACCAAGAGTTTTGGTAACACACCGTGACTATATGTCACCGAGGTTTGGTACCTCCAGAGGTTTGGTACCTCAATAGCGACCTATCCCTGTGGTTAACACCACCGTGGGTTGGCCCCACTTGAGATATGGGATCGTCTGCCAGTGATTTGGTATCACACGATGGGTTGGCCCCATCAAATGATCTGTGTCCACGGACACCAGTGTTTTGGTAACACATTGTGACTATATGTCACCAGTGGTTTGGCACCACCGGTGGTTTGGTACCACAACGGGGTGAGCGATGGCGTTTGGATGGCTAGGTCGGGAATTAAATATTCTGCATATTTATTGTTATATGTTGTGTATGAAAAATATTTTTAAAACGGGGAAGGGTTACATACTGAGTCTTGGTGACTCACCTTCTCCATTAATTTTTCAGGTGATGCTTAGATCGCGGACATGGAGCCGGAGGGACTTGAGGAGGCCATGCGGTGGATTTAAAATTAAATGAACTTTAATTTTAGTTATTATAAATTTTGTTATTTGGTTGATTTATTTTGGATGTAATAAGGCCTCATTATACTTTACTTTAGTTATTTTCTTTTATGTTGGACATTTTGTTTTAATTATAAATTTGAATCACACGTTTTCTAAATTAATTCGGAAAAAATTTTATCGTGCCATCGGGCACATCTGAAATTTGTATAACAACTTGACTTAATTAAATTTTCGAATTTGGACTAAGTATATTTTCAAAGAAGATAACTTCAAGCGGCGCTTTTCAACAAAACTTAAGTGGATTTCAAAATGGGTTTCAAAAGTTCCTCTTAAGAACGACCCATATTCGGTCCTAACTTTTGGGTAGGGTTTGGTATTACAATTACCAAAGGAAATCTATTCGGGCATCCACTAGATTCTCCGGTTAACTTGCCACCATGGTCATCCGAGAAAGACGCAGATTACTCATACCCAATTCCAAAGAACCCAGCATCACGGTGCCCTCAATTATTACCGCAACTTTGATCGGTGTGTTATTCTTTCTTTATTTCTTCTTGATAAATTATCAAGAATAAGTTTGCTTTTTAATTTAACTTGCAGCGATTTATTTATTTATTTTTAAATAAAAGGAGTAAAATGGAATATGACTCTTATATTAGGATCTCTATGATAATTTTACCTATTTCACATTTTGATCGGTTTTGTTATAGAAACTGGGAACTATCTGCACCATGGTGGAAAAGCTAGATCAAGGTACCTGTAAAGTTTGCAATGGGGGACCTTGATATTGTGTATACAATGCCTGGTATGAAGGACTATATTCACAACGGTGGGTTCAAAAGGGATGTGCCCTTTCTTGAAGAAGCTCTTGTCATCAATGGAGTTTCTCATTGGATCCAGCAAGAAATACCTGATCAAATCAATCAATTATTGTTCGACTTCTTCTCCAAATTCCATTAAATTTAAATAATAATAATAATAATATCAAATTTAGTAAAAACAGAAAAAAAAAAAAAACATGTTGTACCTTTGTTGTTTTTAATTTTTAAGAGTGGTTCGAAATTTGAGAGGATTAAGATAAAAATATTAAATATAAAAATAAACTTAAACAAAAATATTAATTTTGTTTAAAATATAAATCAAGTTCAGTTTGATCTTTCAAGGTTTTTATTAAAGTTGTAACGTATTGTTGCTTTTATATATGATGTAATATAATTATTTACAAATATGAATGAACTTGAATAAAATTTTAAATTTATATTTCGAGTTGAGTTTGTTTATCTAGTAAAAAATAAGGTCATGTTCGATTTTAAACTCCATTATTTATTGGATTTATGATGATTTATTTCTGAAATTAGTATGATTGCATGATGTATAGATGAAGTCTCAATTATTTTATTGGGGCTCTTTTTTCGCTTAAAAAGTAAGATTATTTAATTTTATACTTTGTAAATACATAAATTAAAATTTCCATTCAATGAGGTCTTAAGATGAAGTCTAACATTATGTTTATTATTAATAAATATGAAATTTAATCTATTTTAAAAAATTAATATATATAATTAAATTTAAGTATTTAATAGGTATTTAAATTATAATATAATTTAAAATGATTTTGTGATGAAAATATAATGTTTAAAAATAAAATAATAAATAAAATAATGAAAAGGATTATTTTGTCTCAAAGATAAATTTAACTTTCAAACTAGTTGTGAAATTTATTCCCACTATTAGTCTACAAACTCATATTCCTATTATTGATAGAGTAATTTCAAAAGGAAAATTACATTAATTTTTTTTTTTTATCTTTTTACATACTAAACTTGGAAATTATTCCCCCCACCCACTTAAAAAATTTGAGAGTAAATTGCATCCAAGACCATTAAACTGGTTAGTAAATTTACGTTTTGATCACTTAATTATTCAAAAGTTTTCATTTGAGTTACTGGATTGTTAAAATTGTTATTGTTAAAATTATTCCCCCCACCCACTTAAAAAATTTGAGAGTAAATTGCATCCAAGACCATTAAACTTGTTAGTAAATTTATGTTTTGATCACTTAATTTCAAAAAATTATAAAACAATCCTATATTATTCAAAAGTTTTCATTTGAGTTCTTGGATTGTTAAAATTGTTATTGTATGGTTGTTTGCTTTGCTGTCACCAATTGAAAGCTTTCTTTCTCTCTTCTACAATTCAGTTTTTTTTCATGAAACGACTTTTAATGTCACGAATTTGTGAATTAAAATCCAAACAACTATCTTTGTCGATCTTAGACACTAACCGTCGATTGACTTGAATCTAATGTATGTTCTACTTGGCAATGGATCTTGATCCACCGTCTTGATTGTCAAATTTTCGCTAAAGCTCGCTAATCGAATTTTAAAATAATTTAACAACATAGTGACATAAATAAAAATTTTGAATAGTTCAATGACTATTTTATAATCTTTTAAAGTTAAAAGACCAAAGCATAAACTTATTAATAATATAATAATCTTGAGTGTAATTTACCCTCATTTTTTTTGTACCGACTCAAAAACTATTCTCCCACCTAAAAAATGATAACTTTTCATCGTAATGACTTCAAAAGGAAATTTCTAGCTTCATCTCGATGATTTGCACTTGCCTTTATTTAGGGTGTGCAAAATTCAAATAAACCCGAAAATTCGATTAACCGATCGAATTCGGTTAATCGGTTAATTAACCGAATTTTTTGATCGAAATGATTAATTATTTTATGATTTTTGGTTAACGGTTAATTCATTCAAACTGCCATTAATCAAAATTTTTCGGTTTAACGAAAAAATTAATAAATAAAATTATAATATATAAATAGGCCTACTATTCATGTAAACACAATCCCTAAACTCAATCCAAACCCAAATATTCAACCCAACCCAATTATCCAATCAAAAAAATTACAAATAATTTAATAAATAAAAAAATTCTAAAACTAAAACTAAAATTATGTAATTTTTTTAATTATGTAGTGATTCATTTCGGGTAATTTGGGTAATTCGAGTAATTCGGTTAATTCGGTAAATCCGGATAATTCGGTTAATTCGATTAATTCAGTTAATTTTTAACCAAAAATAAAAAACATATAATTTTTGGTTAATTCGATTAACTGACCGAATTAATCGAAAAAATTTCGGTTCGGTTAATTTTTTTGAAAAAATTTCGGTTCGGTTAACGATTAAAAATTTTGAAAGATCGGTTAATTCAATTAATATTATTTCGAATCAGTTAATCGATTGAACACCCCTACTTTTATTTGCCGTGAGCGGTGGTTGTAGATTTCACGTTTCGTAAACAAAAAATAGGAATCTATCTATACAAAATTGATCATGTGACGTCGTTTAAGAACACAAACAGTAAATTTTATGATTTATTAATAAATAAATACAAAATGTTTCTATCAAACACCAAAATATCGATTACGGTGTACAATAATTGTTTGTAATCTGTTTTTCCCTTTATTTTAAACATCTCAATTTATTATTATAAAAGAAAAAAAAAACTCACTCATTCATCGAAAATAGCCATTTATCTAAACATTTTATTAATTACTTTTAATAAATTTATTTATTTTAAAAATATTATTTATTTTATAAAATTGTAATTATTATAAAGTGACTGATTGAGTTTAATATTACTGACACTAACTCAGTAGTAAAATAATACCAAAAAGTTAAATTTTGATTATAATATGTTCATAAATGTGTCATTTACTCTTAAAATTACTCACTAGGGTTATTTTTTATATTTGTGAATAAATAATTATCAATAAAATATCCGTTCACTTAAAATAAATTTTAATTTATATTTAAAAATATAGTTATTTAATAAATTATATTTATTTTATACAATAAAAAATTATATTTATTAAAACTTATATAATAAAATAAAACTTTAGTTTAATTCATTATGTTTTAAGGATAAATCTAACAGTAATAAAATTTTATTGATTTTATATAAAAAATTAAACAATTTTTTATAATTATATAAAAATAATATAACTTTTAATTTTTAAAACTTGACAATTAAATTTATTTTAATATTTGTATTTTTTAATTTAGCACCTTTTTCTATATGAGTATGATAATGCAGTAGTTTAAATTTATATATTTTTAATTAGGGACTAAATTGAATATTTCAAATCGTATATATATTGATTTAATAATTGAGTTAGGTTAAGTGATTGATTGCTCATAAATATTATTTTTAGACTTGCGTTAAACTATCAAAATAGACATTTTATTTGTCTCAAAGTTATAGTTTAGCCATTTATGTTTTAAATGTTAAGTTTTAATCACTTATGTTACAGCGTTGTAATATTTTAATCATTAAATCGTTAATTTTCGTTAATGATGTAATGGTAAGCTGATGTGGCATGTTAAATTATAATTTCAAACAAAAATTTAAGTTTTATGGATAAATATGACGGTAATAAGATTTTATTGATTTTATATAAAATATATATAAACTTTTAATTTTTAAAATTTGACAATTAAATTTACTTTAATATTTTATTTTTTAATTTAGTACCTATTTCTGCAAGAGTGTGATGATGCAATAATTTATTTATATATTTTTAATTAGGGACTAAATTGAATATAATTATAAAGTTAAAATAGTAAAGTTGAAAAAAATATAAATACCAAAGTTACAAGAAAAGGTCTCTTACTTCTTGACGTTACTTTTGCCGACACCACACAAAATCTAAATTATTACATATATTTTAATTTATCCTGAAAATAAATAATGATTCGTTGCATCATAGAACCAAAGTTGGACTTTGATTTCCTATTTTAGTTCTGACGATGAATGCATATTGCTGCCGAATGCCGATTAATTTTAATTTTCTTTTTTTTTAATTTTGTTTAATTATTTAAAAATATATAAAAATATTTTTATTTTTTAAGTTATATTTTAATTTCTGTGTTGTAATATATTGGAGGCTTTAAAGCTTTTCAATCAAAATGAAAAATTTACATATTTGTCCCTTAAATATTTTAAATTATCACATTTTTGTTTGGTGTTATTAATTTATTAGGCGACACCAACCAAACACTGTAACAGACGTATAATTTTGATAAATAATTTCGTGAGTACACCATTTGAATTATTGGGATAAAAAAGTCCAAACTTTACCTATATAAGAAAACATAGAATTGTTAAAAAGCTCAAGCTTAAGAAAGTGATAAGACACAGAAGAGAAGAGAAAGTATGGAAGGAATTGAACACAAAACAGTGAGGGTCAATGGCATCAACATGCACATAGCCGAGAAAGGGGAAGGTCCATTGATTCTCTTCCTTCATGGCTTCCCTGAGCTCTGGTACTCATGGCGCAACCAGATCAACGGTTTATCCGCCCTCGGCTACCGTGCTTTGGCGCCCGACCTCCATGATTCTGGCGGAACAGATGCACCAGATTCAGTCGCCGATTACACTTGCTGCCACGTGGTGGGAGACCTCATTGCACTTCTAGACACGGTGGCGCCACCGGAGAAGGAGGATAAGGTGTTTGTCGTTGGGCACGATTGGGGTGCCATCATTGCTTGGTACTTGTGTTTGTTTAGACCGGACCGGGTTAAAGCTTTGTTCAACTTGAGCGTGCCATTTATTCCTTATGATCCTCGGTTTAAACCGGTCGAGACTTGGAAAGCTTTCTTTGGGAAGGATCACTACATTGTCCGGTTTCAGGTTCGATTTTTTTTTTAATTATTATTAACCAAAACTTTGTTAAAAGAAATTTAAATTTTGATTTAATGGATAAAATTTATATTTTAATATTTAATATTAAACATAGACTTAGGAAATTTCGAGTTAGTAACAATAATAAAATTGCACTCTTATCTTTCAAAAATTTATGCTAATTTTTTAGCTTTGTTCTTGAATGTTTTGGCTGATGTGATCAGAATTAGGCGGCACAAACTGGAATTTCAACCGGTGCGGAGTTGGATGACTATATTGCTTTAGATTATTAACCTTTATTGACAAATCAAATTGAGTCGAGTTGATTAGAGTTCGTGCGTATTCAATTTTCGATTTGGGTTAAAATTGAGTTCCGAGTTACATTGGTGCAGGAACCTGGAGTAATAGAAGCAGAGTTTGCAGAGATTGGTGTAGGACGAGCAGTTTTGGAGGTGTTATCGTATCTGGAACCGGACCCACTTTATTTACCAAAGGGAAATCTATTCGGGCATCCACTAGATTCTCCGGTTAACTTGCCACCATGGCTGTCGGAGAAAGACGCGGATTACTACGCCACCCAATTCCAAAGAACCGGCATCACCGGTGCCCTCAATTATTACCGCAACTTTGATCGGTGTGTTATTCTTTCTTTATTTCTTCTTGATAAATTATCAAGAATAAGTTTGCTTTTTAATTTAACTTGCAGCGATTTATTTATTTATTTTTAAATAAAAGGAGTAAAATGGAATATGACTCTTATATGAGGATCTCTATGATAATTTTACCTATTTCACATTTTGATCGGTTTTGTTATAGAAACTGGAACTATCTGCACCATGGTGGAAAAGCCAGATCAAGGTACCTGTAAAGTTTGCAATGGGGACCTTGATATTGTGTATACAATGCCTGGTATGAAGGACTATATTCACAATGGTGGGTTCAAAGGGATGTGCCCTTTCTTGAAGAAGCTCTTATCATCAATGGAGTTTCTCATTCGATCCAACAAGCAATACCGATCAAATCAATCAATTATTGTTCGACTTCTTCTCCAAATTCCATTAAATTTAAATAATAATAATAATATCAAATTTAGTAAAAACAGAAAAAAAAATACATGTTGTACCTTTGTTGTTTTTAATTTTTAGGAGTGGTTCGTAATTTGAGAGGATTAAGATAAAATATTAAATATAAAAATAAACTTAAACAAAATATTAATTTTGTTTAAAATATAAATCAAGTTCAGTTTGATCTTTCAAGGTTTTTAGTAAAGTTGTAACGTATTGTTGCTTTTATATATGATGTAATATAATTATTTATAAATATGAATGAACTTGAATAAAATTTTAAGTTTATATTTGAGTTGAGTTTGTTTATCTAGTAAAAACAAGGTCATGTTCGATTTTAAACTCCATTATTTATTGGATTTATGATGATTTATTTCTGAAATTAGTATGATTGCATGGTGTATAGATGAAGTCTCAATTATTTTATTGGGGCTATTTTTTCGCTTAAAAAGTAAGATTATTTAATTTTATACTTTGTAAATACATAAATTAAAATTTCCATTCAATGAGGTCTTAAGATGAAGTCTAACATTATGTTTATTATTAATAAATATGAAGTTTAATCTATTTTTAAAAATTAATATATATAATTAAATTTAAGTATTTAATAGGTATTTAAATTATAATATAATTTAAAATGATTTTGTGATGAAAATATAATGTTTAAAATAAAAATAATAAATAAAATAATGAAAAGGATTATTTTGTCTCAAAGATAAATTTAACTTTCAAACTAGTTGTGAAATTTATTCCCACTATTAGTCTACAAACTCATATTCCTGTTATCGATAAAGTAATTTCAAAAGGAAAATTACATTAATTTTTTTTTTATCTTTTACATACTAAACTTGGAAATTATTCCCCCACCCACTTAAAAATTTGAGAGTAAATTGCATCCAAGACCATTAAACTGGTTAGTAAATTTACGTTTTGATCACTTAATTATTCAAAAGTTTTCATTTGAGTTACTTTGGATTATTAAAATTGTTATTGTTAAAATTATTCCCCCCACCTTAAAAATTTTGAGAGTAAATTGCATCCAAGACCATTAAACTTGTTAGTAAATTTATGTTTTGATCACTTAATTTCAAAAAATTATAAAACAATCCTATATTATTCAAAAGTTTTCATTTGAGTTACTGGATTGTTAAAATTGTTATTGTATGGTTGTTTGCTTTGCCTGTACCAATTGAAAGCTTTCTTTCTCTTCTCTTCTACAATTCAGTTTTTTTTTCATGAAACAGCTTTTAATGTCACGAATTTGTGAATTAAAATCCAAACAACTATCTTTGTCGATCTTAGACACTAACCGTCAGATTGACTTGAATCTAATGTATGTTCTACTTGGCAATGGATACTGATCCACCGTACTGATTGTCAAATTTTCGCTTAAAGCTCGCTAATCAGAATTTTAAAATAATTTAACAACATAGTGACATAAATAAAAATTTTTGAATAGTTCAATGACTATTTTATAATCTTTTAAAGTTAAAAGACCAAAGCATAAACTTATTAATAATATAATAATCTTGAGTGTAATTTACCCTCATTTTTTTTGTACCAGACTCAAAAACTATTCTCCCACCTAAAAAAATGATAACTTTTCATCGTAATGACTTCAAAAGGAAATTTCTAGCTTCATCCCGATGATTTGCACTGCCCCTTTATTTAGGGGTGTGCAAAATTTAGGTAAAACCGAAAAAATTCAGTTAACCGATCGAATTCGGTTAATCGGTTAATTAACCGAATTTTTTCGGTCGGGGGCTGGTTAATTATTTTATGATTTTTTGGTTAACGGTTAATTCAGTTCGAAACCGGCCAGTTAATCAAAATTTTTCGGTTTAACCGAAAAAATTAATAAATAAAATTATAATATATAAATAGGCCTACTATTCATGTAAACACAATCCCTAAACTCAATCCAAACCCAAATATTCAACCCAACCCAATTATCCAATCAAAAAAATTACAAATAATTTAATAAATAAAAAAATTCTAAAACTAAAACTAAAATTATGTAATTTTTTTAATTATGTAGTGATTCATTTCGGGTAATTTGGGTAATTCGAGTAATTCGTTAATTCGGTAAATCGGATAATTCGTTAATTCGATTAATTCATTAATTTTAACCAAAATAAAAACATATAATTCTTGGTTAATTCGATTAATCGATCAATTAACCGAAAAAATTTCGGTTCGGTTAATTTTTTTGAAAAAATTTCGGTTCGGTTAACGATTAAAAATTTTGAAAGATCGGTTAATTCAATTAATATTATTTCGAATCAGTTAATCGATTGAACACCCCTACTTTTATTTGCCGTGAGCGGTGGTTGTAGATTTCACGTTTCGTAAACAAAAAATAGGAATCTATCTATACAAAATTGATCATGTGACGTCGTTTAAGAACACAAACAGTAAATTTTATGATTTATTAATAAATAAATACAAAATGTTTCTATCAAACACCAAAATATCGATTACGGTGTACAATAATTGTTTGTAATCTGTTTTTTCCCTTTATTTTAAACATCTCAATTTATTATTATAAAAGAAAAAAAACTCACTCATTCATCGAAAATAGCCATTTATCTAAACATTTTATTAATTACTTTTAATAAATTTATTTATTTTAAAAATATTATTTATTTTATAAAATTGTAATTATTATAAAGTGACTGATTGAGTTTAATATTACTGACACTAACTCAGTAGTAAAATAATACCAAAAGTTAAATTTTGATTATAATATGTTCATAAATGTGTCATTTACTCTTAAAATTACTCACTAGGGTTATTTTTTATATTTGTGAATAAATAATTATCAATAAAAATATCCGTTCACTTAAAATAAATTTTAATTTATATTTAAAAATATAGTTATTTAATAAATTATATTTATTTTATACAATAAAAATTTATATTTATTAAAACTTATATAATAAAATAAAACTTTAGTTTAATTCATTATGTTTTAAGGATAAATCTAACAGTAATAAAATTTTATTGATTTTATATAAAAAATTAAACAATTTTTTATAATTATATAAAAATAATAATACTTTTAATTTTTAAAACTTGACAATTAAATTTATTTTAATATTTGTATTTTTTAATTTAGCACCTTTTTCTATATGAGTATGATAATGCAGTAGTTTAAATTTATATATTTTTAATTAGGGACTAAATTGAATATTTCAAATCGTATATATATTGATTTAATAATTGAGTTAGGTTAAGTGATTGATTGCTCATAAATATTATTTTTAGACTTGCGTTAAACTATCAAAATAGACATTTTATTTGTCTCAGGTTATAGTTTAGCCATTTATGTTTTAAATGTTAAGTTTTAATCACTTATGTTACCGCGTTGTAATATTTTAATCATTAAATCGTTAATTTTCGTTAATGATGTAATGGTAAGCTGATGTGGCATGTTAAATTATAATTTCAAACAAAAATTTAAGTTTTATGGATAAATATGACGGTAATAAGATTTTATTGATTTTATATAAAAATATATATAAACTTTTAATTTTTAAAATTTGACAATTAAATTTACTTTAATATTTTTATTTTTTTAATTTAGCACCTATTTCTGCAAGAGTGTGATGATGCAGTAATTTATTTATATATTTTTAATTAGGGACTAAATTGAATATAATTATAAAGTTAAAATAGTAAAGTTGAAAAAAATATAAATACCAAAGTTACAAGAAAAGGTCTCTTTCTTCTAGACGTCACTTTTGTCGACACTACACAAAAATCTAAATTATTACATTTATTTTAATTTATCCTGAAAATAAAAATGATTGCTTGCATCATAGAACCCAAGTTGGACTTTGATTTCCTATTTTAGTTCTGACGATGAATGCATATTTCTGCCAAGTGCCGATTAATTTTAATTTTCTTTTTTTTTAATTTTGTTTAATTATTTAAAAATATATAAAAATATTTTATTTTTTAAGTTATATTTTAATTTCTGTGTTGTAATATATTGGAGGCTTTAAAGCTTTTCAATCAAAATGAAAAATTTACATATTAGTCCCTTAAATATTTTAAATTATCACATTTTTGTTTGGTGTTATTAATTTATTGGGCGACACCAACCAAACACTGTAACAGACGTATAATTTTGATAAATAATTTCGTGAGTACACCATTTGAATTATTGGGATAAAAAAGCCCAAACTTTACCTATATAAGAAAACATGGAATTGTTAAAAAGCTCAAGCTTAAGAAAGTGATAAGACACAGAAGAGAAGAGAAAGTATGGAAGGAATTCAACACAAAACAGTGAGGGTCAATGGCATCAACATGCACATAGCCGAGAAAGGGGAAGGTCCATTGATTCTCTTCCTTCATGGCTTCCCTGAGCTCTGGTACTCATGGCGCAACCAGATCAACGGTTTATCCGCCCTCGGCTACCGTGCTTTGGCGCCCGACCTCCGCGGTTACGGCGGAACAGATGCACCAGATTCCGTCGCCGATTACACTTGCTGCCACGTGGTGGGAGACCTCATTGCACTTCTAGACACGGTGGCGCCACCGGAGAAGGAGGATAAGGTGTTTGTCGTTGGGCACGATTGGGGTGCCATCATTGCTTGGTACTTGTGTTTGTTTAGATCGGACCGGGTTAAAGCTTTGTTCAACTTGAGCGTGCCATTTATTCCTTATGATCCTCGGTTTAAACCGGTCGAGACTTGGAAAGCTTTCTTTGGGAAGGATCACTACATTGTCCGGTTTCAGGTTCGATTTTTTTTTTAATTATTATTAACCAAAACTCTGTTAAAAGAAATTTAAATTTTGATTTAATGGATAAAATTTATATTTTAATATTTAATATTAAACATAGACTTAGGAAATTTCGAGTTAGTAACAATAATAAAATTGCACTCTTATCTTTCAAAAATTTATGCTAATTTTTTAGCTTTGTTCTTGAATGTTTTGACTGATGTGATCAGAATTAGGCGGCACAAACTGGAATTTCAACCGGTGCGGAGTTGGACTGACTACATTGCTTTAGATTATTAACCTTTTATTGACAAATCAAATTGAGTTGAGTTCAGATTAGAGTTCGTACGTATTCAATTTTCAGATTTGGGTTAAAATTGAGTTCCGAGTTACATTGGTGCAGGAACCTGGAGTAATAGAAGCAGAGTTTGCAGAGATTGGTGTAGGACGAGCAGTTTTGGAGGTGTTATCGTATCTAGAACCGGACCCACTTTATTTACCAAAGGGAAATCTATTCGGGCATCCACTAGATTCTCCGGTTAACTTGCCACCATGGCTGTCGGAGAAAGACGCGGATTACTACGCCACCCAATTCCAAAGAACCGGCATCACCGGTGCCCTCAATTATTACCGCAACTTTGATCGGTGTGTTATTCTTTCTTTATTTCTTCTTGATAAATTATCAAGAATAAGTTTGCTTTTTAATTTAACTTGCAGCGATTTATTTATTTATTTTTAAATAAAAGAAGCAAAATGGAATATGACTCTTATATTAGGATCTCTATGATAATTTTACCTATTTCACATTTTGATCGGTTTTGTTATAGAAATTGGGAACTATCTGCACCATGGTGGAAAAGCCAGATCAAGGTACCTGTAAAGTTTGCAATGGGGGACCTTGATATTGTGTATACAATGCCTGGTATGAAGGACTATATTCACAATGGTGGGTTCAAAAGGATGTGCCCTTTCTTGAAGAAGCTCTTGTCATCAATGGAGTTTCTCATTCGATCCAAAGAAGCAATACCTGATCAAATCAATCAATTATTGTTCGACTTCTTCTCCAAATTCCATTAAATTTAAATAATAATAATATCAAATTTAGTAAAAACAGAAAAAAAATACATGTTGTACCTTTGTTATTTTTAATTTTTAGGAGTGGTTCAAATTTGAGAGGATTAAGATAAAAATATTAAATATAAAAATAAACTTAAACAAAAATATTAATTTTGTTTAAAATATAAATCAAGTTCAGTTTGATCTTTCAAGGTTTTAGTAAAGTTGTAACGTATTGTTGCTTTTATATATGATGTAATATAATTATTTACAAATATGAATGAACTTGAATAAAATTTTAAGTTTATATTTGAGTTGAGTTTGTTTATCTAGTAAAAACAAGGTCATGTTCGATTTTAAACTCCGTTATTTATTGGATTTATGATGATTTATTTCTGAAATTAGTATGATTGCATGGTGTATAGATGAAGTCTCAATTATTTTATTGGGGCTCTTTTTCGCTTAAAAAGTAAGATTATTTAATTTTATACTTTGTAAATACATAAATTAAAATTTCCATTCAATGAGGTCTTAAGATGAAGTCTAACATTATGTTTATTATTAATAAATATGAAATTTAATCTATTTTTAAAAATTAATATATATAATTAAATTTAAGTATTTAATAGGTATTTAAATTATAATATAATTTAAAATGATTTTGTGATGAAAATATAATGTTTAAAAATAAAATAATAAATAAAATAATGAAAAAGGATTATTTTGTCTCAAAGATAAATTTAACTTTCAAACTAGTTGTGAAATTTATTCCCACTATTAGTCTACAAACTCATATTCCTGTTATTGATAAAGTAATTTCAAAAGGAAAATTACATTAATTTTTTTTTTTTATCTTTTACATACTAAACTTGAAATTATTCCCCACCCACTTAAAAATTTTGAGAGTAAATTGCATCCAAGACCATTAAATTGGTTAGTAAATTTACGTTTTGATCATTTAATTATTCAAAAGTTTTCATTTGAGTTCTTGGATTATTAAAATTGTTATTGTTAAAATTATTCCCCCCACCCACTTAAAAAATTTGAGAGTAAATTGCATCCAAGACCATTAAACTTGTTAGTAAATTTACGTTTTGATCATTTAATTATTCAAAAGTTTTCATTTGAGTTACTGAATTGTTAAAATTGTTATTGTATGGTTGTTTGCTTTGCCTGTACCAATTGAAAGCTTTCTTTCTCTTCTCTTCTACGATTCAGTTTTTTTTTCATGAAACAACATTTAATGTCACTAATTTGTGAATTAAAATCCAAACAACTATCTTTGCCGATCTTAGACACTATCCGTCAGATTAACTTGAATTTAATGTATGTTCTACTTGGCAATTGATACTGATCCATCGTACTGATTGTCAAATTTTCGCTTAAAGCTCGCTAATCAGAATTTTAAAATAATTTAACAACATAGTGACATAAATGAAAAGTTTTGAATAGTTCAATAACTATTTTATAATCTTTTAAAGTTAAAAAGACCAAAACATAAATTTATTAATAATATAATAACCTTGAGTGTAATTTACTCTATTTTTTGGTACCAAACTCGAAAACTATTCTCCCACCTAAAAAATGATAAGTTTTCATCGTAATGACTTCAGAAGGAAATTTCTAGCTTCATCTCGATGGTTTGCACTGCCCCTTTATTTGCCGTGAGCGGTGGTTGTAAATTTCACACTTCGTAAACCAAAAATAGGAATCTATCTATACAAAATTGATCATGTGACGTCGTTTAAGAACACAAACAGTAAATTTTATGATTTATTAATAAATAAATACAAAATGTTTCTATCACACACCAAAATATCGATTCGTGTACAATAATTGTTTGTAATCTGTTTTTCCCTTTATTTTAAACATCTCAATTTATTATTATAAAAGAAAAAAAAAACTCACTCATTCATCGAAAATAGCCATTTATCTAAACATTTTTATTAATTACTTTTAATAAATTTATTTATTTTAAAATATTATTTATTTTATAAAATTGTAATTATTATAAAGTGACTGATTGAGTTTAATATTACTGACACTAACTCAGTAGTAAAATAATACCAAAAGTTAAATTTTGATTATAATATGTTCATAACTGTGTCATTTACTCTTAAAAGTTACTCACTAGGGTTATTTTTTATATTTGTGAATAAATAATTATCAATAAAATATCCGTTCACTTAAAAATAAATTTATATTTATATTTAAAATATAGTTATTTAATAAATTATATTTATTTTATACAATAAAAATTTATATTTATTAAAACTTATATAATAAAATAAAACTTTAGTTTAATTCATTATGTTTTAAGGATAAATCTGACAGTAATAAGATTTTGTTGATTTTATATAAAAATTAAACAATTTTTTATAATTATACAAAAAAATGTAACTTTTAATTTTTAAAACTTGACAATTAAATTTATTTTAATATTTATATTTTTTAATTTAGCACCTTTTTCTACAAGAGTATGATAATGCAGTAGTTTAAATTTATATATTTTTAATTAGGGACTAAATTGAATATTTCAAATCGTATATATATATATTGATTTAATAATTGAGTTAGGTTAAGTGATTGATTGCTCATAAATATTATTTTTAGACTTGCGTTAAACTATCAAAATAGACATTTTATTTGTCTCAGGTTATAGTTTAGCCATTTATGTTTTAAATGTTAAGTTTTAATCATTTATGTTACCGCGTTGTAATATTTTAATTATTAAATCGTTAATTTTCGTTAATGATGTAATGGTAAGTTGATGTGGCACGTTAAATTATAATTTCAAACAAAAATTTAAGTTTTATGGATAAATGTGACGGTAATAAGATTTTATTGATTTTATATAAAAATTATATAAACTTTTAGTTTTAAAATTTGACAATTAAATTTATTTTAATATTTTTATTTTTAATTTAGCATTGTAAGCACTAAATTTTATCCGTTCGATTGTGTTTAATTTCCAAAATTAAGAAAAAATAAAAATTAATTAAAATTAAAAATTACATTTTGACCCTCAACTTTTCCAAAATTATATTTTACCCCTAAACTTTTCCTAAATTATGTTTTAACCCCAAAACTTTTTAAAATTACATTTTGACCTTGATACTTTCTTGAAATTATGTTTTGACCCCACATTTTTGCTAAATTTGCAATCTGGTCCTTATGTCGAAAATCTCCAAAATCCAACGGATTTGGGCACCTACCTCCGTGATTTCCAGCCACCACCTAAGGGATGGCCTCCTTCCCCTAGCCACCGCTACTGCAAGAAAACATTATAAATGAGGAAATCAACCAAAAAAGAACCCCATCAACATTCAAAAACCCCCAAAAAATAGAGAGGAAAGAAGAAGGAAGAAGAAGAAGGAGAAGGCTCACCACCGACGGGAGTTTGAGTCGACCATGGCGGGCGGGCTAGGAGGTGAAGAAGAAGAAGAAGAAGAAGAAAAAAAAAAAAAAGGAAAAAGAAAGCAAAATAAAAATAAAAACAAAAATAAAAAATAGACAGTGGTCGACCCACTGCAGTGTGACCCAACCCGACCGGGAGTTCCAAAGAAGAGCCCAACCAACAAGAAGCCTCAGCCCAAAGGCGATGGCCAAAGAGAAAAAAGAAGAAGAAAAAGAAGAAAAAGAGAAAAAAAAGAAAGAAAAAAAAAAAAGAAGAAAGAAAGAGAAAAAAAAAAAAGAGGAAAAAGAGCCCGGGTCGTGTATCCCATTCTTCAAGCTTGTAATTTTAAACTTTTCGGTAATTTTCTTTTTACCTACTTTTAATTTAATTCGTGTATTTTAATGACATCTCGTTTTAATATTATTAATTTTTTTAGCATTTTTATTTTTTAATTGTATTTTATTTTACTTTTAATTTTAATAAATAAGGCAACGAATCGGTTTAACACTTGTCGTTGATTTCATCGCTATGTTGGGTGAATATCATCGGTTCGTGTTAAATACGATACGCCTGTAGCGACCTAAAATTTTCTTGGGCGCTAATTGAGGAAAAAATTTGAAAACAGAGTTTCAATTTTATTTTAAAAAAGGGAGTCGCCACCGATCTTTTTTCTAGGTGTGATCGGACACCTAATAAATCCTCTTTTTAAAGAAAAATCATTTTTTTTGAATTTTCTTAAAAAGGGCTGGGTTTAAGTCTGCGTCAAAATTCCAGAGAAAAAAATAGGGTTCGGGAGTCGGTTACGCGCGAGGAAGGTATTAGCACCCTCGCGACGCCCAAAATTGGTATCTCATTAAACGCGTGTTGTCTTAATTTTCAAAAATACAAGTTTAATTTAATATTTAATCGTGATCCGATTGAGACACAAATTTTTTTTAAAAAAAAGAGAATTTTAAGACTCGAGAAAATTTTTTTTTAAAACCCAAGAATTTTTGAAAACACGAATTTTTTTTTAAACCCAAAAATTTTGAAAAAAAACACGAAATTTTAGAAATACGAAAACACGAGAATTTTTTTTGAAACATTAAAATTTTTTTTGAAAGCACGAAATTTTGAAAACACGGAAATTTTAAAACACAAGAAATTTTTTGTTTTAAAAACATGAATTTTTGAAAATACGAGAACTTTAAAAACACGAAATTTTTAAAACACAAAATTTTTGAAAACACGGAAATTTTAAAACACAAGAATTTTTTTAAAAAATGAAATTTTGAAAACACGAAAATTTGAAACGCGAAAATTATTTTTTTTAAAACACGATTTTTTTAAAGAATCGACAACTTTAAAAATACGAGAATTTCTTTTTTGAAACACGAAATTTTTGAAAATATGAAAATTTTAAAATATGAAAATTTTTGAAAACACGAAAACTTTTAAAATACGAGAATTTTTGAAATACGAGAATTTTGAAAACACGATTTTTTTAAAAACACGAAAATTTTAAAATATGACAATTTTCTAAAACACAAAAATTTTGAAATTGAAATTTTATTTTATTATTTTTTATTTTTATTATTATTATTTTTAAAAGGGTATCGTATTTAACACGAACCGATGATATTCACCCAACATAGCGATAAAATCAACGACAAGTGTTAAACCGATCCGTTACCTTATTTATTAAAATTATTATCATTAATAATAAAATTAAATAAAATAACATTAAGAATATAAATACAAAATATGCTTAGAAAATACCAATAATGACATCAAAATACACGAATTAAATTAAGCGTGGGTAAAAGAAAATTACCAAAAAGCTCAAAGTTACGAGCTTGAAGAATATGATACACGACCCGGGGTTCTTTTTCTTTTTCTTCTTTTCTTTTTTTTTTTCTTTCTCTTTGGCCTGCTACCCTTTGGGCTGTTGATTTTGGGCCTGGTGGGCTTGTGCTGGCCTGCTATTCTTGCTTGTGGGCTGCTGCTTGGGCTGCTTCTTTTGGGCTGTTTTTTGCTGTTTTTGTTTTTTTTTTGATGGGCTGGTGCGGGTCGGTTCGGGTCGTGGGTCGGGTCGCGGATCGTGGGTAGGGTCGGTCCGACCCGACTGTAAAAAGGAATTTTTTATTTTTTTTTTTTCTTTCTTTCTTTCTTTCTTTTTTTTTCTTTTTCTTCTTCTTCTTCTTCTTCTTCTCCTTCTCCTCCTCTTCTTAGCCCGCCGTTGCCGCCGCCGTGGTCGCCGTCTCCTCCACCGGTGGTGCGACGCCTACTCCTCTTCCTCTTCTCTTCTTCTTCTTTCTTCTTCTTTCCTCTTCTTTTCCTCTCTTTTTTGTGGGTTTTTTTTCTTGAAAAATGGGGTTTGATTTTTGGGGAAAAATCCTTTTATAGCCTTTTTGTGCAGGTAGCAGGTGGCTAGGGGTATGGGAGGCCATCCCTTAGGCTGGTGGCCGGAAAATCGGGGGGTGGGTGCGCGAAATCCGCCGGATTTTTGGAGATTTTTTGACAGAAGGACCAGACTGTAAACTCAGTAAAATTGTTGGGGCCAAAGTGTAATTTTAAGAAAGTTAAGGGTAAAATGTAATTTTGAAAAATTTTGGGGCCAAAATGTAATTTCAAGAAAGTTTAGGGTTAAAATGTAATTTTTAATTAATTTTTAATTTTTTAATTTTTTAATTTTTAAATAAACCCGTAATAAATCCGGATAAAATTTAGTGCTTACAACGCCTTTTAAAAAATAAAAAATCAAAAAATAAAATAAAATTTGAGTTTCTAAACTTTTTGCGTTTTCAAAAATTGTCGATTTTCAAAATTTTCGTGTTTTAAAAAAATTCGTGTTTTCAAAATTCTAGTATTTTAAAAATTCTCGTGTTTTAAAAGTTTTCGTGTTTTCAAAAATTTTCGATTTCAAAATTTTCATATTTTCAAAAATTTAGTGTTTCAAAAAATTCTCGTATTTTCAAAATTCTCGTATTTTCAAAAAATTCGTGTTTTAAAAAAAATAATTTTCGCGTTTCAAAATTTTCGGGTTTTCAAAAATTTCATGTTTTAAGAAAAATTTCTTGTGTTTTAAAATTTCCGTGTTTTTAAAAATTTGTGTTTCAAAAAAAATTTCTCGTGTTTTTAAAGTTCTCGTATTTTCCAAAAATTCATGTTTTTAAAACAAAAAAAAATTTCTTGTGTTTTAAAATTTCCGTGTTTTCAAAAATTTCGTGTTTTCAAAAAAAATTCGTGTTTCAAAAAAAAATTCTCGTGTTTTCAAAGTTTTCGTATTTCAAAAATTTCTTGTTTTCAAAAATTTTATGTTTCAAAAAAAAATTCTCGTGTTTTCAAAATTCTCGTATTTTCAAAAAGTTCATGTTTTTTAAACAAAAAAATTTCTTGTATTTTAAAATTTCCGTGTTTTAAAAAATTTCGTGTTTTCAAAAAAAATTTCGTGTTTCAAAAAAATTCTCGTGTTTTCAATGTTTTCGTATTTCCAAAATTTCGTGATTTAAATTTTTCGGGTTTAAAAAATTTTCGTGTTTTCAAAAATTTCGGTTTTTTAAAAATTTGAGTCTTAAAATTCTCTTGTTTTTTAAAAAATTTCTCGTGTCTCAATCGGATCACGATTAAATATTAAATTGAACTTGTATTTTGAAAATTAAGACAACGCCTGCTTAACGAGATACCAATTTTGGGCGTCATGAGAGTGCTAATACCTTCCTCGCATATAACCGCTCGAACCCTATTTTTCTCTAGAATTTTGGCGCAGACTTAAACCCGACCCTTTTTAAGAAAATTCAAAAATAATTTTTCTTTAAAAGAGGATTTATTAGTGTCCGATCACACCTAGAAAAAAGATCGGTGGCGACTCTCTTTTTTTTTAAATAAAATTGAAACTCTTTTTAAATTTTAATAATTTCAATTAGCGCTAAAGAAATTTTGAGTCGCATTCAAGACCTATTTCTATAAGAGTGTGATGATGCAGTAATTTATTTATATATTTTTAATTAGAGACTAAATTGAATATAATAATAAAGTTAAAATAGTAAAGTTGAAAAAATATAAATACGAAAGTTACAAGAAAAGGTCTCTTTCTTCTAGACGTTACTTTTGTCGACACTACACAAAATCTAAATTATTACATTTATTTTAATTTATTCTGAAAATAAATAATGATTCGTTGCATCATAGAACCAAAGTTGGACTTTGATTTCCTATTTTAGTTCTGACGATGAATGCATATTGCTGCCGAATGCCGATTAATTTTAATTTTCTTTTTTTTTTAATTTTGTTTAATTATTTAAAAATATATAAAAAATATTTTATTTTTTAAGTTATATTTTAATTTCTGTGTTGTAATATATTGGAGGCTTTAAAGCTTTTCAATCAAAATGAAAAATTTACATATTAGTCCCTTAAATATTTTAAATTATCACATTTTTGTTTGGTGTTATTAATTTATGGGGCGACACCAACCAAACACTGTAACAAACGTATAATTTTGATAAATAATTTCGTGAGTACACACACCATTTGAATTATTGGGATAACAAAGCCCAAACTTTACCTATATAAGAAAACATAGAATTGTTAAAAAGCTCAAGCTTAAGAAAGTGATAAGACACAGAAGAGAAGAGAAAGTATGGAAGGAATTCAACACAAAACAGTGAGGGTCAATGGCATCAACATGCACATAGCCGAGAAAGGGGAAGGTCCATTGATTCTCTTCCTTCATGGCTTCCCTGAGCTCTGGTACTCATGGCGCAACCAGATCAACGGTTTATCCGCCCTCGGCTACCGTGCTTTGGCGCCCGACCTCCGCGGTTACGGCGGAACAGATGCACCAGATTCCGTCACCGATTACACTTGCTGCCACGTGGTGGGAGACCTCATTGCACTTCTGGACATGGTGGCGCCGCCGGAGAAGGAGGATAAGGTGTTTGTCGTTGGGCACGATTGGGGTGCCATCATTGCTTGGTACTTGTGTTTGTTTAGACCGGACCGGGTTAAAGCTTTGTTCAACTTGAGCGTGCCATTTATTCCTTATGATCCTCGGTTTAAACCGGTCGAGACTTGGAAAGCTTTCTTTGGGAAGGATCACTACATTGTCCGGTTTCAGGTTCGATTTTTTTTTTAATTATTATTAACCAAAACTCTGTTAAAAGAAATTTAAATTTTGATTTAATGGATAAAATTTATATTTTAATATTTAATATTAAACATAGACCTTCAAAATTTTAGGAAATTTCGAGTTAGTAACAATAATAAAATTGCACTCTTATATATCTTTCAAAAATTTATGCTAATTTTTAGCTTTGTTCTTGAATGTTTTGACCGATGTGATCGTAATTAGCGGCACAAACTGGAATTTCAACCAAGTGCGGAGTTGGACCGACTATATTGCTTTAGATTATTAACCTTTTATTGACAAATCAAATTGAGTCGAGTTCAGATTAGAGTTCGAACGTATTCAATTTTCAGATTTGGGTTAAAATTGAGTTCCGAGTTACATTGGTGCAGGAACCTGGAGTAATAGAAGCAGAGTTTGCAGAGATTGGTGTAGGACGAGCAGTTTTGGAGGTGTTATCGTATCTGCACGGACCCACTTTATTTACCAAAGGAAATCTATTCGGGCATCCACTAGATTCTCCGGCTAACTTGCCACCATGGTCGTCGGAGAAAGACGCGATTACTACGCCACCCAATTCCAAAGAATCCAAGATCACCGGTGCCTCAATTATTACCGCAACTTTGATCGGTGTGTTATTCTTTCTTTATTTCTTCTTGATAAATTATCAAGAATAAGTTTGCTTTTAATTTAACTTGCGTGATTTATTTATTTATTTTTAAATAAAAGGAGTAAAATGGAATATGACTCTTATATTAGGATCTCTATAATAATTTTACCTATTTCACATTTTGATTGGTTTTGTTATAGAAACTGGGAACTATCTGCACCATGGTGGAAAAGCCAGATCAAGGTACCTGTAAAGTTTGCAATGGGGGACCTTGATATTGTGTATACAATGCCTGGTATGAAGGACTATATTCACAACGGTGGGTTCAAAAGGAATGTGCCCTTTCTTGAAGAAGCTCTTGTCATCAATGGAGTTTCTCATTGGATCCAGCAAGAAATACCTGATCAAATCAATCAATTATTGTCCGACTTCTTCTCCAAATTCCATTAAATTTAAATAATAATAATAATATCAAATTTAGTAAAAAGAGAAAAAAACATGTTGTACCTTTGTTGTTTTTAATTTTAAGAGTGGTTCAAATTTGAGAGGATTAAGATAAAAATATTAAATATAAAATAAACTTAAACAAAATATTAATTTTGTTTAAAATATAAATCAAGTTCAGTTTGATCTTTCAAGGTTTTTAGTAAAGTTGTAACGTATTGTTGCTTTTATATATGATGTAATATAATTATTTACAAATATGAATGAACTTGAATAAAATTTTAAGTTTATATTTCGAGTTGAGTTAAACCAGTGGCGTAGCCAGGGGCTGGCATGGGCCTCGGCCCCTCTAAAATGTAAAACTATTTAAAAGGCCTTTAGCGTTTTTAAAAAATAAAGGTAAAATTGCACTTCAGCCTCCCCTAAAATTATAAAAATTTAATTTAATCATCTACAAATTATAAAGATATAAACTATAAAATTAAAATTTTATCCATTTCGAGTTAAACTTAAGTGGCGAGGCGAATCTAGAAATTTGGCATGGCCCCTAAAATATAAAATTATTATTTGGCCCCTATAATTTTTTAAAATTTTAAATTAATAAAAGTAAAATTACACTTTGGCCCCCTAAAATTATAAAAATTTAATTTAATCCTTTACAAATTATAAAGATATAAACTATAAAAATTAAAATTTCTTCCAATCGCCTAAAAATTTTTTCTGCTTCACTTGTAAGTAATCATGAAATATATTAATATTACATTTCAAATTTATCATAAACATTTCTGTTTCAATTATTGTTTTTTTTTTAGCAAAATTATTAATTTTTTGTTGAAAATGAAGAGTATTTTATTAGAATTTATCTCACATAATGTAAATAAATCTCTTGAATAACGTGAGAGCATCTACGTGGTAATATAATTTTATGTTAATAAATTAGTAAATATTAATTTTTATCTATTTTTAAATAATTTAATAAATAATACAAATTAAAAATTAGAAAAAGCTAAAGAGCTAAATCAATAAAATCGAGATTACGATGTATCGTATTTATTGTAGTACGACAAGCATTTAAGATAACATGAAAAAATGATGGACAGTCTAAAACATGTGAGACCCACCAATTAGCAGCAACTTCCGCCCATGTGTTGTTTGATTTGCCGTAAATGATTGGCATTTTGAAGACGAAAGCTAACCGTCTTTGATGCAGTTGCGTAGCACGACAAGTGTCATTTGGGTCGACAAGGGAGCACGCCGTTCCTTAACCATAACTACAACCATAATCTTTTTTTTTTTTGCATGAATGTTGTTTTAATTGAATTAGATCGATTAGATTAAAAATAAATTAAAGAATTAATTTGAAAAGTGATTTTATATAGATTAAATTAAGAGTCGACATGAGTCAGTTCAATTGATTTTTTTAAACTTTTAATATGAATTTGAATTGATGAATCAATAGTTTGATTTGTCTATTGGTTGAACTGGATTTTAAAAAATTTGGACCATTAGACTCGGGCTTGGTTCGACCCAACCCAAAAAATAAATTTAAAATTTTGTTTAAAGCCGAACTAGATAAAAATGTTAAAACCCAAAGCAAAAAATTGGTAACTTCTCATACGCTTGTCACTTGGAGCAACAACTGATCCCTTTACAGACAATTGAACCAATTCTTTAGCAATGAGGGAAATCTTCTCCCTTTCTACCCCGTCGTCACCACCGATCTCCGCCATCCCAAGCCACAACTGTTGCTGTTCTCTCTAGGACTCTATGGAGAGCACTCTTGGAGATTAGGATTTCCCCCCAATAAAATATAATAGTTAAATGACAACAAAACAATGAAAAAATGACAAAAATGACAAAAAAATTGAAAATAATAAGAAAATAATATTTTTTTTTTTTGCAAATTTAGGCTGGTGAGGTAAAAAATAACTTGTCGAAAGCCCGGCCTATTTTATAAATAAATCATATTTTTTTGTCTAAACTCATTTTTCGAGTTTATATTTTTCCTCCACCGTACTTTTTGGATCAACCTTCATAAGCGTAACCTCTGTACTGTTGTAGTTTTTTCTTAAAAAAAAAACCGATTTAAAAAAAATTGATATCGCAATTTAAAACAACATTAGGTTTATTATTATATATAACGAAGAGCTTAAGTTTAAGCTTAAGAAAGTGATAGACATTGAAGAAGAGATGAAAAGTATGGAGGGAATTCAACACAAAACAGTGAGCGTCAATGGCATCAACATGCACATAGCCGAGAAAGGGGAAGGTCCTTTGATTCTCTTCATCCATGGCTTCCCTGAGCTCTGGTATACATGGCGCCACCAGATCAACGGTTTAGCTGCCCTCGGCTACCGTGCTTTGGCGCCCGACCTCCGTGGTTACGGTGGAACCGATGCGCCGGATTGCGTCGCCGATTACACTTGCTTCCACGCGGTGGGAGACCTCATCGCGCTTCTGGACACGGAGGCGCCGCCGGAGAAGGAGGATAAGGTGTTCGTCGTAGGGCACGATTGGGGTGCCATCATTGCTTGGTTCTTGTGCTTGTTTAGGCCAGACCGGGTTAAAGCTTTGTTCACTTTGAGTGTGCCGTTTATTACTTGTGATCCTCGGTTTAAACCAGTCGAGACTTTGGAACTTCTCCTTGGGAAGGATTATTATATTGTCCGATTTCAGGTTTGAATATTTTGTCTTTTTTTCCTTTTATTTTTAATTATTATTAACAAAATCTCTGTTAAAAAATTTAAAAAATCAATCAATTTCGGTAAAAATACCATGGAGGCCATTGAACTAAACATCAAATTGCATTTAACCCCTTCTATAAAAAAAATAAGTAAATTAGTCCCTATAGACTAAATTAAAGAGCAAATTGAGTTTTTTTAATTCATTCATTTTTCCTATTAAAAACTGAAATATTTTAATTAATACAATATTGATATTTTGAAAACTTAAATATACATATGAAACTTTGGTTGTAATTTCAGTGTACACATGAAATTTTGCTTGTGATTCCTCTGCACATATCTAAAAAAAAGCATAATAACTTATTTAACCCCCAATTTTATAAAAAAATCATTTTAACCTTTCATCTAATTTTTTGCTTATTTTAGCTCTTAAAATTGCGATGTTTGTCAAATCACCTCAAAACGGATAAAAAAGTTAACATCGGTTAATTATGTTAAAATGGCATACATGTGGATGCCAAGTTAGCAAGTAAATAAAATTTTAAATATAACAAATTCAGAAAATGAATAACTATTATATAAATATTTTTTAATATTTTACTCAAATCTATCCATATTTGTAAAATGGCTAACCGAACTCATTTTAGACATGCTCATATTTAAAAAATTTATTAAAATTATTTATATTATTTTAAGTTTAATATTTAATAATTTTATATATATAACTCATTTATTAAATTTATATATATCTTAATTTTTTTAATATTTACGTTATAATTTATATCTCACTTCAGATTATTTTTTTATATTATAAATTATATAATATATAAAAGAATAGCATAACATGATATATTAGAAAATTTAAAAATGAGCTAGGTTGGGCCAAGTTCAAGCCTTGAATGTTAAACTCCGAGTTTGACCCATATTTTAAACGGATTTTTTTTTGTCAAATCTCATTTTTAGGCTTAATATTTTTATCAAAACCCTCTAAAATTTCGGATGAACTTTTGGACTTGGGCGAATAGCCCAACTCATAAACAAATCTAATTTTAAAGATTTTCGAGTTTCCAATTGAACTTATTTGAATGGTTAACTTTTTATGTTAAATCAAATTTGGCCTAGCTTGAATTTAAGTTTATTGGATCGAGTTGTCGAATTCAAGTTATAATCGAGAGGGTATAATGGTAAATTTGGTGTAGGAACCTGGAGAAATGGAAGCGGAATTTGCAGAGATTAGTCTAAGACGAGCGATTTTGGAGCTATTATCATACCGGATACCTGACCCACTTTATTTACCAAAGGGAAATCTATTCGGGCATCCACTGGATTGCCCGGTTAACTTGCCGCCATGGTTGTCGGACCAAGACGCCGATTACTATGCTAACCAGTTCCAGGAAACCGGCATTACGGGTGCCCTCAATTATTACCGTAACATAGATACGTATGTTTTTCTTTCCTTTACCAGTCACCTAACAAATTTTTTGTTACTTAATTACGAAAAGTTACAAAATGATTATCTAATTATTGGTAAATTTCTTTTTTAGTCACCTAACTATGAAAAGTTACAAAATAGTCACTCAACTATTCAAATTTGTCTTCTTCTTTTTTTGTCAACCAACCGTCTTGGATTTCTAGGTGTTTCAATTTTTACGATTAATCATCCGGAGACTAAAAAAGACAAAACTGAATAATTATCTGACAATTTTGTAACTTTTCATAGTTGAGTGGTCAAAAAGGGAAAAAAACATAGTTGAGTGACTACTAACGTAAATTATCCAACTATTAATTATGGGGTTTTCATGTTAGTTAAAATACGCTCTAAGTCCCTTTACTTTTTCTAGATTTGAAATTCAATCGTTTATTTCGGATTTAAAAATACAAGTTTAATTGTTAATACTGTTAAAAATTTTCGATTAAATACATATTCATTACAATGTATTTTTTTTATAATTAACTAAATTAATTTATTTTTGGTTGGTTTTTTTATAGAGACTGGGAACTATTAGCACCATGGTGGAAAAGCCAGATCCAGGTCCCTGTAAAGTTTGCAATGGGGGACCATGATCTCGTATATACAATGCCTGGTGTCAAAGACTATATTCACAACGGTGGGTTTAAAAGGAATGTGCCCTTTCTTGAAGAAGCTCTTGTCATCAATGGAGTTTCTCATTGGATCAATGAAGAAATACCTGACCAAATCAATCAATTATTGTTCGATTTCTTCTCCAAGTTCAATTAAAATTAAATAATAATATCAAATTTAGTAAAAATAAAAAGGTCTTACCTTTGTTGTTGTGTTTTATCTTTCTCAATAATAGAAAGAATTTACGTGAAGACTTGTTTCGAGTTGTGATTATAATTATTGAAAGAATTTATCATTTCAATTTAGGCATATTCATGGGCTAGTAGTTTGAGGTTTTGTTCGAAATTTGAAAGGGTTTGAGAAAAATATTGTAAAAACTAAATTTTGCCCGAGCCCAATAAATTAAAAACAGTCAAGTTTGTTTTTTTTACAAACCCAAACCGAAGCCTAAAATTTCAGCCCAATAGCGTAAACCTAGTTTCACTAAAACTGAAACCCTAATCCCTAAAGCGCCGATCCTTTTGTTGCCCTCTTCTAACCTCTGCCAAAGCATACTGCCACCGCCGTCTGACACATGCGAAAGGAAACAAAACAAAACAGAAAGTAGACCAACAGTAGCGAAATAAAAACGCTGTCTGACACATGCGAAAGGAAACAAAACAAAGCAGAAAGTAGACCAACAGTAGCGAAATAAAAACTAGTATTTTGTAATATTCTTTGGCTATAAAGCCATCTAAAACCAAGAAGGTAAAATGGTTTTTTTTTTTCGACATTGAAACACTAATTAATCAACTAGGTACCAATTTTGGGCGTATCAAGGACGCTAACCCTTCTTCGTGTGTAACCGACTCCCGAACCCATTTTTAGATTTCGTAGACAAAAAATCATCGTTTTAGTAAATTAAAATTTTATTAAAACGACCAAATTACGAGGTGACCCGATCACACCTCATCAAAAATGATTTGTAGCGACTCCTTTTCATTTTCGTTTTCAAATCAAAGTCGACCCCTTTTTTTTCGAAAAAATAGTTTCGATAAATATTATACTTGAAAAATATATTTGAGCAAAAATATTAGGCATGTTTAAAATATTAGTCGAGTTTAGGTTCAAACATTCAAGGCTTGAATTCAGCTTGGCCGTCTGACTTCCGTTTTCTAAGATTGTAGTATATGTTACACTATGTTATTTATATATATTATGTAATTTATAACACGTAAAAGTAAATCTACAATAATAAAGTATAATCTTGTAATATAAATATTAAAAGAATATTAAGGTGTCTAAATATAAAATTTTAGTAATTGAAAAAATCTTATAAAATTATTAAAATCAAATTAAAAGAAATATAAATATATATTTAAAATGGATGACTTAAAATGTTCATATTTTGAATTGAACTGAGTTTGAGCAAGCGTAAAGTGTGATCTAAACTTGGTATAAAATATAATCAAATCAAAATTTTACATATAAAATTGTATGAAATTAATATTTATGTATAATTTTAATATTTATCTTTATTTTTCAATAGTTGTCGTTTCTTAATAAACTTTGACTACTCGTCACTTCTTAAATTTCTTTCCATGTTTAACAAAATCTTTTCAAAGATTACATTGATGGGTATAAAACCAAGCATAAATAAAAGGATTTGATTAATACAATATTAATATATTAAGGATTTAATCATAATTTTTAAATATAAAATTAGATTCAAAAGATAAATCATAATTCGAGGATATTTGATGAAATTAACCCATTATATATTAACACATGAATAGTGGTGGGATTTTACTTGTATTTTGGAGGGGTAATAGTGGGATTTTAATTATACATGCAACTTTCCTTTAAAATATGCATAAAAATAACTTATAATAGTGATATTATACATAAAATTTCGTGGCCAGCATGGACTTATAGAATGCGGAGAATTAGTTCTTTGGGCTCGGGGGGTGGGGCTAGCATGGGCCTCACCCCTAAAAGGTAAAATTACTATTTAGGCCCTTAAAATTTTTTAAAAATTTTAAATTAGTAAAAGTAAAATTACACTTTAGCCCCCTAAAATTATAAAAATTCAATTTAATCATTTACAAATTATAAAGATATAAACTATAAAAAATTAAAATTTCATCTAGCCCCTAAAAATTGTTACGACTTACGCCTGTTGGGCTCATTCCAATAGATATCCTGAAAAATAAAAAAATATGTTCATATTTAATGAAATAAATTTAAAAATTCAACTATTTCAAACTTGGTAAGAGTTAAATTTGAATAATATATTTTGATTTTACATAATTGAAAATATAAAATATTTGTATAATAATGTTTTTATTTTATAAAAGAATATTTTAATAATTGCTAAGTTGATTTGGGTTAAAGAAAATAAAATTCTATTTATTAAAAATTAATCAATAATTGAGTTAGGTAAGGTGATTGATTGCTCATAAATACTATTTTAAGACTTGTGTTAAACTATTAAAATAGACATTTTTATTTGTCTCAAGTTACAGTTTAGCCAATTATGTTTTAAATGTTAAGTTTTAATCATTTATATTACCGCGTTGTAACATTTTAGTCAGTGAATCGTTAATTTTCGTTAATGGTGTAATGGTAAGCTGATGTGGCACATTAAATCATAATTTCAAACAAAAAATTTAGGTTATATTTTACAATTGGTCCCTATATTTTTTCATTTTGAGTATTTTTTTCTTTTATATTCTTTTAACTTTCCTTTCTTTTATTTATTTTTCATTCTCTTCTGCTTCTCCCTCTGTTTTCCTCTCTCCATTTCTTTTAACGTAGTTTTTTTATGTTTTTCAGTTATTAAAATTAGTCCAGAAGCTCGCCTCACTCGAAAAAATTAAATTGTTCAAAAAAAAAAACAAAAGCATAGAGACTAATTTTAACAAATGGGAAACATAGAAAAACTACATTAAAAGAAATGGATAAGAGAGAAAATAGAGGGTGAAGCAGAAGAGAATGAAAAATAAATGAAAGTTAAAAGAATATAAAAAACAAATAAATTGCTCAAAATGAATAAATATGGAGACCGATTGTATAAATTAACCTAAAATTTTCATTTGAAATGATGATTTAACATATCACTTCAGCTTATCGTTATACTGTTTGTAACACCCCTTACCCGAGACCATTGTCGGAGTCGAGCACGAGGCATTACTAAACTTAACTTATTGATTCGGGGCATAAAATTTGAAACTGTCCATCTGCATCATGTTCAGTAAATTGACTATAACTCGAGTTACGAAACTCAAAATTTAGATCCGTAAATTTTCATGAAACTAGACTCATATATATTCTTATTATAATTTTTCCAGAATTTTTGGTATGGCCAATTAGTACAGTTTATTAGTTAAAGTCTCCTCTGTTACACAGACCGACAGTTCTGACCCCTCTGTACTAAAAATCAATTATCTCATAATATACAATTCTTTTGCCTACACCATTTATTTCATATAAAAATAGACTCAATAAGATTTAATTCTATATCTCATTCACAACCTAATTCCATTTCTATTATTTTTGGTGATTTTTCAAAATCACGTCACTGCTGCTATCTAAACTGTTCCCCTGCATATAATTACATAATTTCTTTCTAATAACTACCAACTAGGCATTACAAAACATCCAAAACATGCTCTTATTTAGCCATTTTAATAGCTAATCATTACCATACATTTACAATCCAATCTGAAGCCATATCATAAGGTTATACACACAAGATAGCTAACTCCCTATACATGCCATAACTTAAAACGTCGAGTCACAAAATACCAATATAATCCTTTGATAGTGTGTAACGATCTCCGACGTCCTTTTGATTCCCCGAATTGGCTTGTAATACTATAAAAAAATAAAATAAAAAAATAGGTGTAAGCATAAAGCTTAGTAAGTTTACAGGTAAATAAATAACAACATTCTTAATCAATTATCTTATTCTTTTCTTATCAAGATCACTTAAGCTTTTAACTCATTATACTTAAACTTGTATTCTTACCTGTACCTTTAAACATGAATTTGCCTTACCTTACCTTTTTAGCTTGAACTTGTCTTACCTTTACTTTGGTATACTCTTTGAATTTTCCCGTTGAACCACTTGGAATACTAAGGATACGCTGGTACCTTTCCTTATGAAACTTAACCATTGCCATGTCTTGACATGGTCTTACGTAGTATCCTTGCCTTATGAACTCACCAATGCCATACCTTGGCATGGTCTTACATGGGACCTTTGCCTTATAGTAACATATCAATGCCATGTGTAACACCCCTTACCCGAGACCGTTGCCGGAGTCGAGCACGAGGCATTATTAGACTTAACTTACTACTTCGGAGCATAAAAATTGAAACTGTCCATCTGCATCATGTTCACTAAATTAACTATAACTCGAGTTACGAAACTCGAAATTTAGATCCGTAAATTTTCCTTGAAAGTAGACTCATATATATTCTTACTATAATTTTTCCAGAATTTTTGGTGTGGCCAATTAGTACAGTTTATTAGTTAAAGTCTCCCCTGTTACACAGTTTGACAGTTCTGACCTCTCTTCACTAAAAATCAATTATCTCATAATATACAACTCTTTTTCTTACAACATTTTTTTATATAAAAATAGACTCAATAAGCTTTAATTATAAATCTCATACACACCATAATTCCATTTCTACTATCCTTGTTGATTTTTCAAAATCACATCACTGCTGCTGTCCAAACTGTTCCCCTGCATATAATTACATAATTTCTTTATAATAACTATCAACTAGGCATTACAAAACATCCAAAACATGCTCTTAATTAGTCATTTTAATAGCTAATCATTACCAAGCATTTACAAGCCAATCTTAAGCCATATCATAAGATCATACACACAAAATGACTAAGTCCCTATACATGCCATAACTTAAAACGTTCGAGTCACAAAATACCAATATAATCCTTTGATACTGTGTAACGATCTCCGACGTCCTTGTGATCCCCGAGTTGGCTTGTAATACTATAAAAAAAAGAAAGGAATAGGAGTAAGCATAAAGCTTAGTAAGTTTACATGTAAATAAATAACAACATTCTTAATGAATTATCTTATTCTTTTCTTATCAAGATCATTTAAGCTTTTTACTCAATATACTTAAACTTGTATTCTTACCTATACCTTTTAACATAAATTTGTCTTACCTTACCTTTTTAGCTTGAACTTGTCTTACCTTTACTTTAGTATACTCTTTGAATTTTCCGTTGAACCACTTGGAATACTAAGGATACTGGGTACCTTTCCTTATGAAACTTAACCATTGCCATGTCTTGACATGGTCTTACGTGGTATCCTTGCCTTATGAACTCACCAATGCCATGCCTTGGCATGGTCTTACATGGGACCTTTGCCTTATAGTAACATATCAATGCCATGTCTTGACATGGTCTTACATGATTTCCTTAAACCCTAATGTCATGACATTTGTATCCTATACATTCCTAAGGTTCAACCGGAACTTCTTGGAATAGCTTTTCCGTCAATTCATACTTGAGTCTTTAAATGATAAATTTATAGAATAAATATGTAAATGCTGGAATTTAATAACATTGAATGTAAAATAATAGAATATTGCATTTATTTACCGCAAACTTACCTCGAAACAAAATACAATCAACTACATCAATTTAGTCCACTATCTTTTTCTTTCCCCGATCTAACTCCGAATTTCGTTCTTCTTGATCTATAATAGAAAATTTAGCTTATTTAATACTCACATTTATCAAAACAGTCCTTAACTCTAACTTTGGCAAAATTACAATTTTGCCCCTAAACTTTTACATATTTACACATTTTTCCTAAAGCTCGGAAATTAAAATTTATCCCTTATTCTTATGTTTTATGACATGCTGATCATTTTTCCCTTCTATGACAACATCAAATTCTCACTCTAACATGTACTTATAAACATTAGGTATTTTTACCGATTAAGCTGTTTTACTCGTTTTCACTTAAAATCACTTGGCAAAAGTTGTTTAACATAATTTTAGACTTCATATTCTATCATAAAACATCAAAATAAACACATTTCACCTATGGGTATTTTTCCAAATATGAACTCTAGCATGAATTATTGATAGAATAAGCTAAACCGAGCTACCGGGGATTCAAAAACGTAAAGAACCTTAAAAACGGGGCTTGGAATCACTTACTATGGAGCTTGGAAGCTTGAAACAAACCCTACCTATGGTGAACACTTGAAAATTCGGCCTAATGAAGAAGATGAGCATATTTTGCCATCTTTTCCCTTTTAATTTCATTTTTATTGCCAAATGACTAAATTACCCTTCATTAAAAACTTTGGTTCTTTCCACCTATATATGTCCATTTTGTCCATGAAAATATAATGGTCTAATTACCATTTAAGGACTCTACTTCAAACCCCATTTCAATCAAGTACTCTATAAATTAGAACCCTATTTAGCAACTTTTGCAAACAAGTCCTAATAGGCAATTTAAGCATGAAATTAATAAAATTTCTTATCAATACTCTAACACATGTATTTAATCACTCGATAAATCATAATAATTAATCATAATAAACTTTTATAGCTTGGATTCATGGTTTCGCAACCACTATTCCGTTTAGGCCCTATTTCGGGATGTTACACCATGTCTTGACATGGTCTTACATGATTTCCTTAAACCCTAATGTCATGACATTTGTATCCTATACATTCCTAATGTTCAACCGGAACTTCCTGGGATAGCTTTTCCGTCAATTCATACTTGAGTCTTTAAATAATACATTTACAGAATAAATATGTAAATGCTTGAATTTAACAATATTAATATAAAATAATAGGATATTGCATTTATTTACAAAGAACTTACCTCGAAACAAAATACGATCAACTATATTGATTTAGTCTTCTATCTTTTTCTTTCCTCGATCTAACTCTGGATTTCGTTCTTCTTGATCTATAATAGCAAATTTAGCTTATTTAATACTCACATTATTAAAACAGTCCATAACTCTTAACTTTGGCAATATTACAATTTTACCCCTAAACTTTACATATTTACACATTTGCCCCAAAGTTCAGAAATTAAACTTTATCCCTTATTCTTATGTTTTATGACATGCTGATCATTTTCCCGTCTATGGCAACATCAAATTCTCACTCTAACTTGTACTTATGAACATTAGGTATTTTTACTGATTAAGCTTTTTGCTCGTTTTCACTTAAAATCACTTAGCAAAAGTTGTTTAACATAATTTCAGACTTCATATTCTATCATAAAACATCAAAATAAACACATTTCACCTATGGGTATTTTTCCAAATATGAACCCTAGCATAAATTATTGATAGAATAAGCTAAATCGAGCTAACGGGCTTCAAAATGTAAAGAACATTAAAAGCGGGCTTGGAATCACTTACTATGGAGCTTGGAAGCTTGAAACAAACCCTAGCTATGGTGACCACCTGAAAATTCGGCCTAATGAAGAAGATGAGCATATTTTGCCATCTTTTTCCCTTTAATTCATTTTATTACCAAATGACTAAATTACCCTTCATTAAAAACTTTGGTTCTTTCCACCTATATATGTCCATTTTGTCCATGAAAATATAATGGTCTAATTACCATTTAAGGACTCCTACTTCAAACCCCATTTCAATCAAGTACTCTATAAATTAGAACCCTATTTAGCAACTTTTGCAAACAAGTCCTAATAGGCAATTTAAGCATGAAATTAATAAAATTTCTTATCAATACTCTAACACATGTATTTAATCACTCGATAAATCATAATAATTAATCATAATAAACTTTTATAGCTTGGATTCATGGTTTCGTAACCACTATTCCGTTTAGGCCCTATTTCGAGATGTTACACTTAATGGCAATTAACGGCTCAGTGACTAAAATGTTATAACGTGATAAACATAAGTGACTAAAATGTAACTCACAGAGAGGAGGATCTGAGGGGCTGGCAGGGCCAGCCCCCTAAAATGGAAAATTTATATTTAGGCTCTTAATTTTTAAAAAAAATTTAAATTAGTAAAGGTAAAATCGTACTTTGGCCTCCCCAAAATTATTAAAATTCAATTTAATCCTTTAAAAATTATAAATATATAGACTATGAAAAATTAAAATTTCATTCGCTCCCTTAAAAATTTGTTCTGATTTCACCCTTGAACCTGAGATAAACAAAATTCACTATTTTGGTAGTTTACCCAATAGCAAAAGACGAAAACACCATCATATTAATAATATATTCAATCTTTTATTAGAATGAAATTACATTAATATTATTGACTGAGTTGGTGTCAAGTTGACTTTTGACACGTAGAGATTTTCATGAACCGAATATGTGTATATTATTACAGTTTATATTTGCCCAAGCCTGATCCATATTTTAAACAGGGCTATTTTTTTGCCTAAGTCCATTTTTCGAGCTTTGTTCTTTTGTTCAAATCCTCCCGCAGTTGTAATAGCCTAAATTTCAGTGATGTCAAAAATAATGGTTCTAGACCACCAAATCTGAGAAATGGACTCGTAGATTATATTATTTAATATTTACTGAGTCAAATGTAGCTTTTAAAATGTTTTAAAATAGTAAATTGTGTTTTATAAAGATTTATTTGGTCAAGAAATCGAGAAAAGAAGTATCGAGATCTCGGTGTTATAAACCGAGTCATAAATATTTTATGAATATTTACAGAATGTCAATAAAGTATTATTAAAATTTCATTAAAAATTTTGACATTTGGGTGGTTAATTAAATAAAAGTACTAAATTGAAAAAATGTAAAAGTTGCTAGAAGGATTAAATAGATTAATTTTCAAATGAGGAAGGACTAAAGAAACAATTATGCCAATCACCAAACTTGAGGCGGCATAAGCATAAAAATCTGTATGTGTTAAAATATATTATTAGATAGTTATATTATTATAATATATTATATTGAACAAAAGGAAAAAAAAAAAAAAGAAGAGGAATAGAAACAGAAACCCAAACGAAACAGAGAGCAGAGGGGAAGGAAAGAAAGAAAAAGAGAAGAGAAAGAAGAAAAGGGGCAAAATTGGAAAAATTGTCAAAATTAGCTAAATAAAAGGGGATCAAATTAGAATATCTAGAATTCTCTTGATTTCTCTTCATTTTCTTCAGCTGAAAAATAGCCATGGAAGAAAGTTCAAGCTGGTTTTCGTACTCAAGTTTCATGTAAGTTTAATTCTTGCTTTCTCCTTGAAATTTCTATGTTTTTGGACTTTCTACAATTGGGTCCAACTTATTAATTCATTAGTTTATGATTCTATGGCTAATTTTTATAGTTGATGTGGATTAGTGCTGGAAGAATATGATGAATAAATATTGATTTGAAGCTTTAATTTTGTTATATGATGATTTTATCAAGTGAAATTGATGGAAATTGGTTTTGGGACCTAATTGTAAAATAGCTAAAATTAAGGCCTAGTGTTAAAATTCTGATTTCAAAGGTTATGAAGTAGTTTAAAATGATAGATAAAAGTATTAAATGAGAAAATTAACTCAATTGAGGGGTTAATTCAGCAAGGACTGAATTGTATGAATTGTGGAATTAAGGACAAAATAGAAATCAACATGTTACACTAAAGCGGTTTTGGACAGCAGCAGTTGTCTAACTTTGAAAAATCACCAAAAATCGTATAAATTGAATTAGAAGTTTATTGAGACATGGAATTAAAGCTTGTTGAGTCTATTTTCATATAAAAAAAACAGAGCAAGCAAAGGAATTCTAAATTTTGAGATATTTAAATTTTTGTAAGACTGGTTTAGAATAACTTCGTGATCCCCTGTTCTTACTTTAGAAATTCGCTAAAAATTGTATAAAAATAATTATGAGATATAATTTATATTTTTGTATTCCTTAGTGAGTCTAGTTTTATTAGAAATAATCAGAAACACTATATGAAAATCGTACTGTGAGATAATTGATTTTTAGTGAAGAGAGGTCAGAGCTGTCGGACTGTGTAACAGGGTAGAATTTAACTAATAAACTGTACTAATTGGCCGTACCAAAAATTCTGTAAAAATTATAGTAAGAAGATATGTGAGTCTAGTTTCAAATAAAATTAACGGATCTTAATTTGGAGTTCTGTAGCTCAATATAAAAATAATTTAGTGACTATGACACGGATTGATAGCTTGAATATTCACATAAGTAAATAATGAAAATTATAGATAATGTTAGTTATAAGTGTGTTGTTATTATACTAAGGATGTGGATGGAGAGGAGGAGGAGGAAAATAATAAATGAATGACTTATGTATGAATCGATCACATGCCTGATTATAATTGATAAATGTTGAATTAGAAATGATATGATGTTTTATTTGGAATATTTATTATGAAATTATGATTATCGTTATAATACAAAATTGAACTTGTGAGTTTATACAGCTAAATTTTAGTGATATTTGTAAATTTTATGAACTTCATGACGTGTTATTTCATATGTAATGATGATAAAATTGTGAATTATGTAAAAGCATGAAAATTGAATAAACGATCAAATTGAGCACCTCGGTTCAGTGAGAAGACGAATTGACAGAAAAGACCAGGGTTGAACCATGGCAACAAGTGATAAGTGATAGCTTCGGCTACACTTATCTGATCAAGGACAAGTGAAAGTGAAAAGTGGTAGCTCCGGCTACCTGATCAGTGAAAAGTGGTAGCTTTGGCTACCTGATCAGTGAAAAGTGGTAGCTCCGGCTATAAGTGATAAGTGGTTTCCGTGTAAGACCATATCTGGGATATGGCATTGATGTGATACATGTTTAAAATGCAAGACCATAGCTGGGCTATGGCATTCTAGTGAAAAGTGATGAATTGACGGATAAAACCATGGGTGATCTGTGGCAAAGTGTGAAACGTAGGTATGGTATTAACCATACTGAATTGTGAAATGTGGCACTAAGCAACACCGTATAGCTTGTCATGATCGACAGCTTGTGTGAGCAGACTAATTCTATAAGACGTTCACTAATCTGACAAAGTTTGGTAAGTGTTACATGGAATTATGTGATATAACGAAATACAAGTTGATGAGACATGAGCATAGAACTTGATTGATGAATGAGTTCATTTGTGATTATATATTTGTAAACCCTTGAGTGTATTATCCGTATGAATTGATATTCCAAATGAGTTAATGAGAAAAGTTCTAATATGAAATAATCTGAAATTTGAGATGATGATATCGGTACACGGAATCTATTGGTGGATATTTACATCCAAACTTATATGATTGATTTTAGTAAACATTGAAATTGGACTTAATAAGTGATTCGTCAATTTAAATTGTGATTGGCAGGAAGAGTTAGTGAGTTGTGTGTCTAAGCATTGTTACATGTATTTGTCTGAAATACGAGAAAATGGTGGTATTTGATACATGGAAATATGAGATTGTGATATATAAAAACATGGAATATATTTGATAAATGTGTTTATTTAGAACTGTACTATTTGTGTAAAGATTATTATTTCAAATTAATCGTAAGTGTTCAGACTCATTGGTAATGCCTCGTACCATGTTCCGGCGTCGAATACGAGTAAGGGGTGTTACATTTTGTGCTGGTCTTTAAGTTTGGGTGAGTAGGCCGACCCATTAACAAATTTAACAAAAGAATTTTAACAATTAATTCTGAAATATGAAAAATAGAGAAATAAAATTCTTTGAAAAATTAAAAGTAAAAAGGACATAATTTTAAATATAGAAAAAGTATAGAGAGTCAAAACAAAATTAACCATAATCATATTATTTACGTCCTATTGTACCGTAATTTACTCTAAAAATAAAAAAATAGTTTACATTTTGGTACTTAAAAGCTATAAAAATTGAAGACTTGGACTACTAGAGATCAACAAAGTCCGAGATAATCGAGAAAAAAAAAAATGGAAGGGATAGAGCACCGAATGGTTAAAGTGAATGGCATAAACATTCACATAGCTGAAAAAGGTGAAGGCCCAGTCATCCTTTTCCTCCATGGCTTCCCTGAGCTTTGGTATTCATGGCGTCACCAAATCCTCGCTTTATCTTCCATGGGTTACCGAGCCGTTGCTCCCGATTTGAGAGGCTACGGCGACTCGGATGCTCCCGACTCAGTCGAGAGTTACACTTGTTTCCACATAATCGGCGATTTAGTGGAGCTGATAGACGTATTGGATCCGGATGTAGGCAAGGTGTTTGTTGTTGGACATGACTGGGGAGCTTACATGGCTTGGTTATTGTGTCTGTTACGGCCTGATAAAGTGAAAGCATTGGTGAATTTGAGTGTGCCGTTTATGAGGACTCATCGGGAAATCAAGCCTGTTGATTTCTGGAGATCTTATTATGGTGCTGATCATTACATATCTAGATTTCAGGTAAATTATTATCAAACATATTAGATACATAAATCTTATTTTATGATTTTGAATTTTTTTGGCTATAGAATCAATGTTTATCTTAATTAATCTTGATTTCTGATTCTGTGACCATAATTTAAATTCTGAAGCTATTATAACGGGGGATCTCCTTTTACACCATTCCATAACTTTTAATGATCCATATTTTATCGATTCAGTAGTTAAATTTATTAAAATATTTATAATTATCATGTATGAAAAATTTGAATTAATCTGATATTTTATCATATTAATAAAAATATTGTTTATTGTCAATATATATATTTAATGGTTGAAAGTTTTATATACATAAAATGTGATATAAATATGAAATATGATGATTAAATTATTAAAATATTAATCATATAAAAATTACAAAAACGTGTAAGTGCATCTCTCCATATATATATATATATATATATATATGATCGAACGTACAAATTAGAAAGTAACTTTTTGATGTTGACATTTGACATTGTAATTTAAATCCATAATTTTAACTCGATTTTGCATTAGTTTTGGAAAGGTTTTATTTATATATGTATATATATACTCTAAATTTCAGCTAAATTATCAAACATGATATAGTATTTATTTTGTCATTTTAACCATTTTAGTTATAGAATTAATGTTGATCTTAATTAATTGTGATGTATGCATCCGCAATCCCAATTTAAATCCCGAGTTTGGTAAGCTTTTATGTCAGCTTTAAGTAGAATTATCAAGCATAAGAGTTATATCTGAAGTCTTTATTTTATGATATTAATTTTTTTAAAATTTTAAACATTTGTTATCGTAATTTAAATCTCAATTTCAATTTAATTTTGCATTAAATTTGAAAATGTTTTATTATATATATATATACACTCTACACTTCAGCTAAATTATCAAACATACAGACTAAGTGTCATCTTAACTATTTCAGCTATGGAATTAATGTTATCTTCACTAATTGTGATGTATGTATCCGCAATCTTAATTTAAATCTCAAGTTTGATAAGCTTTTATGTCAGCTTTAAGTGGAACTATCAAGCATACAAGTTACATACAGAGTTTTCATTTTGTGATTTCGAATTTAAATCCCGGATTTCAATTGAAGGTTTTATTATTGATATATATATGTATGTATATGTATATATTACAGAAACCTGGGGAAATAGAAGGTGAATTTGCAGAGATTGGAGTGGAGAGAGTTGAGAAGGAACTTTTGACTGATTTTCCAGTTTTCTTGCCAAAAGGAAAACTGTTCAAACGTCCATTAGATGAACCAATAACATTGCCTTCTTGGTTGTCCGAGGAAGAAGCTAATTACTATGTCACTGTATTCCAGAAAACTGGATACACTGGTGGACTCAACTTCTACAGAAACTTTAACAGGTATATGTATATGTGTGATATATATTATTTGGTACAATTCATAGATAGGATTGAGAATTTTTGAATGCTAGTGTACCAAATAATATATTTATATATCAAATCATTCATAAAAAATGATTTTAGGTTGGAATTTATGCATTTATATATATATATATATATTGGTAAAAGCAGTATAGAGACTCTTGTTCAGGGCGAAGTGGGGGGTGGGCTAGTTTTCTTAAAATGTAAAATTATTATTTAGTCCTTTAAAATTTTTAAAAATTTTAAATTAATAAAGGTAAAATTGTACTTTGGCCCCCTAAAATTATAAAAACTTGATTTAATCATTTACAAATTATAAAGATATAACTATAAAAAATTAAAATTTCATCCGACCCCTTTAAAAAATTGTTCTGGCTTCACCTCTGCTATTATTTATGGGTGTCATTGTTTTGATGGCAGAAACTGGGAACTATTGAAGCCATGGGTGGGTAGTAAGATCAAAACACCAGCCAAGTTCATTGTGGGTGATAAGGATTTGGTTTACCATATGCCTGGTATGAAGGATTACATTCACAATGGTGGGTTCCAAGAAGATGTGCCATCTCTGCAGCAAGTGGTGGTGATGGAAGGTGTTAGCCATTTCATCAACATGGAGAAACCAGACGAGATCAACAAATACATTTCTGACTTCTTTACCCAGTTTATTTGAAATAAATAAATAAATAAAATAAATCCCTGTATTTCAATTCTTTTGTGTAATAATAATAATAATAATAAAACACTTTGGCTAAGATCCAAGCGCTGAAGGGGGATTCATGATTAAGACTGAATTATTAATGTTAGAATATGTTTGAAGTAATTTTGAATTTTATTTTTTATATTTAGGTTGAATTATTAACATAATTATTTTTTTAAAACTTATTGGTGCAATATTTTAAAATTAAAAAATTATAATAAATTTGGACGATTTTAATAATTAAATTTATATTTTAAATCTTAAAATAAAATGATTAAATTTTAATTTAGGAAGAAAATATAGACTTGTTTTCGATGATTTTTATTGTCTTGCATTTGAATAGGGGTGAGCAAAATCCGATTCGATTCGAAAAATTCGATAAATTTTTCAAATTTTGAATTAAATAGTTCAAGTTATTTGAGTTAATCAAGTTTTTTGGATCAACTCGAATAAAAAATTAAGTTTTTCGGTTTAACTCGAATGTGAATTACACAATTCGGGTTATCCGAAAATCCGAATAAAAAAATACAAAACTACGTCATTTTGATAAATGTTTACCTTTTCTAAAGTTAAAAGTCAAAATTATTAAGTTAAAAGTCAAAATTACGTTGTTTTGATAAATATGTACTCATTAAGTTAAAAGGCAAACTATTATATTGTTTATGAAAGTAAGAGGTTTTATATTCTTTTCGTTTTATCAATTTAGTTAATAAATATTTTTTTTTTGTTTTATGATTTGAGTGCGATTTCAGCTATTTTAAGAATTAAAGACTTATCATAAGGAAATCAAGTGGCTCATATCTCTTGGCAACGGAAGGATTTAGGGGGGAGAGAAATACTCATCCTCTTGAAGGAAAGTCGGAGTTTGTAGTGAAGGTGGTGAAGAAGGATCGTTGGGGGTAGCACTATCAAATTAACCCTACGTGTTTACAAATCGAAAGCTGGTTGTAGCTTCGCGTCTGTTTGAGCTCAGATCGTTTGGGACGAAGCCAGAACAATTTTTTAGGGGGGCTGGAGAAAATTTTAATTTTTTTATAGTCTATATCTTTATAATTTGTAAATAATTAAATTAATTTTTTATAATTTTAAGAGAGGCCGAAGTACAATTTTACGTTTATTAATTTAAAATTTTTAAAATATTCTAAAGACTTTTTAAATAATTTTATATTTTAGAGAAAACTGGAGCCCATGTCAGCCCTCTGGCTACGCCACTGCAGATCGTCGAGGATAGTGAAGAGGATATGAAGGGCCAAAAACAGAGGTAGAAATTGGGGTTTAAAGGCTATTCAAAACCGATACAGTCCCCAGTAGACAATAGGATTTGGTTTCAGTGTTGGGAGTGTCCATTTATTAGGTTAGGGTAAAGTTACCTTTAATTAAGAAGTGGTCAAGTTGTCTAGATACTGTTTGTTTTCAGTTTCTAATTTGTATTGGTTTGTTACTGTTTATTTTTCCTATAATCTATTTTCGAGGCAGCGTGTAGTGGCGAAGTTACAACGGTTGATCGGATCTAGTTTGATAATACTTTTAAAAAGTATTTTTGAGAAATGTTTTAAAAATTTTAGTTTAAAATTTGAGTATTTAGCATTATTGTCAAAAAGTACTTTTGAGAAGTAAAGTGTCTATTTAAAACATATTATTATTAAGTAACAAATATGCATTTAAATAAAATTTAAATTAATTAATATTATTATATTTTAATAAGAATATAAAAAAATTACTATAACTTATTAATATTTTAATATATGAAATATAAATTTTAAATATTTTTAAGTAACAAATATTAATTACTTATAAAATTTAAATAGAATATATAAACTACATTTTAAATATTTAAATATAACTATTAAATATTTGTAATTAATATTTTAAAAATATTTTTTATTTTAATTAATAATTTTAACACATTTGTAACTAAACACCAAGAAAAAATGGAAAGAACTATGTTATTGGAGGGTTTTTACTAAACTAGTATAGAAAAAAAATTTGAAAATAGGATGTGGCCTATATTAATTACCAAAATGGGTGAAAATGGTGTCCCATAAGTGCACCATCTTCCCCCTAAAGAAACATGCAAGCAAACAAATGCCCTGCGACAAGCATCGAACCATGCGGTGAAACAAAGAAACCAAATTTGAAGAATGGTGTCCCATAGGTGGCACTTGCCTTCTTCAGGGGACCTTAATGGTCCCTCCTTCCCGTCCCCCACAACATTGAGAAGCGAAACAAGCGGAAGAGCAACGGAAGAAGAAAGAAGGAAGGAAGAAAGAAAAGAAGGAAGGAAGAAAGATAGAAAGAAAAGAAGGAAGGAAGAAGAAACAAAGAAGGAAGAAGGAAAAAAATTAGGAGAAAATTAGGTATAATTTTTTAAAATAATGTTTATGTTGTTGATTTTTTATTTTATTAAATTATTTTATTATATGTTAATTTTTAATTTATGACATATTTGTTGTTAGTAGTTTATAATGTAAGTAGTTTAAGTAGTTTAAGTAGTTTATAATAACTTTATTATATGTTAATTTTATTTTATGACTTAGTTTATAACTAACATTAGGTAGTAGTTAGTTAGTAACTAAGTTAAATACTATTATGATTAATAGGTAGTTAGAATAGAAACCCTAAAAAATATTTAATTATGTTAGTTAGTTAATAAATTATGTTAGTGTGTATTAATATGTTAGTTTTAACTCTAACATGATTTTAGTTAGTATATTATTATTAGTTAAACTTTAATAATTAATTTAGTTAGTATATATATTGTTAGTGTAATATTATCGTTAGTAAAAATAATAAATGTTATTTTATTTAGTATTATATTACTATTGTTAGTAATATATTATAGTTATTGTTAGTATAAAGAACATTAAAATAATACATAAAATATTACGTATAAAAATAAATAATATAAAATAATAAAATACGAAAATAGTATATTTTTTAAAGTAATAGTATTTGAGAAAAGGAAAATACGAATAAATAGTTAAAATAAGTGGGTTTTATTAAATTGATATATAAAAGTAATAAAACAATACATTTGAAATATTACGTAGTAAAAGAAATAATATAAAATAATAAAAAAGAAAATAGTAAAATAAAATATTTGATTTATTATGCACTAAAATGTATACATAGATAATATATTTGAATGATTATGTACGAAAATAATATAAAATAAAACGGACAAAGGCTAGTAATAGAAAAAGGTATACGTATCGTAATATTATTATTAAGGAATCGTAAAAACTATATTATTACTTTAGCTATGTTAATATAATATTATTATTAAGAAACCGTAAATATTATTAGTTATTATCATTGTTTATAAAAAACTCTAATTAATATTTAACTTAATATTATGATGTTTGTATAAATAATAAAATATTATATTTATTATCGTCGTTGACATGATGTTCTTATTATATGATTAGTATTGGCATGTTATTTGTTACTAATTGAATATAGATTTATTGTTTTTATGTAGGCAAAAATTTGATTTGAGACGGAAATGGCTTCATTGATTATTAAAGTTCCTCACATATCGTACTGCTAATAATATGGTAATGTATTGTTATTTATTAATTACGAGTTATATTAACAAAATAGCTACATAATAAATTATGTTATTCTACATAAGTAGTAATCTTTTTATGATTTAACACTGTCAGGACTCGTACCGTGTATTACGGGGCCGGGTGAATGGCGTAAAAATTCCCCCGGATGAACGACTGATGCCATATATAGAGCAAAATTTGGATTCGGTGAGCAAAGACTCGATCCGGACGTTTGACTTGCGGTATGATTTAATATCCGTACTAGTCGGCGTTGGCGCCGAGACCCACACTTTTCATTTTCCGTGTGGAGAGTGCACATCACTCTGAGAGGATGTTGCACTGCGACTTAGGCTCCCAATTGACCGGAGTCCCGTTCACGGCGTCGGTCTGATGGTGACCGTTTACCCTCGCCGAGCCTACTAGGGCACTTTCGTGCGGCAATAATGGAAAATATTTTACGAAATTAAAATTTACATGGTGAGAACGAGTGCGAACATATATCGGTGATGCCACTTTGGCGACTTGATGTGCGCTAGTCGGCGTACATTATGCACATCATAGGGGTATCTTGATGCCCAGGTGCAAACAATAATAAGGTTCATATTCAGTACCTACCCCTATTGGCTGATTTAAGCAATGCTCGCTCGTATAGTTGGGGCTCCGCAGTTCTTACGTGGTTGTACCGTGAGCTTTGTCGGACGACAGACCCAACGACTGGAGATATAGGCGGATGCCTTACACTATGCGATCTGGGCTCAGATCGGATGCCATTCTTGGTATCGATTACCCACCAACCATACGTATATCCGTTAGTGAACAGTGATAAAATATAACTTGTTTTAATTGAAATTTCTTTATATCGATACTATTTGACTTAAATTTTTTTTGTAGGTGGAGTAATTATCCGGGTATCGGGAGGTCGTACACTGTCCCGATATACCGGCTTATGATTGAACAACATGCTGGGGAAGGGTTAAGCGATTCCAATATTAGTTACGTAGTAGTTTGTATATCTTACGCACACTATGTTTAATTTTAACAATGTTATTAATCGTGCGGTTTATATGGATGCCATCTAGTAGGCGGAAATTGCGGTTGTTATACCCCGTCCTCCTATATCCATCAGTATATGTGGTGCACAAACGCACCAATTGTGCATTTCCATGTAGTAGAGTGGTATCACGGGACCGAGTCTTTGCGGCAATTTGGTTGCGTCCAATACATCCGGAACCGCCGTGCTAGGTGGGAGAGGTTCATTGCAAAAATAAGAGAGGAGGCCGACACGGATTGGGGGTTAGGCATGGTCAATTTATTGCGGTGTGGAATGATCGCATGTCCCTAATGTCTCGGATGGATATGGCTTCCAGGTCTTCAACCTCCATTAGAGTACATACAATGGTACTCTATTATGGGAAGCCATATATTCTCGGAGGCGATCATCAGTAATCCTCCACATGTGCAGCGACATGGGGCATCGAGCGATGGCGATATGAAAGTCGAGGCATTGTAGATCCCGATCCCGAGCGAGCCCGAGCCGGACTGAGTCGGCCGGCCGGAGGTCGGCCGGAGGTCGAGTCGAGCCCGAGCAATTACAATCACATTCGGATGCACATTCATATCATCCATATGTGCGAACCGACAACTTTTCGGGCTCGTCGGGAGGTGGATACCGATCGGGGTTGATATATTCGGATCGTACACACCGCGATCACGGCACTTTGGCTCGTATCCTGGGTCGTATCCACTGCATCAGGACACTCCATCTGGCTCGAGTTCATCTATGCCCTTCGAGCGACATGATTTTTCGGCCATGTTTAGCACACCGCCATCCGGACCCCAGGAGACCGACGAGGATGTTGGTCATCATGACGAGAGACGACGTGAACGTCGACCACCGCGAAAATACACACCGGACTACACCATCGAACCATCGGTTTTAAGGTGTTTATTTGGTCTTGATTTTCTTGTATTTTGTATTTGTAAATATTACTATGTTTATACTTTATTTTATAAAATTAACTTGATTATTTGTAGCTATGATTACTTAATATTGTTATGATTTTGATGATTTGGAGCTTTACAATTTCATAACAAGATTTTAAGACATGACACCAATAGCTCACTGTACACCAACAACTAAATTGATTTGTTTACTTTACACATGGGATCTAGTTGCAATTTAACCACATTTCTATACTCTCCAAATGAATCTACAAATAAATACCATCAACCACAAACGAAATAAGCTTCCACAGCTTAGTAAGATTCAAACAATTCATTCGCAAATAATTTAGCGAGAAGTTTCATAATTATTATCGTATACGATTATATATATCAATCAAATTTATTACAATTATATATATAGCGACATCATATATTGATAGATGCACATGTTAATATTAATAAGCTCAATTCCGATCGCTCGTGACGATTGTCCAACATGATAGTTTATTGCGGGCATTTACTTGATTATGACCACCTAACCTACATATTCCACAGTATTTACATTCGGTTTCTCCATAATGTCCATTTCATTACGATTACGGATGATTGCGACGACCTCTCGATTCTGCGTGGCGCTATTTAGGACAATCTCGAAAGTCGTCCGGGCACCTCCCATGTAAACAATCTGGGCGAGACGGGGAACTCATTTTCTCGGACATAAAATGCGCTCTGGCGTGTACACATCATTCACAAAATGTTCAACACTAAGGTTCGCTTTAGCACATGCGCCACAACATGTGCACACGGATAATGAAGTGTTTGGAACCTCCTGCATTCACAACATGCATTAGAAGATCGACTCCATAAGACCTGGGTGGCAAACCGGTCGACGATCGATGGACTCAGTAACTCAAAAGTTTCCATTCACCGTGAATATATTTCTACATCATCGACCTGCATAATCCGACGATTTGCAATCAATGCATCCTCACATCTTCCACAAACACGTGTCCCGCATCCATCCGGTTGACTTGTTGTTCACCCATTCTTGGCATCAAGGTTGCCAACACGTAGAATGTTACCGAGAAGACAGATGAAATCGGAAGATGTCGTGTTTTCAACAACAAGCGTTGACCCCCTCCACCAAGTTTGTGGTCATCTGACCATAACGAAAGCCCTCGTCAAAACTTTAAGCCCATTGCCACGGCTCCATTGTACCCAACCACTCCCGAAAAGATTTGTTCGCTTGACCTTTCATGTCACTCTCGAGTTGAGTCATCATTTGGTGAAAAATATGTGGCTCTAACTCGTCTGTTGTATATGTTTTAAAAATATCGATTCTGATGTCTGGATAACATAAAAACATTAAACTATACATATTAAAAATATAAGGTTATCCTTTACCCATTTTCACCACTTCTCTCTTCCGGTTTGCATTCTTATACTCTCGAAGAAAGTTAGCCACAATGTGATGGATCGATAAGCGGATCTCTATGGCAAAAGCGCCTAATTGCGGCAATTAATCCTTTCCTCTATCGGAGATGATGCAAATATTATTGTTTACGATAACATACCTCCGCGAGTTGGTGAGGAAGAATTCCCAAGATTCCATATTCTCCTTATCTACTATTGCAAACGCTATTGGGAGTACATTCCTATTGCCGTCTTGAGCAACCGTAATAAGTAAGATCTGTGTATATTTTTAGATAACCATGTCCCATCCACCGCATTCAACTGCGGTGTGGAAATGCCCGTACACATGGATCAAGCGTCCGAACATCCGATGAAAAATTCTTTTCCCTACTGTAATTGGTCATTTGGGTAAGTAAGAAGGTCGTGTCAGTAACTCAATCACGGTTCGGTATGTACTCCCATAGCGACTATCCATCCTATAGCTCATTATCGATGAATCGTAATCCCCATACAATTGTTCCATTGCCATCTGTTTAGCTATCCACGCCTTTCGATATGATACTCGATGCTCGAATCGTGATTGTATTTCAGCAATCAGTACCGAAACTTTAATAGTCGGCATGTCCTTCACCATTGGCATGATACACGTACATATAGTTTTGGAATCAAGTTTTCGATGATCTTCTGTCATACGTGTCGATCTGCATGTATGAGGCCCAACCATTTTTCTAATCTCCCACATCTGCGATTTTTGAATGAATGTAGCTCGTATCCGCCAATTGCATCCTTCCGCTGCCTTCCAATACTACGCAATATATATCGCCGATTTAGACTCTGCGACTTTGTAATCCACCGATATATCCATGCTATACCGCTTTAATAGCGAATCGCACTCTTCTTTACTTCTAAATCTACGCCTCGAATAATTCCTCATGATTGGAATTTACGGTGGCCGGTGGCGAGATATATTTCGGTACTCTGAAACTCGATTACACGCTACTGCGTCGGGTCTATGAGTGACATGTGCGGCCCGAGATTATTGTGTATCGTAATACATCGCATATGGTTCCGACGGAAGATGCACTAATGTTCCCATCGTCATTCACGTCTTCATCGTCAATATCATCAGGTATATCATCCATATCGGGATCACTGTCAATATCGACCTCTTCTTCACAATGATCACTACTGTCGTGTCCATCATCACCAACCACATCAATATCGGGTGTAATAGTAAGATCGATATCGATTCGACGTATATTCGATTTGTCATCAACATACGATATTGGAGGCACCATGCACGGTTCTTGAGCTTCATGTTCTTCACCATATGCATTGTTGTCTTCATTTGCCTCAATCTTACCGCTAACTCAACAAATAAGTGAATCGGTGCATTTACATTACTCCCATTCCCACAAGATGTTGCGATCATTGTCTCCACGTCTTCGTCGTCGACAAGTTCCATTTCTGTGAATTTGATCGGATCTGCCGAAATTGGAAACTTGTAGAAAATTCTCGATATCGTTTTCCCACAACGTCTAACGATTTTTGCGTTTATCCTTCGCTTCATTTCATCCAACGATACATTTCTATTAAATCTCATTGCTATTTGTTGCCGACATTCAAATATGCATCCAACGGTTGTTGTCAAGATGATTCCATCGAAATAAACGCATCTGAAAACGATCATCCATCTTCAATGGTCAATTTGTTCAAAAATAAACAAAATTTCTCAAACAAAATTTAAAACATAACATTCACAATAAAAATTAATTAATATAAACACATAAATTACTAACAAATCGAAATAAACAAACAAAATAACTTTAAAACAAAACTAAAAATTTGGCACTATTTTGGCACTATGTTCGTTCGTATTTCCTAAGTGTTCAAATCCTACAATTTTCAATAAAGTACTATTAGATTTAGTAAAATCACTTATTCGACCATTTACTTGTATTTTCCTTTTCTCAAATTACATTACTTTCAAAATACATATTATTTTCATATTTTATTATTTTATATTATTTATTTTAAATCATAATGTTTCATGTATTATTTTAATGTTCTTTTATACTAACAATACTTATAATATTTCTTTACTAACAATAATAATATAATACTAAATAAAATAACATTTACCATTTTTACTAACAACATAACAATATTACACTAACAATAATAATAACAATATTATAATAATAACAATAATAATAACAATAAAATAGCATAATGTTTTATATATTATTTTAATATTTTCTATACTAACAATAATTATAACAATATACTAACAAAATAATAATATTACACTAACAATAATAATAACAATATACTAACTAAAATAAAGAGATAAAAACTCTAATTAAGGTTTTATATTATACTAAAATACTAACTAACTAACATAAATATTTTTTAGGGTTTATATTTTACCTACTAATAATAATATAATACTAAATAAAATAACATTTACCATTTTTACTAACAACATAACAATATTACACTAACAATAATAATAACAATATTATAATAATAACAATAATAATAACAATAAAATGGCATAATGTTTTATATATTATTTTAATGTTTTTATACTAACAATAATTATAACAATATACTAACAAAATAATAATATTACACTAACAATAATAATAACAATATACTAACTAAAATAAAGAGATAAAACCTCTAATTAAAGTTTTATATTATACTAACATACTAACTAACTAACATAAATATTTTTTAGGGTTTATATTCTAATTACCTACTAATAATAATATAATTAAATTACAAACAATACTAAACTACTAAGTAATAAAATAAAATTAATATATAATAAAAAATCAAATACACAAATATTATTTAAAAAATTTATACCTAATTTTCCCTATTTTTCTTCCCGATTTTCTTCCTTCCTCCTCTTTCTTTTTCTTGAGCACCACAGCTTTCTTCCTCCTCTAATGCTTCTTCCTTCAGGTGTGGGGGGAGGTGCCATTTAAGGTGTGTCAAATGTGTCTTTGCCTCTTTGCCATTACATTTTCGGGTTTGGTGCACTTTATGGAAGGGCATTGTTCACCATGGTGTCGCTTTGTGGAGGCCATTCTTCACGTCTGCACTTTGTGGGAGACCATTCTTCACCGGTGCACCTATGGAGGCCATTCTTCCAGTTTTCTTTTTTACCCTTCTTGTTTTACATCATGTTCCTTTGTTTGCATGAGGGAGAATCACAGCCAGAGTGTGCACTTTATGAGAGTGGCGTGACCACCTAGACACCCATTTTGGTAAATAATGGCCTCCACATCCTATTTTCGAATATATATATATTTTATCCTAATTTAGTAAAAACCCTTATTGGAGGGTGAAAAAGTAATTAAGCACTAAAAATATTTTTGAAAGAGGAAAAGTTAAAAATTTTACCTTCTACTTTTCAGAAGTACTTTTCAAAAATACTTCTGAAAGTCAAAATTTTAATCAAAAACAACTTATTTTGCACAACTTTTCTTTTAAAATTATTTTTAGAGTTAAAAATATTTTTTTTAGTACAGAAAAACAGACCCCTTAAAATATTTTTTTTTTATTTAAGTACATTTATAATTGATATTGAAATAATAAAATTTTGATTTAAATCTATAAAAGAAAAATTCCAAAGAAAACAAGGAGAATGCTGGGTGAAGGAATTTGAAAAAACAACTTTCCTTTGATTAACGTCTTCTTTGATTCGTCAAAAAGGGTGGCGTTGTTTTTTCTTTTGGTTTGAAATTTGTGGTGGCTTTGATTTATTGGTGTTATATATATACTTTTATTTTTGATGAAAGATAATTGGGTTTTATAGAAATTACGAGTCCATTTGTTTCATTGAAAAATATTTTATGTATTATCATGTGTTTATTTTATGAAAAATAATTTATTTAATGGAAAATAACATACAGATTAATAGAAAATATAAGTTATTTTTTCTGTAAAATAATTTATTCTCTTGATATGAAAATAGATTTATAGATAATTTTATTTTTATTTAAAATTAGTTTAAGCCAAGCTTAATATTATTATATTAATAAAAATATTTTTAAAATATTTAAAATTTATAAAATATTATAATTTTTAATATTATTAGATATACATATTTAATTACCTATATCTAATCATATAATAAATTATTTTTTTAATCTATTATTTTTATTTTAATAATAAAAATTTAAATAATATTCTTCATATATTATTGAAAAGTATATATTCAATATTAATATTTTAATAATAAATATCTATTACAATTATAAACATATTAATAATAAATGTTTTGTAGTATAAAGGTTAAAATATGTCATAAGTCTATGTACTTTTCATAAATTTGAAATTCAACCCTTATTTTTATTTTCTAGAATTTAGTCCCTCCACTTTTTAGATTTGAAAATTAAATTTAATTTTTAACATTTTTCAAAAAAATTTTATCAATTTTTTTGATATTACACTTTTTAACTAAAAAGTACTCCCATTTATAGATTTCCTCTAAAGTAGAGGTGTGCATGGGCCGGGCGGCCCAGCCTTGCCCGACCAAAATGTGAAAGGGTTTAAGCAAAAATATAGGCTCGAGAAATGAGCTTAGACAAAAAAATAAAGTCCGTTTAAAAATGGATGGGGCTCGAGTAAGATATTTTTGGCTCGGGCTTGGCCCGACCTAAATTCATTAAATGAAAAAAATTGTTTTTTAATAATATTTTCTTATTGTTTTTCTTCTTATTTTACTACCATTTTACTATTATGTTTCTATTATTTTGTTGTTATTGTTTAGATATTATATAAAACTTATTTTATTATTAATTTTATTATTATTTTAAAGACATTTGTTAATTTTATTATTATTTTAGAGACATTTGCTTGTTAAGTTGCATCTATTTTAGTGTTATTTAAGTCTACATATTTTTTAAAATTTATTTTCAATTTATTGAAAATATTTATTTTAATTTTTTAATATTTTGATGTATTATATATATTTAAAATTATATAAAATATTATAAAAAATTAATAAGACAGGTAGAGCCAAACTAAAATTTTAGCATTTTCATATGGGTCGAATTTAAGTAAAATTTTAGACTTATTTTTTAGATCTAACCCGACCCGGCCATGCACACCTCTACTCTAAAGGTTAGAGTAACGCGTCTTGGAACAATGTGAACCATAAAATTTTGAGAATTATAGTTGGGAACCCAAATTTAAAGCAAAAGACAAAAAAGTGAAAATAATGTGGGGAAGAGTTTAGAAGAGTAAACAATGGAAAAAACATGGAAAAGGGAAAAAAAAAAGAAGAAAAAACATGGATGGTTTGAGAAGAAAAGAAAAATAGAGTAGAGAGTAGAGAGAGAATGAAAATAAAAATATTGTAATTTTAATTATTGAAGTAAGATAATTGGGTTTTATAGAAATTATGAGTTCATTTCTTTTATTAAAAATATTTTGTGTTATTTATTTTATGGAAAATAATTTATTCAACGGAAAATGACATATAAGTCAACAACAAAATAAATTATTTTTCAAAAACAAAAGTCATTTTTAAAAAATAATTTATTTATAAATAATTTTATTTTTATATAAAAATTAACTTAAGTCAAGCTTAATATTTTTATATTAATATAAAAATATTTTTAAAATATTAATATAAAATATTATATTTTTAAATTTTATTAAAGATACATATTTAATTATCTATATCCAATTATATAATAAACTTTTGTTTTTAATATATTAGTTTTATTTTAATAATAAAATTTTAAATAATATTCTTCATATATTATTGAAAAGTATTCAATATTAATATTTTAATAATAAATATTTATTGCAATTATAAATATATTAATAATAAATATTTGTAGTATAAATGTTAAAATATGCAATGAGTTTATGTACTTTTTATAAATTTGAAATTCAATCCACATACTTTTATTTTCTAAAATTTAGTCCATTCACTTTTCGATTTGAAAATCAAGTCTAATTGTTAACATTGTTCAACTTTTAATTTTATATTTATAATTTTAATTTTACGTAAATGATGATGTATGGACCATAATGGTTACGGAATTATAGTTTACGTATTAGTTTGACCAAAAAAAGTTTATGCATCTAATTAAAAACGAGGGTATAATTTATGAATTAAGCCTTATCAATTATTGAAAGTTACAAAATTGTCATCTTAGTCAATTTCTTTTTGGTGTCATCAAACTATCAAAAGCTATAAAATGATCACGAAACTATTAATTTTTTTTAGTCACCCAACTATCTTGAATTTTCGGGTGTTTCCATTTTTACATCAGCTAATAAGTGACAAAAAGATAAAATTTAATGGTTAAATTCCACAATTAGTCATTGTTCTTTGAAAAAGTTATGGATTTTAGTCCCTATACTTTAATTTCATCAATTTCAATTGTTGTACTTTTCTAATTGATCATTTGTAGTCCATGTACTTTTCAAAATTTGAAATTTTAGTCCTGACCCAAACCATAACAATTGAATTTGTTTAGTTAAATTCAATTACTAGCCTTGTACCATGCATACAGTTGTAGATTTAATCCATATTCTCCAATTAGATCATTTTAAGTCCCTATACCTTTTTAAATTTTGAAAATTTAATATTGATGCAAATAAAATCGTTAATCTATTAACTGGACTTTTAGTGAATAATATGTGAAAATAACAAATTGACATGACACTACACATATGATAAAATTCAACGCGTCAGATTTTGGAAAATAGTATAACTTATCGAATTTAAAAATTATATTAGGTGTTAATTGATATTTTAAAAATTAAAAAGTACAAGGACTAAAAATAATAAAATTAAAGTACATGAATTAAATTCATAACTTTTACAAAATTCAGGGACTAATGGTAAAATTTAACCAAAATTAATAGTTCGTGTGATGTGACAGTCCATCGTATCATCCGTACTATAAAAAGAACTCACGAAGAAGACGATGTAGAAACCCAGAAAAATCAAGGTTTTTACGAGAATTAAGCAATAAAAATGGAAGGGATAGAGCACCGAATGGTTAAAGTGAATGGCACAAACATTCACATAGCTGAAAAAGGTGAAGGCCCAGTCATCCTTTTCCTCCATGGCTTCCCTGAGCTTTGGTATTCATGGCGTCACCAAATCCTCGCTTTATCTTCCATGGGTTACCGAGCCGTTGCTCCCGATTTGAGAGGCTACGGCGACTCGGATGTTCCCGTCTCAGTCGACAGTTACACTTGTTTCCACATAATCGGCGATCTAGTGGAGTTGATAAACGTGGTGGATCCGGATGAAGGGAAGGTGTTTGTGGTAGGGCATGACTGGGGAGCCATACTAGGATGGTATTTGTGTATGTTTAGGCCCGATAAAGTGAAAGCATTGGTGAATTTGAGTGTGCCGTTTTTGAGGTTTCATCTGGAAATCAAGCCTGTTGATTTCTGGAGATCTTATTATGGCAGTGATCATTACATCTCTAGATTTCAGGTAACTTATTTCTTGTAGTTAGATCAAACTGTTAGGAAATTATACGTGCTCATTTTTATGAATAGTATGTATATGTATATGATTACAGGAATATGGAGAAATAGAAGGTGAATTTGCAGAGATTGGAGTGGAGAGAGTTGTGAAGGAATATTTGAGTGATTTTCCAGTTTTGTTGCCAAAAGGGAAACTATTTAAACGTCCATTAGATGAAGCAATTATATTGCCTTGTTGGTTATCTGAGGAAGAAGCCAATTACTATGTCACCAAATTCCAGAAGACTGGTTTCACTGGTCCACTCAACTTCTACAGAAACCTTAACAGGTATGTGTGTATATATATATGTATGTATATATAAAATTTTGGGTCGTAAGCAGTGTTGATGTTTTGGGGTGTTGGGTTTTGATGGCAGAAACTGGGAACTATTGAAACCATGGGTGGGTAGTAAGATCAAAACACCAGCCAAGTTCATAATGGGGGATAAGGATCTGGTTTATGGTGTGCCCGGTATGAAGGATTACATTCACAATGGTGGGTTCCAAGAAGATGTGCCATCTCTGCAGCAAGTGGTGGTGATGGAAGGTGTTGGCCATTTCATCAACATGGAGAAACCAGACGAGATCAACCAATACATTTGTGACTTCTTTACACAGTTTCATTGAACCCAAATAACAAAAAAAAAAAAAAAAAAAAGTCCATTCCTTTGCAATGTGGAAAAAAATTCAATGAAGTTTAGGGGTTAAATATGTTATTATCCCAAAAGCCAAAACTAGTTTGGAGTACCTGTGTTATTTTTCAATGATATATTAAAGTTATATATTTAGTACTTAACTTTTTAGTGTTTAAGTGTTTAATACGGGTTTTAGAATTAATTTCATGAAAATTTATAATTAACAAATAAACTCTAAAATCCCGAATTAAACCACATTTATTAAATTATATTTGATAAATAAAATGCAAAAATTAAACAAATTTACAGCTAACACTAAATTTATTCTATTAACAAGATAATGAAAATTTCAAACATAATAATATCGACAATTAACTTTCTTCAAATCAACGCTAAAACTCAAATTAAACACTAAAATGTTAATAAAGTTATTTTTGAGGAGTAAAATATATAACTTTTATCAAATACGGATATTATATTAGACCAAAAAATAGCACGGTACGACATTTGAAAAAAGTGTAAAATTTTGTTACCAAATTATATATTAAATATTTACTTTTAAAACCTTACTCTTTATTTTTTTCTCTTAAATCATTTTTAATTTTGGCATAATGATAAATTTAGCTCTTAACGTATGCATATTTTCTCAATTTGGCTGTTATTATTTTTTGAGCTAAATTTAGCCTTCAACATTTTAAAATAATCAAATTATTATTTTTAAAAAAAATATTGATTAATGCATTAAATTTTTAAAGATGATAGCCTGTTAGAGGTGCTCATGGGCCAAACCCAACCAAAATGTTAGGCTCGTTTGTGAGGCCCAGGCTAGAAAAATGGCCTAAATTTTTATCAAAGTCCTGTCAGGATAAAATTTTAAAACCCAAGCTTGACTCATATTAATTTTTATATTATTTTATATAAAATTTTTAAAATATATATAATACATCAAAAATATTAAAAACATTAAAAAAATATGTATACTTAAATAACACTAAAATAGTTGCAACTTAACAAACAAATGTCTCTAAAATAGTAACAAAATTAAAAATAAAACAAAAGTTATACAATAACAAGGCTATTTTACCAAACTGATCCAAAAAATTTAATATTTACAAAAATAACCCAGGTTCAAAAAATAATCACCAAAATGACTTGAAATAAACGGTAGAATGGGGTTTTGGCCTTTTAATGGCCGGCACCACCTGGTATTTTGGCCCTATAATTACTTGATGATTGTGTCAGGCTTTAAAAAATTAATTTTTTTGGTTCTAGCCTTCCAATTGCAGGCACTAGGGTATTTTTTTTTAAAATCGTATCATACTGGTATACAAAAATACCAGTTTTAAAAAAAAAATTGGTTCTGACCTTGTAATGGCCGGCACCACAATAATAATAAAAAATTCAAAATTTTTTGGTGTTCACCTTCCAATGGCCAGCATCAGGTACGAAAAAATTTGGTTTTTGCCCTTTAATGGCCGGCACCAGGGACTTTTTTCGTGTCCCAATGCAATTTTTTTTACTTTTCTACACTGATGGCCGGCACCAAACCAGTAAACTTTTTCATGTCCCAATACAAATTTCTTTACTTTTCTACACAGATGGCCGACATCAGAGATGTAAAAAAAAAAAAATTGGTGCTAGTCATGTAATGGCCGGCACCAAATTTATTATCAGATATATATAGGTATTTTATCTTCTATTTGATTTTTTTTCTTTGCTTTATTAGTTGAATAGCGAGATTAAAAATTTTAGTTTTTTCTTTGCCGAGAAGGAAGCAAAAATTTTCTAAGATGAGTTCCCAAATTTTGTTTGTTTATATTCATTTCGATAAAAAAAATGATAAATACAAGTGAAGAAGGCTATGTATTTCAAAGTCGGAAAAAATAGGAATGAGATTCAATAAGCGTGTTTCGCTGGCAAATTTAAAACGAAAAATCAATACAAAGATAGTAACCCGTTGCGGAAAGCAAATGTTGAGACTGTTTTACAAATTTTCGATTTCAACTGATCCACTAAAGTTACCAAAAGTGGAGCTTGAAGATGATGATGATCTAGGGACAATGATAGCAATTTATTGCCCCCTGAGATAGAAAATCCTAGCCCGGTTGAGTTGTTCGCGGAGATAGCTGAACTGAATCCCATTCAAGTTGTAATTCCAGCAAGCCAGCGCTCTGGATTTGATTTTGATCTTAACGTTCTCTGGGAAGATCAGTCGAGTTTTGGACGATTAATGCCAAGTCCCGAAAATCCAAACACCGGTGGATGTTCGTATAACATCCCAAACTCGTGTCCTCTTCTAGAGATCCATCCGGAGGTGTTGGCCACCATAGAAGATGGTTATGAAGGGTCCAATAATGATGATCAGTCCCACTGTGATCCCAACGACGATTTTAGTAACCCCAATTTGGATGACATCCCTGAAGACATAGACGAGGAAGGGCCAGTGGAGGGTGAAAATGCAAACCTCCATCCAGCCGAGAACACGGGCCCTGATATAGTTATAAGAAATAATCCAGGGTCCTTCATGACCGACGTAGACCCTGATGCGGCTCTTGCACGCGAGTTCCTAAAATATACAAATATTGTGCCGATTCACCATTGGTAGGCTAGCACCTAAAAAAATTTGAATTTTTTTTTGTACCTGGTGCCAGCTATTAGAAGGCCAAAACCTTTTTTTTTTTTTACTAGTGTGGTGCCGGCCATTACAAGGCCAAGACCAAAAAATTATTTTTTTTTAAATACTGGTGTTTTTGTATACCAGTATGATATGATTTAAAAAAAATACCTTGGTGCCGGCCATTGAAAGGCCATAATCAAATAAATCAATTTTTTAAAGCCTGACACAATCATCATACAATCATGGGGCCAAAATACTAGGTGGTGCCGGCCATTAAAAGGCTAAAACCCCATTCTACTATTCATTATAGGTTAATTTAGTGATTGTTTTTTAACTTGAGTCATTTTTGTAAATATCAATTTTTTTTAGGTTAGTTTGGTAAAATAGCCCAATAACAATAAAATAGTAGCAACATAATAGTGAAATAGTAGCAAAATAATGAGAAAAAAAAAAGAAAATAGCAAAAAAAATTACATTTTTTTTTGCATATTCAGGTTGGTCTGGGCTCAGGCAAAAAAACTCTTACCTGAGGCTGGGCCCATTTTTTAAATGAGCCTTTTTTTTGCTCAATCTTATTTTTTAAGCCTATATGTTTACCAAAACCCTCTCACTTCTTAGCCGAGAGCAGGTCTATAGTCTGCTATACTTCATGCTATTTTTAAAAAGAAATATTCATACTACCGAGGTTGGCAAAGCTCCGACCCTCCTAAAATATATATTTTTTCATGTAGACTCGTTTATAATTTATACTCAAATAATAAATATTTGATTTAATTATTTAAAATGAAAATTAAAAGAGAGAGGGGGGAAATGATGGGTGAATGACTTGGGAAAAACAACTTTCCTTTGATTAAGGTGTTCTTTGACTCGTCAAAAAGGGTAGCTTTTTTGAAATTTGTGGTGGCGTTGATTTATTGGTGTTATTTGATGGAAGATAATTGGGTTTTCTGGGAAAATTATAAGAACACCAGAGAAGAGAAGATGGTAGAATAGGGAGACAATCATTGGGAATCTAACTGATTCACGCTTTTCAATAAACTTTTATTATTTTTGCTTTTAAGATCTACAAAAAGGTTTAATTGTTTCCAAGTCCCTTTGTTAGACCTAGTTTATTCTTTTTGCTAACACATAGTGCCCACAGTGCAACTCATAAAATTGGGCTACGTGGCAAGTACGGTCAGAATTTGGGTTTTTTTATCAAAAGAAGACAAAAAGACAAAAAAAATTCCAAAATGGTATAGGAAATCTATTATGTATCAAAATGGTACAAATGGCCCTCAACCACCCTTTTCTGTTTTTTTTTTTCAACAGTTTTTTTTGAGGGACTTATTATGTAATTTTTCCAGTTTGCAGCCTGTCGCACCTAACTTTAAATTTAAGTAATTGCCTTTTAAGCCCTCCTTATTTATTATTTTCTTTTTATTCCCTTTAACTCACTATATTGTGTTTAAATAAACCATTAATCTATTTTTGTAGCTAAATAAGTCCTTTACTTATGGTTTTTACTCATAAAATTTAAAAACTTGTTGATTAAATTAAATATATATTTTTTATTTAATAAATTATTCTCATAAAATTTACATCAATATAATATGTGAATTAATTTATATTTTTTAAATAGCTTTACTTTAATGTTAAAATAGCTTTACTTTAGCTTTACTTTACACAATTAACAATACTTCACCCTTAGAGCACATGTTTGGAAATTGTAAACATTATGATATATATTTTGGACTCTTTAAATTTCATATATGCATAGATTTAATAGTTATTATTATATTACTAAGAGCAATTGATATTATATTATTAATAATATCTATTTATATATTTAAATTAAATATTATAAATAATTTAGATATTTAAAATTTATATGTCATATATCATTATATTAAATTATTTAAATTTTTATATTAAATTATTTAAATTTTTTTACTTTCCATCATTATATCTAAAATAGATAGTTTAACTTTCAACTGTAATTTTACGTTGAATATATCTTATACTACAACTATTATTATACTTTTTCTTGCGAGATGAAGTCGAAAATTTTGTCGTGGGATTGAGATAAATTTATAAAATATAGGAAGGGTGCAAAGCTAAAATTTTATGATAATTTTCTTAAAATTATTTATTAAATTTTAGAAGGATTAAAATATTATTTTACTACAAAATTAAAAAGGTTTCAATTGAATTATTATTTTTGGGAGGGGATAAAATTGAAAATTTTCTAATTATCCAGAGAGGGGGAGCAAAGACTCGATCTGCCACTTTGTCCCTATTCTCATGTTTACGTAACACATTACCAATTTTGTGTTTTTAAAATTTAATCAACAAGTTTTTAAATTTTATGAGTAAAAACCATAAGTAAAGGGTTTATTTAACTACAAAAACATATTAATGGTTTTTTAAACACAATATAGTGAGTTGAAGGGGAATAAAAAGAAAATAATAAATAGAGAGGACTTAGAAGGCAATTATTCAAATTTAAAGTTTGGTGTGACAGGCAGTACCCTTTCCCTTCCTTTTCTCAAAACTGGAAAAATTGCATAATAGGTCCCTCAAAAAACTGCTAAAAAAACAGAAAAGGGTGGTTGAGGGTGTGCCACAAACGGCACCAAAGGTGCCAGTGGCAGAGGCGGCACCACCCTTTTGTACATTGTGGTACATAATTTTTTGGCTGTACCATTTTGGTACTTTTTAAATTTTTATGTATTTTTTTGGTAAAAAATCCTCAAAATTCAAAGGTATCTCATTCTCATCGATTAACAAATTTAAGACATATAAATATCAAAATAGATTGCCGATTGCATTTTAGTCCGGTTGGTATCGATATTGTTACCAATATAAGAGGACGTGAGTTCGAGTACATTGAAACACATTATCCCCTTATTTAAGGGTTGGTGAGAGACTATGAATAATTTTAGGTATTGTATAAAAAATAAACCCAACAATTTAACTTTTTATCTAACCCATGATGGGGAAGCTAACCGGGCGTGCCTCTTTGGATTATTGGCTTGGCACCTCTGGAAGAATTGTAACCTCTTTATTTTTCAAGGAAAATCGTGGAGCCCAGAGGAGATAATTAAAACCATAATGTCTTGAGCCAAGCATTTCTCCTTGGCAAGTAGACAGATTGCGGACGTTGAAATCGAATCGACCTGTGGAGAACCATTGGCAGGAGAGCGGGCTTACCTCAACACAGATGGTGCCGTTTGAGTGGACTTAGGGGCTGCAACTGTTGGGGGAGTGCTGCGCGACAAAAATGGAAAGTGGATCCTAGGTTACAACAAGTGCCTAGGTAATTGCTTGATCCTTGATGCGGAACTTTAGGGTATTCTTGACGGCCTAAAACTCATCCAGCGAAGAGGCGATGCCAAGGTTATAATTCAATCTAACAGCTTGGAGGCAGTTAAAGCTATTCACGGAAGTGCCTTAAAGACCTCACACTCTGCTCTAATCAGAAAGATACAACGTATCTTATCCCAAGAAAGCAGTTGGCTCCTACGCTACATTCTTAGGGAGCAAAATCAAAGTGCTAATCTTAGCCAAACTGGCTTTTGGAAAAAAGGAAGATCTACAACTAATTGAAACCCCCCCAGAAGCAGTCTTAGCACTCGTCAAAGCTGATAAAGAGAAGAATATTTGTAATTTATTTTCCAATTGAGTAACTTAGTTTTGTAAGTTTCTTTTTCTCACTAAAAAAAAAAGTGGACTGCATAAACATTCAAATACCAAAAATTGCATTTTACTCCTTTCTAAGCCAAAATGGAAAATTTGTAATTTGATTTATATACTTCTCGTTTGATTCAATTTAGTCTAAACTCTTTTTTTTTTTTAAATTTTATATATAAATACATTTCTCGTGTTATCTTATTATCAATCCATAATTTCTTTAATTGGTCACCTTACACTATAGTCATTGATTCATAATCATAAATTATTGTAATTTCTTTAATTTTACTCTTTCACACCTTCTCTCCAAAACTTTTACTCCGCTCTCTCCTTACCTTACCCCCAATATACCCCAAACTCATTTCCTCTCATTTTTTTTTTAAAAATCTTTTCCCTCCAAAATTTTTCTCACCCTATTTATTTTCTCCCAAAATTTTACTCTCTAAAAACCCTCAAAATTTTTACTTCCATTCCGTCCCACCCTGATCTACCCAAACCTATACCCCCAATTTTTTTTTGAATATTTTCCTTCCAAAATTTTATTCCCTAAAGCCCTCAAAACTTTTTACTTTTTCTCTAAACTTTTACATCTCACCTTTTACCCAAAGCAAAAATCAAAATAATCCAAAAAATTCCTAAACTCAAATAGTAATAATTTTATTTATATATAATATTGTAACTTGAATTTTGATATGCATTATCCTAGCGATATCTATAACATTGTTATTTTAGATGCAATTTAATTTGACGTAATTTTATTTATATATACTATTTATATTATTTAATTTCTAATCATATTGAATTTTTATATTAAAATTGAATTATTAATGATATCATAAAATATCTGCAGTTAAAATTTTTATGTTGGTATCAATTTTATATTTTATCTTTAAAATAATTTTATTAAAATTATAATTTTACATTTAATATATTTTTAATTTTAAAATACATAATAATAAGAATTAGAAAATAATTAAATTAACTAATAAGCAAAGAAATTAATAATAAATTTAATTACGGTAGGTAATAGTGGTTATAAAGTTAATTTTTTAAATTTAACTTAAAGTATATTCGTTTTTTTTAATTTAAAATTTTAAATTGAGTTAATATATAAAATATGATTGGTCAACACCCGAGTCGGGTGAAAAAAGAAAATTAATGGTGAGGTGAGTAGTTTACCCATTATTATAATATATATTTTCTTCTATATAAAGAACACACGAAGAAGACGATGTAGAAAACCAGAAAACTCAAGGTATTGACGAGAATTAAGCAATAACAATGGAAGGGATAGAGCACCGAATGATTAAAGTGAATGGCATAAACATTCACATAGCTGAAAAAGGTGAAGGTCCAGTCATCCTTTTCCTCCATGGCTTCCCTGAGCTTTGGTATTCATGGCGTCACCAAATCCTCGCTTTATCTTCCATGGGTTACCGAGCCGTTGCTCCCGATTTGAGAGGCTACGGTGACTCGGATGCTGCTCCGACTCAGTCGAAAGTTACACTTGTTTCCACATAATCGGCGACTTGGTGGAGCTGATAGACGTATTGGATCCGGATGTAGGCAAGGTGTTTGTTGTTGGGCATGACTGGGGAGCTTACATGGCTTGGTTATTGTGTCTGTTTAGGCCTGATAAAGTGAAAGCTTTGGTGAATTTAAGCGTGCCGTTTATAAGGTTTGATCGGGAAATTAAGCCCGTTGATGTCTGGAAAGCTGTTTACGGCGACGATTATTACATATCTAGATTTCAGGTAATTTTATCAAACACCTTAGATACAGAAATAGTTATTTTAGGGTTTTGACTTTTTTTTGTTGCTATAGAATTTATGTTATCGCTAGATTTGACCAGGATTCATATACAGACAGAGTTAATATAACTTTTTAGTACCTTAATTTTATAATTAGGTTCATTTTGGTATCTATTTTCTTTTCCACTTTTATTCCTAAATTTGTCAACTAAGTCCTGTTTGATTATCAAACACCTTAGATTTATAAATCGTTTTTTCGCAACCGTAATTTAAATCCCGAATCTAATTTTGCATTAGATATGTCCAGGTTTTATATATATATATATATATATATATAGAATTAATATAACTTTTAGTCCCTGAATTTAATAATTAGGTTTATTTTGGTACTTATATTTGTTTTGGTCCACTTTAATACTTAAACTTGTCAATTAAGTCTATTTTGATTCTTAAACTTGCCAAATGTGATGGAATCTAAATTTAATGATCAAAATGAACTTAATTGTAAAATTCAAGTACCAAAGTGAACCTCAGAAAAAATATACAGATACCAAAATGAACCTAATCATCAAGTTTAGAGACTAAAAATTATATTAAACCATGCATATGTACTCCCTCTAGATTTCAACTTTTTCAGCTATGGAATCAATGTTTATCTTAACTAACTATGATGTCCATATCGGCAACCGCAATTTAAATCCCGGGTTTGGTGAGGTTTTATACAATATTTCAAGTAGAATTATGAAGAATACAAGCTACATACAAAGTTCTTATTTGCTATTTCGATTTTTTTTTCCTTATCTTAATTATGATTTCTACATCCGTGACCATAATTTAAATCCCGGATTTTAATTCGATTTTGCATTGGATTTGGCAAGGTTTTATTATTGGAACTGAGAAGACTGTTTGATGTATATATGTATGTATACGTATATGAATATAATTACAGGAATATGGAGAAATAGAAGGTGAATTTGCAGAGGTTGGAGTGGAGAGAGTTGTGAAGGAATATTTGTGTGAGTTTCCAGTTTTGTTGCCAAAAAGGAAACTATTCAAACGTCCATTAGATGAACCGATTACATTGCCTTCTTGGTTGTCTGAGGAAGAAGCCAATTACTATGTCACTGTATTCCAGAAAACTGGCTTCACTTGTCCAATCAACTATTACAGAAACCTTGGCAGGTATGTGTACGTGTATATATGGGATAATTGTTGGTAAAAGCATCATAGGATAGAGGTCCCTATATTAAGAGTGGTATTGTATTTTGTCTCTTCTACAGAAAAAGAAAAACTTAATCATTATACGTTAAATTAAAGAGCAAACCGGTCATTCTGTTAAAAGTTTCATCTATTTCTATTGTTAAAAATACATCCTTGTATGTCAGAATGAGATATATGAGGCATGCTACATATCATAATTTGGTTTTTTCGTCTACCATATTAGTTTTTAATCGTACGATGAAATTTTTATCAAAAAGGACCAAATTGCTCTTTAAATTGACATGTAGGGACTAATTTGCCCTTTTTTTAGTAGAAGTGATAAAATGCGATCTGACTAACCTTCATGGTTATTTTACCTATAATTATTCGAGTCTGTGTAGCTATAAGCTTTTTCTTTGTTCTCATAGTGTTGGATAAGGTTAGACTTGTCAATTCTGATTCAAGCTCAATCAGATCAATCCAAATTCAAGCCCGACTCAATCTAAATTTACTGTAGATATTAAAAATCTTAAAACTAAAATGACTCGGACTTGAAACAATCCAAATCCAACATGATAAAAAAGATAACTCCTCATGCTAAATGATTCGAACAAATAACCATAACTAACCCCATTCTGATCCTAACACATAATGATCTAACTCAAAAAATCCAAATTTCAAATCCATATGAACTCGAATCCAAAATAGCAATATTGACAATTTTGTTTATTGAGTAGGTGATGTTGAGATTGTATTTTGGGTGTGTTTTGTTTTGTTGGCAGGAATTGGGAGCTGTTGGGACCATGGGTGGGTAGTAAGATCAAAACACCAGCCAAGTTCATTGTAGGTGATAAGGATTTGGCTTATGGTATGCCTGGTATGAAAGAATACATTCACAATGGTGGGTTCAAAGAAGATGTGCCATCTTTGGAGCAAGTGGTGGTAATGAAAGGTGTCAGCCATTTCATTAACATGGAAAAACCAGAAGAGATTAGCAGCCACATATATGAGTTCTTTTGCCAATTCCATTGAATAAATAAATAAAAATCTGGTAAAAGCACCATAAAAGTCCTTATACTAGGAGTTGAATTGCATCTTGTTCTCTCTACTAAAAAAATGAGCAAATTAGTCTTTATATGCTAGGTCAAAGAATAAATTGATCTTTTTGTTAAAAATTTCATCCATTTTTACTGTTAAAATTGGTCATTGTGTAACAATTTGATTATTTTGTTAGTCACATTAGTTTTTAATAGTAGAAATGGATGAAAAAATTTAATTGAAAAAACTAATTTGCTGTTTGATTTAATGTGTAAGAATTAATTTGCTTATTTTTTAGTAAATAGGGTACTTTTAATATAGGGATATCTATGGTACTTTTACCATAAAAAAATCATGTATTTGAAGCCTTTTGTTTTGTGTAATAAAAAACTTGGCTAAGATCCAAGTGACGAAAGGTTTATTTATCATTTGACGTTGAAAAGTGTTATGAGAACATATTTTTAAAAATTAAAATATCCAATATAACGAGTCAAAAGCACTTAAAAGTAAAAAACTTTGACGTTTTGACTTGTGTTAGAATCTCACTATAAAAACATTGTTTGATTAAAATTAAAAAGTCCTTTTTACTATTGTTTTTGACTTGAAATCATGTTTTAGAAACATGGTTTGATTTGAAAAACCTTAAATGCTAATCTTTTTTTGGTTAATTCTATCATAAGTCTTCAAACAATAGATTTAATTCTAAATTGATCCTAAAAACGTTTTAATTGAGTCCTTTTATCATGTTAATTATGCTCTTTTATCAGTTTAACTATTAAGCTCAAATTTGACATGAAATTACATTTGTTTAATTGTAAAGACCATAAATTAAATCCAAATTTTTATTTACATTAGAGGTGATCATGGGTTGGGTTACCCGACCTGACCTGACGGCCCGCCCGAAAAATTAAAGGGTTCGGGTAAAAATATATGCCTGAAATATGAGTTTGAGTAAAAAAAGGACCATTTAGAAAGCAGCGACCTCAAGTAAAACTTTTTGGCCCCATTAAATTATATATTAAATATATATTTTATTTTTTTCAAATATACTTTTTAAATTTACATATTTTTTATTTGTTTTAAAATTTTTTATTTAATGAAAAAAACTAAAAAAAATTAATATGGATCGGGCCAAATCGAGCTCGAGTTTATTAATTTTCTTTTGGGCCAGACTTGGACAAATTTTTAGGCCCATATTTTAGGCCAGGCCAAGCTCAAGCCTAAAAAACGAGCCTAAAATTTTGTCTAAGCCCATCCCAAACCCAACCCATGATCACCTCTAATTTACATGACATGAAGCATATTTATACTTAAATTACATTTGTTTAATTGAAAACACTATTTTTATTTACACGGGCAGCGAGTGTTAAGTCGCTTGGGGAAATAAAAAAATAATTTTATAAATTAATATAATTATAAAATTAACTTTTGTCCTTTTAAATTGTCTATACTCTCTATGCTCTCCATAGAGTAAGACGTTAGTCAAATTGTTGTAAAATATACTCTATATCATAGCCAACTTGATTGTTTAAGACTAAAGACTTAATGATAAATTTAGCCACTAATATTTACATATTTTGTCAAAATAATTCTAGTTATATTTTTAAACTTTTTTACCGTCAACCTTTGTTTTTTTTTTCAATATGTTTTTCTAATGATTTGATGAAAATACATTTAAAAAATTAAAAGAGATGATGTAAAATTTCATATGTGAAATATTTTTAATGAGATGTAATTTATTACTAAAATAATTACATTTAAAAATAATAAAATAAATAAATAATACATTAAATTAAAAACAACTCTTAATTTAAAGAAAATAAATATAATTATCTAAAAAATTAACTTAGTAAAAAAATCTCAGTAAATAAAAATATGAAAGATTGAAACCTTTTGAAAGAATAGAAAAATTGAAACCTTAAATTTATTCATTAAATCTGTTAGAAAAGTTGATTGAAAAAATAATAAAGTTTAATGACTAAAAAGAATCAAAAATACAATTAGGGTCATTTTGACAAAACATGTAAACTTTAGTGGCTAAAATTATCATTAAGCCAAAACTAATCTAACACCTCCTTTTTAAGATTAAGAAATAGAAGCATTATAGATGAAATAAATCAAACAACCCTTTAGACAAACTCAATGAATAAAATTAAATTAAAAATCAGATTTGAATCTGACATATTGAGATTTGCAAGAAGGAAGCTTTGACTTTTTTCCTACAAACAAAGAGTGGGTAGGGATCTTGACTATCGAACTGCTGTTTTTCTATTTATAGTTGAAAAAAATTTTCTAGATAAGGGATAAACCTTCCAATGGTGTGTTTGAATGGTGTGTTTGAATGGGCAATTGAGTGCGGTGTGGTGTGGTGCTTTAACTTATTTTTGTCTCACGCTACAATATCGCTACAGTATCTAATCTCACCGCCACTCTATTTTTACACTAACCGCAAGTAAACGCACCGCCTATCCAAACTCACCTTAAATCGTATATGAAATTTAAATCAATTGATTCATACAAACAACTATCTATCCGTAAAAAATGACATTAAGTTTGATATTCGTTCGGTAAGAAGATATCTCAATAGTGGTACACAGAAAAAACCTAACAAGGTGGTGCAATAATATACATAACATCATTGTCATGACAAACAGGGAATACATAGAACCTGAGGAAAAACTCGAGTTAGGCATGGTCGAAACACCGACATCGACATTCAGACATTGTTTATCCTAAATAGATTTCGTCGATACAAAAGGCAAACAACAACAACAACAACAAAAAACAATGCCTTGGTAATTTTAAGGGGAAAAAAAGGTGACAAACACCAATGCAGAATCAAAACAATCATGTCCTACTAGTACAAACTTATGGTACAAGATAATCGTTAAAAGCTCGACATACTTACAATTAGTAAAACCCGGGAGGAGGTCTGTTAGGTTTCTAATGAAGTTCTATCGTCTGGACCGGTGAGCATGATCTGGAATATTTGTTTAGCAGCAGAAAGAAAAACGTGGTGATCAAATTGAATGGATTTCATTGGTTTGTATTCAAAACATGATGAATGTCTACAAGCAAGAATTTGGAGAACTACTACTTACATTGCAGTCAAAAGCAAATCTCCGGGCAAGCATGATGGCTGCATTTCGATCTCTCTCTGATTCAAATGCTAATACAACCGAAAATCCTTTCTTTGCTAGCCAAAACAATGCCTGAGCAGCTGCGTTTCCGCCACCTCGGACTCCACAGAGCTAAAGCATAAGCATAACATATGAGAAACTAAAAAGTTATGTGCAACGGATATGAATGTATCAGAGATGTCATGTTTCGTATCGATGTGTTTGCATGCAATTCTTGTTCTATTCCTTTTCTTTATTCTTTTTTCGGACTATTCAGTAAATTTCTTCTAAAAAATAAAACCCAATAGAAAAAAGAAACAACGTAAAGGATATACGCAGAACTATCTTCAGAGCGAATATTTCTCCGTTTTTTGCTTTTTCCATTAGAGAAACATCAAAGCATTTCTTTTTAATGAGAATTTACGAGACTTGGTACCTGCATCGCGCTGGAATAATATTCTTTAGCAATTGCAGTCTTTCCTTTACGTAGCTTCATCCTCATCTTTCCTACATGTAGTATATGAATGGATTCTGATGGTTGATCTACACCATTCATTTGGGTAACAATGACCTACAAAATAATATAACGGTGATGATATAAAATATTAGAAGCTGAAATAGATTGTTAAAAATCTTTACAGAAGATATGAGAAGCATTTTCGTGATCCATTCATTTAGGGAACAACAACTACCTATAAACATCAATAAAAAGCAAAAACAAAGGACTAAATAGTTAAAATTTTCACCAAATACAAGTAACATATTTTGATCTATCCAGTAAGATTATAGAGCCTATTTAGTCAATGAGAAGGGTTAATGACAAAGAGGTCTGAGGGATTGCTTATGGTTCAAAATTCAACACTATTTTCCAAAATTTTAAGGTTTCAAGGTCCAAGGGATTGTTTAGGGTTCAAATTTCTAACAAGGACAAGAAGTTTAGCTAAAAGAATCAATGACCAAATCCAAGTCAATACTGAAAAATAAAGCCTACTATACATTTAGCTATATACAGGAGGACGTTTTAAAGTAGGAAATCATACATTGAATTCAACATCGTGTTTCCGCACAAGTGCCTCCACATAGTTTCCCAAACCCGCAGCTGCATTCACCAATAAAGAAACTAAAGTTATAAATTTGAACAAATAAGGAGAAATAAAATACAAAAAAATTGTAAAACAAGGTTTTTAAAAATAATAAAAATAATAATAATTAGCCATAGAAAAGCCAATAGCAAACCTGGATCAATGGCACCAGTAGTAGTCAATTTGATCAGCTGGCCATCATAAATAATCTCAGCCTGCAGGCTTCGACCAACTTCAAAAGGCTCCGGAGCATAAACAGATTTGCAAGCACCTGGATATAGCAAGGTAGATGAACGAAATCAGATCCAAAAAGGAAAAAGAAAAGATCATTCGTTGCACACAACAGTCGGACATTACCATCTTGATCTAGTAATGATTACTTCATTAATGTTCTCAATTCATCCATGACTTAGTCTTCTTTCTCCTATGATAAACTATTCGATTTTCAGTATCATAAATAACATGTTTTTCCATTGGATAATATATGGGTTCAGACCGCTTAATGGCTAATGGGATACTTGAACATGGAGAACAATATTTTGCATCCTTTACCTACAACCTTAATCAAATAATCAACAAAAGTTATTTCTATGTCCACAAAGGTGTTTAGCTTCAAGGAATAGGAAGTGTTAACATGACAATTGGCTAACAACTGGTAAAAGTACCCTGGAGGCCATTGTACTAGGAGTCGAGTGCATTTTGCCCCCTCTACTAAAAATATAAACAAATTAATCTTTGTATGTTAAATCAAAAAACAAACTGGTCCTGTTAAAAAATCCATCCATTTCTACTGTTAAAAACTGGTCTTTGTACATTGCCATGAGGTAAATGTGGCAAAGCCATGTGTAACTGTTTTGTTATTCCGTCAGCTACGACAATTTTTAACAGTAAAAATGGATAAATATTTTAACTAAAAGGACTAGTTGGCTCTTTAATTTAACGTATAGGGACTAATTTGCTCATTTTTTGAGTAAAGGGAGCAAAATGCAACCTGATTCCTAGTAGAGGGACTTCCATGGCACTTTTACCGCTAACAACCTAATTAAATATTGCACTACAGGCAACAAATTTATACATATTGATTAACGGTAATCAGCAATGAAGACAGCCCCCTCCTAGTAATATAAAACATTACCTGATATAAGCTCTTTTTTGCCACCTTCAGATGAAACACGATACCACTGAATTGAACATTTCGAAAGTTCGGGAGCAATATCAGAGCAAGGTTTGATCCTCAAATATGAACCTAAAGTTTCAGCGCCATCCAACTCATATAAATTAGATAAATTATCCTTGACTCCCTTGCTTCTTGCTAGCTGCAAAAAAATAGGATAAGGAAAGCAGAAGGTTAAACAAGTGAAAGATTAAAGAAAAAGAATGAAACTATAATAGGTGCCAGTTCATTCCACACAAACTCATTGATTATCTGTATCCGAAATGGAATAACGATATTACGAACTTAGGAGCTGGTGCATAATTCAGGGAAATAATCTACTAAGGATGAATTTTAATAGAATGGCTAAAGAAAACTGAAAAACTAAATGGAATTAAGAGGTAAAAGGAAAACCTCTTTTTGAAGCAGCAGGAAACGGTTAGACTTCTCTGCGAGTTGAATCCTTAATGCACAAAGCTCGTGTTCCATATCCATAACCTGCATATGGCTACTAGTTTAATCCATTCACTACTTCAACTAGGAAAAAAGAACGAAATAAGCAACTTGCAGAAATGGTGTTAATTTGATCTGCCATGCTGCAAAGCATCTGTATGTTAGATGAGGCTTCTAGACTAGCCACATACAACTTGAATCATGGAAAGAAATTAACCAATTTCCATGGATAAAAAAAATTGAGACAGCAGCATGCTATAAACACACAAGTGACTTATAGTAATTTGAAAGAAGGTTTTTGAATATTAATGATGGAAAAAGAGTACAAAAATCAGTAACAGATCTTAGTCAAACCTTGCTTGGTTGGTGCAGCATTATGATCCGTCTGGCCTCTTGAACTTCCTTCATTAATTCTTCCAAATCCTGAAATCCATGCTAATATTTGTTCAAAAACTGCAACACTGTTACATGAGAGGATGACAATAGAACAGCATAAATATGAAATTTTTATTAACAGATAGTCAAATTAACATATGTCTAATCAATAGATATTTTAACAGTTCAATGCAATGTGGAATGACAAGAGTATCAGCATAGAGATAGCTGCATTTAGCGGGTTGATCTTTAACAAAGCAAATTTCACATTACAGAACTTTGAAAGTCGATAAACAGAATATTAAAAAAACAAAAACCTGTTTGCCTGTAGCTCGAGACATGTTTTCATGCTCCTGAAGGGCCTCTTCTACTCTCTGAACAGCTGCTCTTGCATTCTCAATTTCAGCACGAGCAAAAGCTCTTTCCTCATCGACAAGTTTCTTAGCATCTTGAGAAGCCTATTTGAAGACACAAGCATGCAAAAGTAGAGGTTGTCAGGGACACAGGGTCAAGGCATTTTTGGTAGTAAACCAGCCAGCATTAATCATAAGCTATATTACCTGCTTAAGGAAATTTGCTAGTTTCTTTACTTCTGCCTTTTCTTGAATCAACTCTCCTTCTCTTTGAGTCAGCTGAACAGCTAGAGCTTCCACCTGGATTAGCAATCATAATTCAAAAGTCATTTTTGCCTCACTTGAAAGTTGGCAGGCAATATATATCAATCAACCAAGAATCCAAATAGATAGTTTTAGAGGAACAATGCAAATGGGGAGAGATATAACCAGGGATCAAAGACAACATTTCAAGCATTCAAAGGCAACATGCACCCCCCCCCCAAAAAAAAATGAAAAATTTCAATTCAGTCCCCTTAGAAATAATAAAATTACAAGTTAATCCATGGTAATATTGCTCTTTGCGCCCCAATATGAAAAAAATTATGTTTGGTCCCTTGAAAAATGATGGAATTATAAATTTAGACATGATAAAATTACATTTCGATCTCTCAAAATTTCATAATTCAGTTCCAGCTCCCCCAAAAAAAAATTCTGGCTTCGCCCCTGCAAGCATTTAAATATTTTTCCCTTTTTGTTTCTTGCCTTTATCCATTTCTCCACCCCAAAGGTTGGGAGAAGACACGCATCCTCAAAGCTGATATATTCAAAGAATGTGAACAATTTTCTTCCAGAAAATGAAGTTGGTTTCATACTACCATACTGTAAATGATAACTTTAGGCCTTGAATCATTATTACAGAAGGCGGAAGATAAACATACACTTGCCATTCTTTTTCTAAAACCAAATCCTTCTTTACTACAAGGCAGTGATGGATACAACATATCTTATTTAAGGGTAAATTAAGTTCCTGCCCTAGTGTTTTGCCGATAATTTACAACATGGAGCAGTGTTGATACAAATGATAATAACATCGTCGAACCTAACAAAGCCAACAAAACACAACAAATTGGCAATCATGCCCTTAAAGTTATGGCATTTTTTTTCCTCATCTTTCACCATGGAAGTTATTTCTCAATGCAGGAAGACTGATAGCAAGGTTTTATTGAATTAAAACTTAGTAATACATTTTATGGCATCACTTTTATAACCTTATAGGTAATAAATTCACTGGTAGAAGCAAAAGAGCAACACACTAACCATGGCAATAGCTTCCACTACATCATCCTTGTTTCTTCCAGCCACACGTCCTTTAAAGATTCCAGGGCATCTCTAAGCTTCTTCAAAAGAACATGTTTCTCCAGTGAAGCAGCCTCTCTGAGTTTAGCCTGAATCCAATAAAGGACTAGCTTAAATTTCTTCACATGACAATCCAGATTAATTAGAAATAATAGTCCCCAGGCTTCTCAACTGTGAATAGAAACAACGAAAACAGATAGTACAATCACTTGCATTAACAGTACTCAGCCACCTAACATGCACAACAAAATGATAATAACCGTGAAAAAGAAATTTGCTATTTCAACCAACCTCAACTGTGAATAGAAACAACAAACACAGATAGAAGAATTACTTGCATGACCAGATTACTCATTCAACCAGAGGCGACACCAGGGGGGTGGCAGGGGCCTTGCCCCCTCTTAAAAATGAAAAATATTCAATTCAGTCCCTTTAAAAATAATAAAATTACAAGTTAATCCATAGTAAAATTGCACTTTGCCCCCCCCAAAATATGCAAAAATTCTGTTTAGTCCCTTAAAAAATGATGGAAATATAGATCAATACATGATAAAATTACATTTCGATCTCTCAAAAAATTTATAATTCCATTCCGGCCCCCCTAAAAATATTTATGGCTTCCCCCCTGCTTTCAACCCACCTATTTCTTCAATCAGTGATACTCTAAGACGCATGACAGAATGATACTAACACATAAAACAAAAGTTACTGATTTTTCATCTTAGCGACACTCATGAAAAACAGAGCTAAGCTTTCATTATTAAAGTAAAATACAAACCAACTTATAAGTAGATTCAAACAACCTATTCCAAGGATTCATCATAAGGCTAAAATACATCAATCTAATACTAAGCAAACTTGTATAAATAAATGACAATAGAATGAATTTGACCTCTTCAGATAACTTAGCAGCAGCAGCTAACCCTTTCTCGAATTTACTAGCAAGATCACGAACTGAGAGGCGTTGTTGCTGCTCCAACAACAACGCGGTCTCACGTGCCACAACCTCCTTCATAGACAAAACTTTAGGATTTTCTTTGGCATCAATGATCTGATTATTTGACCCAATTCGGTAACTGGAAAACCGACTTGAAGTCGAAGCAAATATTACATCAGCTGAGACAGCTGGAACTGCTTCCTTTTGCATTGTATCACCAAAAGTCCGACTTATCCTCGTCATTGCTCTGAAACTAAAAAACTCTGTTAAGATCACAAAAACAATAATAATAATGTTTGGGTTTTGAAAAAGAAAACGAATTTAAACTACCATGAAAGTATTAAGCATGAAAAAAAATCATTACGAAAAATGACTTGTGAACAGCTTAAACCAAAAATGTCAGTCACTATCAAGTATCAACCAACCTAAATTGAATCAACAAGATGAAATAATTATCAAATTAGTTGCCAAGCATCTAACTAGAAAAAAAAAAAACCAATTTTAATCAGATAATTTCAAGTTCAATTATCCCAAATATTTTTTTAAATACATTTTTTTCTAAATGCCAACCAAATAAAAAACACCACATTAAACACCTACGAAGTCGAGGAAATAAGGGGGGAAAGAGAGAGAGAATATTTGGTTATCCGAAACCCTAATTCAAGAAAAAAAAAGTTAAAAAAGAAAGGGGAAATTTTGAGAATTGGAACTTACAGATCATGAAAAATGTGAGGGACAAAGGGGAAATTAAATAGAGGAACTAGATTGTTGGATCAAGTAGATTGAAATGGAAAGGAAGCTTTGGATTATCTTCAAAAAAATAATATAAATAATTGACAAATAAAATAAAAGGAAAATAAATAAGAGTTGCAGGTTTTTTTTCCTGCCTTTTTATAAAAAGGTGAAAGCAAAAAGACGAAGACAAGAAGTTGCCGTCCAGTCTACGGCCCTCACTCTTTTAGGTTAAAATATGCTAACAGTACCTGTACTTTGATAGAATTTTAGATTTAGTCCCTATAATTAAAAAGTTGAAATTTAACTTTTTTTTTTAATCTCAGTCCAATAGTTGAAAGCGTAAGGATTTTTCATCAAAATTTGTATAGTTGATGAACAATAAACAATGAATTTTAATGAAAATTATTAATGATGATAATAATCAGACTAAATTTTAAATTAAAAATAAAAAGATTAAAATTTTAACTTGCAAAATAAATAAACTAAATCTCAAATTCTATGAAAATACAAATATATAATAGCATTAGCTATAAAATATATATTATCTTCGTTGTACTTGCCAACAATATATATTTTTTTTGTTATTCAATTATTAAAAGTTACAAAATTTTTACTCAATTATTCAATTTTATCTTTTTTTTTCTCACGGGCCTACTAACGGTTGCAACTTTTAAACTTGTATAATAGCATCTTTAACCATCAAATATTTATAAATTATATCAATTTAGTCTTGATTCTAAAAAAATTAACTCTCAGCATTTACACTTTATTATTTTTTTTCTTTTACAATTTTGCTCTCTTTTTTATGATACTGAAGGTTAAATTTAAAAGAATGAGAAACAATTAAAATAATTATCGTGGATATTTTGTAGAGGTGATCATGGGTTGAGTTACCTGGCCCGTCCCGACGGCCTATCCAAAAAATAGGAGGGTTCGGATAAAAATATAGGCCCAAAATATAGGTTTGGGCAAAAAAAGAGGCTGTTTAGAAAGCGGGCAGGCCTCAGTAAAATTTTTTCCGAGCCTATGCCCACCCTTTGAATTATTTATTAAATATATATTTTATTTTAAATCAAATATACTTTTTAAATTTACATATTTTTTATTTGTTTTTTGTTTTAATATTTGTTTTAAAAATTTATTTAATGAAAAAAACTAAAAAAAATATGGGCGAGCCAGGCCGAGCTCGGGTTTATCAATTTTCTTTCGGACCGAGCTTGACAAATTTTAAGCCCATATTTTGGGCCGGGCCGGGCTCGAGCATAGAAAACAGGCCTAAATTTTGTCTGGGCCCGGACCTGGCCCATGATCACCTCTAATATTTTGGGTGTTTTCATTTTTCTTTGTATATTATCAATCAAATTTAGCTAACAAATTTATTTATTTTAGCTTTTTAGGTGAAATGGTCATAAAGAAAAGCAGAACTGCAACAATGATCAAATTACATAACGTGTAAATATTGAGGGTTAAAATTTTTAGAATCAATACTAAATTAACACAATGCATAAATGTTGAGAGTTAAAGTTGTTGTTATGCCAATTTTAAAAATTGTCGCCGTTAAATCATTGGTGATAAAAAGAATAAAATTAAATAATTGAGTGACAAATTTGTAAAAAATTATTAATAATTGATTTACTACTACTAAAATTTAAATTGAGAATCTAAATAGATTATTTAATAGAAAGTTTTGAAAAGGAGAGCAAGAAAATAGTATAATATATATATATATATATAAATTATATTTGGCATGAGTTATAGATAATTTTAAGTATTATATCAACAATGGTTGGCATAGACCACGACATTCTTTAAAATATAAAATTATTATTTAGACTTTTAAATTTTTTTAAAAATTTTAAATTATTAAAGATAAAATTGCACTTTGACTCCCTAAAATTATAAAAATTCGATTTAATCCTTTACAATTTATAAAGATATATACTATAAAAATTTAAAATTTCATCCGACCCCCTAAAAATTTATTCTGGCTTCACCCCAGTGCACCAAATTATTTCAAAATTTCAAACCATTTAGAAAGTACAACTACAAATTTAATTACTAAAACTTTAAATTATTCATTTAGAATGCAAATTTGAATATCCACAAATATTTTTAATTATTTGAGAATTTAAAAATATATTAACTTCTAAATATTTATTTATTATCATTGGTTTTAATTCGAATAATAAATTTAATAAACATTTTATTTATTCAATTCAAGGATCAAATAGTTGATCCTATATTTTGACCCTGACTACATTCCCCAAATAATAATTTTGCTCTTTCATAATTTCATTTATACTTGAATTTAAAATTGATATAATTTAATATATTTTACAATTTTATTAGTTTTATTTCAATATTGATGGACAATTTAAGGTACTTTTTTTTCAAAAATCACTTTATATAATTATTTGAGCTAGAAGGGCAAAACCATAAATTGACCAATAAATAACATATTAGTAATAAACTCTAAACCAAAAGAATTTTGAGAAAGCTCTCAGTCACAAAGTATAACACTGGCAACACAAAGCAAAAATATCCATGTCTTTGATAACAAAAAAGTGATTCTAACTTCCAAAAGAAATTAACATCAGAATCCCTTACAAAATAAACCAAAAAGGACATCAACCACTAGTTTTTTAAAATAAAACCCAAGTTTGGTTTTTTAATTCATTCTCCTAATTAACTCGTTGATGTAATTCTCACGGTTGCCGGCATCTCCACCTTCGACGTAATGGTTCCTCTTCTTCTTCAGACCACCCAATGGTGCCTTGAGCTTAAATGGCCAAAGGAAGTTGTTGGCTTCCTTGAAATGAGGTCCCACTGTCATTATCTCATGGATGAGATCTTCAACACAAATGATGCCGAACTTGCCTAGTGCCTAAAAACAACAATTCGCGATAAAAGCATGCTTAGTGTCATCGTTTTTGTTAGTATATGGCACACATCCAAACATGGATGCAAGGATATGTGAGGATAAGTTCTACCAAAAACTATCCAAATACATTCACATCCAAAAACTATCCAACATGAAGTTGTGAATGCAAAAAACAATACAAACCTGCTCAACAATTGCATTGTCGGTCAAGGCGACTCGCTGCTTGTTCAACTTTCCAAAACCTCTTTTGTAAATGAGTTCCCTAACACTCTTGAGATTCGGGTATCTAGAAGCATAAGTCGTTTAGAAGTAAGATACGGCAAGTATATAAAACTACTAGGATAGAAAGAGAGGATGCTGTTATACCCATAAGTCACATAAGGTTCAACAAGGTGAAGCATGTTCATTGTTGCCTTGTTCACTTTAAGAAAAACACCATTGAAAATCTGTATTTGATAAAAGAGCAAACACAACAATTCAGATTCAGGTTTTGTTATAAGAAAAATTAATTTCTGAATCCATTAACAACTGTAAGTTCATATCAAAATGTGCTAGTCTGAAGGCAAGTTAGTAATTACAAGCAAGCACATTAAATTTTGTGTTAACACAACCAAAATGACAAATCATCCAAAGTTTCAACCACTTTGAACTATACAAACATCAAAATCGTGTTTAAATATCAAATCAAGACACGCGAAAAAAGGGAAATTGATTCTCACGAACCATATTTCTCTGAAGATCCGGTAAGTACCTGTCTCAAACGTAGGAGCTGCAAGATCTTTCTGGTCCTTGGGTGCATGGCATTGATACTGAAAACAAACATTCACATAACATGTTACTAAAGTTTGGGCTCATAAAACCCCATGATAAAATGCCACAAGAAACACGTACCCACGGATTCTAACAATGAACAAAAGCTTAGCTTCTGGATCAACATAGAATCCTCCTTTCAACTTCGCCTCCCGCTTCAATTGAATCAATTCTTTTTCCTACCAATTACCAACCACACACACACACACACAAAATGATTCAGACACTTCTACGGTTTGATGGAACATATATTTATATAAATCCGAAACAGAACATCATGAATTCATAAGATATATACCTGAGCCTCGTACTCCTTTGCATATTGCTTAGCCCTGTTGAAAATCAACTTCCGGTTCTCGACTTTCTTCTTCTTCGCGGCTTCAAGCTCCTGCTTTTTGGCAAGCTCCCATTCTTCATTCCTCTTGTTCTTCTTCAACAGGGACTCAGGAACCAAAGCCTTTACTTCCTCACCCATTGCTACACACAAAAAAAAGAAATCGAATTAGAAAACAAATTCCACATAATATCTAACAACTCCAAACAATAAAAAGCCCAAAACATAAACCCTAATCTATAATCAATAAATGGGTTCTCTTAATTTATCTTATCACAGAATGAAATCTTAAATATATATATTTATATGAACAGAGAAAACCTATTTCAACTAATAATGGAAATTGAGGGAGTGCCGACTGATTTCATTAACTGATAAAGCAATATCAATGCAGAGAGTAATGAATAGTTAATAAGATTTTAAACGTTGAATCCATGGAGGGTTTAGTGAGATAAATGGATCAACGCGAGTACCTGCAATGTTGAGTGTCGGATCTCAGCTGCGGCAGCTCAAGAGGATTTTAGGGTTTTTGCGTAAAATGTAACTAATATAAAGAGTTGCTGGTACTAGGGTTATTAAAAGTACTGTGCGAGGGACAAGCGGCGGCCATGTTTGGGCTGGGTTTGAGCTTTTTGGGCTAAATAGGGAAAAGGACAAGGATTTTATGCTATAGTCCAACTCAAAGTTTCTTCTTTGAAGCCCAGTTGCTTTTGGTCACCTGGTATATATATTGGTGAAAGTATTGATTAGGTCCCTCTAGTATGGGATCGAATCAAATTAGTCCCTATATTATTGAAAATAATTAAATAAAATCCAAATTTTAACATAATTAATATTGATTGTTTAAAAAATAACGTGAAAATTATCTTTTATGTTTGTGGTTCAACTTTAAACAAAAGATTTCATTTCCACACTAAAAAACTTTAAAATGTTAACTTTGATAAATTTCATCAAATACCCGAGCTATTATCAAAGTTGAGAGCATAGTTGCCCACAAATTCCAACTATGTTGTAAGGCACGAGCTCAAACCCCAACCAAGCATAAATTACCATGTTCCATTAGCAAGTAGTCATGCACTATGCATGGTTTGTCATGACAAGACACTCTTAATCTGTTGAATTTACTACTTATTCAGACAATCACAAAAGCACTCGGGCTCTCGTCAAAATTAGAAGATAAAATCTAAAATAATGAAGATATTTTTTTATTTTTATTTTTTAAAACAGTAAAATGGACTTTTGAGTGTACTGGGCTGACCTGAAAACATGCCCAGACTTGAAATTTCCTTAAGAATTAAGACCGCCCCATAATCACCTCTGCTTTTCACACATATGAAATTTAGTTCATTTAATCCTAAAAAATTAATTCATATACTTATTTTGATTTAATAATTAAAACCAATTGATAACATTGTCAAGAAATTTCGCTTAACCGTATTACATGACAATTTAAAATTAAAAAATTACTTACGTGACCAATATTACACTCGTGGGAGGCAAAATAAGTAAATATAAATGTTGGCCTTACGTTTCAAACTTGTCGCTTCTAAATTTGGAATCAAAATGAGTGTACAATAATATTAAAAATTTATTAAAGTTGGGTGACTAAAATGAAAATGATTGTTAGTGATAGGGCAATTTTTTTGAGCCCAAAATGAAAAATTACGAAATTTGAGTAATCAATTATGTAGTTTACCCTAAACCAAAAGAGCATATGGATTAAATTTTTGGAATTAAAACTAAAAAGACTAAATATTAAATTTGCAAAGAGTACAGGGACTAGTAGCTGAATTATACCCAATCAGATTAAACAAATAAAATTGTGATGATTTTTCAATTTCCGTTTTCACTAACCCAACGTCGTCACCAGCGCCGATATGTATGATTTTTCAATTTTCATTTACTTATTTGTTTATTTTCAATCCGGGAAACCAGCATGAGCGTCACTTTGCCGCTTTACTTCCTCAGATTCCATTTGAGTTTCACTTCAAGAACCGCATCTACCAGAGCTAAAAACAACCATGGCTACCTATTTCTAGCTCCCAAGGCCAATACAACGAAATTTACCACAGCTTCCATACCCGGAGACAAACCCCAGAAAGTAAACGAAACGTTTATGCTGTTCTTTTCGTTGTTTTTTTGTTATATTTGTTTTTCTTTTGTTGGGTTTTTCTTATTGTTTTGATTTTTGATATTGAAAGATAAGTGCGGAGGAGCTGTTGGTGGTTGTGGGTGGTGGAGCCGCCGGAGTTTATGGGGCAATTAGAGCTAAAACTGTTGCTTCCAATCTTAGTGTTTTGGTCATTGAGAAAGGAAAGCTTTTATCAAAGGTTTTTAGTCTGTTTTAATGTCTTCTTTTTTTGGGTGAAAATAGGGTGTAAATGAAATATCGGTGCCCACATACTACTCGGGTTTGTCTCGGAAAGGAACTCGAATTCTGATTTTGTGATTATTGAGCTGAGCTGAGCTGAGCTTGAGCAATCGGTTAATCTGAATTCGAGCTTAGTAATATTCGACATGAACGGCTCACAAGCCTTATTAAGCTTAGTAATTATTGAGTCGAACTCAAATATGCATGAGCTTAATCAAGCTTGACTACGAAAATTGATAAAAGGAGCTTAATTGAGCTACTTGGCTCTATTATATCTCCAGTCGAGCTCGAGCTTAAAGGTAGATGTTCAATCGAGCTCAAGTTGAGTATCGAGCTCCGAGTTTCGAACAATTGCACCCCTAGATAAAATGTGCAAAATTTCAGCTATTGACCTGTTTATGTTTGTTGGCAGGTTAAAATTTCTGGGGGTGGAAGGTGCAATGTCACCAATGGCCATTGTGCTGACAATTTAGTAAGATATATATATATATATATATATATATGTATGTATTTATATTGTTTTTTCATCAGTTGAGTGAGGAATTTGCAGGTTTAGATTTTAGACAAAGATTAGTCTGTTCTGTAATAAATGATGAGATTAATTTAACCCCTTAAAAGGTTTTGGCAGATCATTATCCTAGAGGTAACAAAGAATTGAGAGGCTCTTTTTTCAACGTGCATGGCCCTACAGATACCATGTCTTGGTTTGTTGATAAAGGGGTGGATTTGAAGGTTATTACTTCTATTTTTCTTAAACTACTCGAGTTTGATATCGTATTACATTAATATTTGGACCAAATATGAGAACGGAGGTATGCCCCTTTCTAAGTACATGGAAAAAACTTGAAGAAAAATTGAATATGCCCATGTTGGATGCGTATCCGTACTGGAAAGTTGCTTGTCTTTCTCACATTTGTGATGTATATGTATTTGTCACAGACCGAGGATGATGGAAGAGTGTTTCAGGTCAGCAATAATTCTTCTTTGGTTATTGATTGTCTTTTATCCGAGGCAAAGTGTAGGGGAGGTATGTCTCTCTGCCTGCTAACCATAATAACAGGCTATGTTGTTCACGGTTTTCATTTTTCTTGGGGTATCCATGTTCCGGCACATGTCTAGCCACGAGTAAAGGGCTATAACGCTCTAATGACCCTTACATATGCTGGTATCTGACACTCACATCTAAGTTTGACTAACATAACATCTTATGGCATATTAAAGTAGCTGTATATGCTAAAACTGTACGTTTCCTTGGACCAGTTTCTTTGCAAACCGGGAAGCTTGTGACCAGTGCATCAGCTAGCGCTAGTGGAAAATTCCTTCTCAAGATAGAGAAGCGTACACTCAAGTCTGTTGAACTTGTAGAAGCTGATTATTTGTTGATTGCTAGTGGAAGTAGCCAGCAGGTGTGGATCAATGGATGGATGGTTATTAACATGCTCATCGTAAAGCCTCGAGTTTCCTGATAAATGATTTTTGCTCATGTTGCAGGGTCATAATCTTGCCGTTCAGCTTGGTCATTCGATTGTAGATCCGGTGCCAAGCTTATTCACTTTTAAGATCGAAGATGCACAATTGGTAGAGTTGTCAGGGGTAACTTTCTCCATGACTTGGAAAACCCTTAATTATTCTATTCTAGATTTCAGTATAAACGTGCATGGTATTTGTCATTGATGTCCATTATTGTATTTTCTTGAAAGCTCAATTCGTTATTTCATTTTCATTTTCTACGTGCTTAGGTTACGTTTTCAAAGGTTATTGTGAAGCTGAAATTAGAAAATGTTCAAAGGAACATACCTCAACTTACCCAGGCATGTTTTCTGCTGATTATTTTGCGTGTTAATGCTCAATAATTTGTATCTTATTAACTACTAACTGGTATTTCCGGACTATTAGGTTGGCCCTATGTTAGTCACTCACTGGGGTCTTAGTGGACCGGCAATTCTTCGGCTATCTGCTTGGGGTGCTCGATACCTGTATAGCTCAGGTTACAAAGGTGAGTACATTTTATTTTGCCTGGCCCCATAATACAAAATTTACGGTTGATCTCCTAAGTTGATAGTGTTTTGATGCAGGGAAACTGATTGTGGATTTTGTACCTGATTTGCATATAGAAGATCTAAAATCGATGCTGAGTCAACAGAAAAATAGGTTTCTGGTAATTTGAATCCATATATTGTCTACCTTTAGGCATATAGTTGGAACCATGAATCAGTTCTGTTAACATTTGATCTTATTCCAAGGTCTGAATAATTAGTCAAGTCGAGCTCAGCTTGGTATATTGATGCCATGCTGAGGCATGTAGACTTTTTGTCTACAGCTTGAACCAGGATAATAGCATAATCTATACTATCCGACATAACAGATCTTTGTCTTGAATGCTTGCTATAGCAAAAGTAGCCGTTTTAGACATAACAGGTCTTATCCTACATATCAGAATATACTTCCTTTTTCTCGAAGTACCAGTGTCCACAGCCATATCTGACGCTAATCTGGACATGGGTATAGGGACATGAAATCATAGAAAAATCGAACCTACCTATGTCGAACACTTAGATTAAAGTTGATATATTGACTTATCCGATGTAACTTATGATACTGTGGGCTTGATAGTCTATAGTAACAGCATGCTTAATAGAAATTGTTTATTTCTTTATCGATTCTTTTTCCAGAAACAAAAAGTGCTGAATTCATGTCCTATGGAATTACAACTCTTTAAGAGATTTTGGAAGTATATATTAGACCGTGAGGTTCGTGAATGTTTTGATTCGAAAGTTTATAGTTTGTCTTTTATATTTGTTGTTTTCGAGTTGAATTCATAAATAATACCCTTTTCATTCATAGGGTTTAGTTGGAGATACTTTGTGGGCTTCGGTTTCGAATAGTTCTATAGTTTCTATTGCTAATCTCTTAAAGCATTGCACATTTGAAGTGAAAGGAAAGGTATGTCTTAAACCTGTTAAATCTGTTCGTTTTTTTTGTTGTTGGTTATTTTTCTGAGTGGATGTATCTGTTGTTATAATGAAGGGCCAATTTAAGGACGAATTTGTCACTGCCGGAGGAGTCCCGTTGTTGGAGGTTCACTCTTTTTATCTTTCTTTATTCTCTGTCCGTTTCCCGTATATCTCAGAAATATGACTTTATTTTTTCTTGCTTGTTCAAAGATCCATCTGAATACAATGGAAAGCAGAATTCAACCAAATCTATACTTTGCGGGAGAGGTAGTTAAACTACATGCATGGTTCTGAAGATTCGATTGAGTCCTTAGTTTTGTGAGTCCCGTGTGTGTGTTGTTAAATTTTGAGGATGTTCTTGCGCTGATTAAATTTGAAAATTGATTGTAGGTACTAAACGTCGATGGGGTGACCGGTGGTTTCAATTTCCAGGTGAGGAAGCTAACATTTATATTCAGAGTAGCTTCTCTAGGGGACCTAATAACATATTGTAAATGCAGAAGGTAGATTTTACCATTGTAGTTGAGCTTTGAACAAATTGAAAACTACATCTAAAGTAACTTTAAAGCTGTCAAGCCGACACATGGGTATGGAGATATGGCTAATGAATACACATAAAAAAAACTTAGAAAAATCTGACCATAAGTGTCAAACACATACATCCGATACTCTCACTCTTGTTCTAGTAACATAGGCTGAGGCATTTTGACCTCATCAAGGTTATGCTTGACAAAACTAATTTGATCTTATAAGGTGGGTATTCCTTGAAAACCAGGTTCAGGGCACGATGGAACTTTAAGGATTGGGTCGGGTGGTTTTAGATCAAAATTTCGGGATGGAATGTGTGGGGTTAGGGTTGAGGACTCCTTGAAAATCAGGTTCAGGGCACGTCAGGTCATTTTTTCCTTAAAACTTTAAGGGTTGGGTAGGGGTGGTTTTAGATCAAAAATTTCGGAACAAAATGTGTGGGGGTTAGGGTTGAGGACTATCGTGACAGATTTCAGTATGTATACACGGAAGTCGAGTCAGGCTCGGGGTTAGTAAAAAACTGTCTTTCCCTGTTGTCAACCTAGCGGTGGCACTCAGGAACGGGGAGGAGTGTGGTCTGTTTTTATTACATATAATCACATTGGGTTTGATCCTTGTTTTCTCAGAATGCTTGGTCTGGTGGATACATTGCTGGTTCCACCATTGGTAGACTTGCAGCAGGCAATGCTAATCTAGTGGGAGCCCTATGATTCAATATTGTTTGAGAATTTTGGGTTTATGTACTACAATTTCAGTTGGTGAAGACAGAGTCTCTAGGTCCTGAGTATCCATGCTTGAGATTTATCATGCGCAATTATATACGTAGGTCTTCGAGTCTGTCATGTGTGGATTTTAGTTCGTTGGTAGTCTAGATTGTACTAATTCATGGTCTATTTGTGCTCAGATATATATTTATATTTGTATATCGATTATACTGTTTGTAACACTTTAAAATGTACTAGAATTTCGTAGATAACCAAAGTTTTGTATGAAAATATTTATAAATTGGAATTGTTTCAATCACAAAATAGGATTATATAAATTTTGACCATTTTATAAAAGGTAAAAGTATAGTGAAGATTCTTATATTAAGAATTAAATTGTATTTTGCTTTCTCTACCGAGGGAAAATTAGCTCTTGAATGTTAAATTATGAGAGCAAATTAGTTTTTTCTGTTAAAAATTTCATTTATTTCTAATGTTAAAGCTTGGTGTGGTTGATAGAATAATCAAACATCTGTATCTTATGTTGACATATACAGTTTAATTTCTAACGAAATTTGATGAAATTTTTAACGAAATTTGATCTAATGTACATGGATTAATTAGGTCTAACGAAAATGGGATAATTTTTATAATTTTTCAATGAATTTTTAAATGGTTTTTTTTATTATTGTTAGCCCAACGATATAACCAATTAAAACGATTGAATTTAGTGTTCCATTTGTTTCACTGAAAATAACTTTCAGAAAATGATTTTGAAAAATAATTTATTTTTCGGAAAAGTTAATATTTTTGATGTTTGGATGAATTTGTGAAATTATTTTCGGTTGTTTAGTAGATTTCTTAAAAATATTTCATAATAGTCGTTTTCAATTAAACAAACATATATTTTCTTTTCATTGTTTAATTGAATTTATTTTTATCTATAATTTTATATTTTACATTGTTTTTACATATATTAAAAATATTATGTTAAATTCGATTCATTACAACGTCATTTTTATTTACATGACTACTAAGTGAGTATTTTTATTTAAAATGTGACATCAACAAAAAAAAATTAACGATGTCAACAATTAGACTTAATTTTAAAATTGAAAAGTAAATTGACTAAATTCTTGAAAATAAAAGTAAAAGACTAAATTACAAATCATGAAGTGTATATAGACTTATTACATATTTTAACATTTATACTACCAAACATTTATTACTAATATATTTATAATTGTAATAAATATTTATTATTAAAATATTAAATATTAAATATTTTTGAATAAAATTATTTAAAATTATTATTTTAAAATTTATTATTAAAATAAAATTAAAATATTAAATAATTTATTAAAATAATAAATTACATTTATTATATTAATAATTTAATAAATGATTAAATATAAATAATTAAATATGTATGATTAATAATATTAAAATATAATATTTTAAATATTTTTAAAAATAAAAATAAAATTTATTATCAATATAATAATATTAAGCTTGATTTGATTAATTTTTATATAAAAATAAAATTATCTATTTATCAGTTCTTTTCTGGAAAATGACTTACTCTTTTTAAAAGGGTAAGTCATTTTACAGGAAAAATGACATATTTTACCTTGACTGTAAGTCATTTTCTGTTAACCAAATTATTTTCTATAAAACAAATACAAAAAATATAGAAAATATTTTTCAGTAAAATTTTTACATGTAAACAAACGGACCCTAGAATTGATGTTTTGATCGGTTTGATTATTGATTCGATTATTAAAATATTAGAAAAGTTATTTAAAGTTAAAATATATCATAAGTTTTTGTACTTTGTAATTTTAAAATTTAATCGTTATGCTTTTATTTTTAAGAATTTAGTTACATTAAAGTTTATTGTGACTTTTTTAGTTACATAGTATTTTTTATTTCAAAATGTAAAATATACAGCTTTAAGAATTAAACTTTAATTTGAAATTTAAAAGGAAAAGGACTAAATTTTAAGAAATAAAAGTAAAGAGATTAAATTTTGAATTTGAGAAAATTACAGGGACTTAAAAAGTCATTTTTTAACCATGATTAAAATCAAAGAATTCAGAATCTGACATCATAGAGGTAATACTTTGATCAGCGGACAAATCTAAGATTTCTACGTTTTGCAGAAATCTAGGGTTTTTGTATCTCATAATTTGACCACATAAATACTCAAACCCCCACACTCAATTCTCCTCTCTTTTCAGCTTTGCTTCAAATTTCGATCACATTTCCCCTAAATTCCGTCTTTTTCTTCAAATTCCCCACAAATGGCCATCACTTTCTCAGATCTCCACACCGAATCTGGCCTTAAATCCCTTAATGACTTCCTCACCGGCAAATCTTACATCTCTGGGTATTTCAAATTTTACCCCCAATTTTTCCCCACTATTTCCCCATATAACCCCTTCTTCTTTTTTCTTTAACTTTTATCAATCAAATCTTTATTGTGTTCTTTTTGTAGGGATAAGCTGACTAAGGATGACATAAAAGTTTATGCTGCTGTTTTGAAAAATCCTGGTGATTCATTTCCCAATGTGAGCCAATGGTATAATTGTGTGTCTTCCCATCTCGCTGCTAGGTAAAATTTCTTTTCTTATTACTGAATCTTAAGATTATGTTTTAGAAAAGCTTATGTTGTTCTTTAATGGCGATTATGTATTAGCTTCCCTGGGAAAGATGTTGGCGTTTCACTTGGTGGCAAAGCTGATCCAGCTCAATCTGCTGAAGCTAAGGTGTGTGTCTCACAACTGTGTAAAATTTTGTAAAATTTTTAGGGATGGCAATTGGGTCTGGTCGGGTTTTTGCCCTTTCTGCATTCGATCCGAGAGCTTTATTTTGGTGTTTTGGTTAGTAGAGACTAGAGAGCAATGGATCGGTTTGGTTAAAATCGGAAAATTGACTTAATCTACCTAGCTGTGTGTTTTAACTGACTAACCAATATATCTCAACTGATTTAACTGAACCGGCTAATCATTGCTTAGTTTGATTGATTAAGTTGGGGACTACAAAATGAAAGTATAGGAGCGAAACTGATTAAAAAAGATAAGTATAGGGGCCAAATTGATAAAAATTAATACAGGTACCAGAGTGATAATTTAGCTATAGTACAGGGGTCAAAAGAGGTATTAAGCCTAGTTTAAATCATGGTTGTTGGAATTGGACCAGTTCATATACCAATCTAGACAAAGGGTTTGAACCAGTTCTTGAGCGAACCGTTCGAATCTGGGACAAAAAACCTGATTAAACTAGTGGTTGAACCGGTTTTCTAAATTTTTTATATATTTTTAATTTTTTTTTATGAATTTTCCCTTTTTTCTGCTAGTCTCCTGCTGTGGACGACGACGACGATGACTTGGATCTGTTTGGTGATGAAACGGAGGAGGATAAGAAGGCAGCAGAGGAAAGAGAAGCAGCTAAAAAGCCTGCTAAGAAGAAAGAGAGTTAGTACTTGTGTCGATTAAGCTTACATTGCCTCCGAGTTGATTGAATATATATATCCGTAACATTTATGCTCGAATGCTATGTTTTGCAATGCATTGATTGTGGTATTTTTTGGACATTTTTTGGTTATTTTAGGTGGAAAATCTTCAGTACTGATGGATGTTAAACCATGGGATGACGAGACCGACATGAAGAAGTTGGAAGAAGCCGTTCGATCCGTTGAAATGCCTGGACTTTTATGGGGAGCATGTATGGTTTGGTTTTAAAATTCTTCATTTTCTTTAGGGTTATCACTATACTCTCGTAAACTGCAACCTAGATTTTAATTGAAAATTTTAAAATATTAGTATCATATCAATTAGGTCCTTTCGTCGATGTATATGTCAATCTGGGTTTTAAATGCCCGTCTAAATCTACCATGGATGGCATGGATTTACCGTGTTAAAATCTAAGTTGTCCATGTGGTAGATAAGAAAATGCTTAAATTTGATCTCAGGTCAGATAACTAGTGGCAAATCTTGGAATTAAGTTTTTTTTTTTTTGGGGGAGCTTAACTAAATTTAGGAGTTTAATTAGATTTTTTCCAAAAAATTGGTGGGTCAGTAATGAGAATTTGGAAAAAAATTTAGAAGTGTTGACTTAAAATTTTCTAAGAAATTAAAAGACAATGAAATTTTTCAAAAATTTTGGGCGGCTTCCATCACGGTCAGCTACTGGATAACACCCAAGCTAACAGGTAAGTTGACGGAAGAACTTGATTAATACGATACTGATACTTTCGAAGTTATGAGATAACACCCGACACTTCTATCCATCATAGGTATGAAAGTATGTTAATCCAATTTAGCCTACTCTACATATTCACAGCCATATTTGTCACTAACATTTGAATCTGAGTAACATAGTCGATTTCACAACTGATGTTTACAATCCTTTCCTAACATTAATGCCGAATTGCATAATGAATACTTGCAGCAAAATTGGTTGCGGTCGGATATGGGATTAAGAAGCTCCAGATCATGCTTACAATAGTTGACGATCTTGTTTCTGTTGATACCCTTATAGAAGAACACTTGACGGTCGAGCCTCGCAATGAATATATTCAGAGTTGTGACATCGTTGCATTCAACAAAATTTAGACGAGGACGACCCGGTTTTTCTTCTTCTTCTTCAAGAACTGTTGAAGCGTAAGCCGATTTTCAGCCATGTTTGAACCTTTTTGTTCCTTGCTTTACCCTTATTATTATTTTTATTTTGCAATATGAATTGCTACTGAATTTGCTTTGGATTTGAGAATTAGATGTTTGGGTAAAGAACAACTTCTTGTTTTTGCTGAAATGGTGGTATTGTGGTATTCATGCTCAATTGTTTATGGACTAATATCCGAAACATATCGGAGCCAAACTAGAATAGTTCTGGAAATGGCCCAATATGGTGGGATATAACCAATGTTTTTAAAATCGAATCGATGATCAAATAGGTCAAGTCACTTGTTTGTCAATTCGATCGGTTTGATTAAAAAATATTAGAAATTCAATAAAAGAGTTCAATTGCTTGTTCATTCCGATCGATCGATCTGGTTCAATTCCAACATCATTGGATTTAAAGATGAGGTGAGAGTTGAACTTGAGTCATTAAAATTTCAGGGCCTTAAATTTTTGCCTGTGAAGTTGTCGATGTATCATTTTTACTAGAACATGAGGTATGTTGTAGTATGTGTAAGTTGTGGATTTAGTTTTTTTATTTTTTTATTTTTAAAATTTATCAGGTAAATAGACTAGCATATGCGAAATATATTATGTCAGCTTATTATTTTAACACCATACTTAAAATAATTTACATTATTTAGTTAATATATTTGACATTAAGATTTTAAATTTAAAAATATAAATTAAATACATAACTCAAACATGGTACGAGATTAAAATGAATTTAATTGTTATAATTTGGGTTAAGATTAAAATTTTAAAATTTGAAAAGAATAAATACTAAAATTAATAAAATTAGAATATATGAATTAAAATTTGATACTAAATTTAACCATAATTATAGTGTAAGGTCACCTGTTAAAACCTATAAAATCAGATTAATCCATAAAATGATAATTTTATTGCAAATATACAATGTTTTGTTCTCAATATTTTCTCATATTTAATTCATATTTGAATTATGAATTAAATAATATGATTTAATTTTAGTCCTATAATATAATTTTAACTTTTTATATGCGTATTTATAATTTAGAAAATAATTTTCTTATTAAATTTATTAAATAATCTATCATGGCCTATATTTTTTGAACATTGGATGATATGATATACACCTCGATAATTTTTTACATTTTAAAAATAATAAATTTCAAATTGCAAAATAAAAAAGTCAAAATATGTTGGGAGATTTCTTCTCGTATTTATAAAATACGATCTATTGATGTGATGTATTAGAGGTGATTAGGCGCTAGGTGTGACGACACGTTATTTCTTTAAGATGTTGGTAAGTAAAACGATGATGAAAGGTTAGATTTCAAATCAAACATTCGATCGTGTTATGACGCTTCCATTGCGTGCTCTATATTTTATACATAACAAAATATATTTTAAATTACTTGATGGAATTCGCTTCGAAAAGTAGAGCCATTTGAAATGAGCAAATTATAGGAATGCTAAATATGGAAAAAAAACTATAGTGTAGGGACCTTCCGTAGAATTTGACCTTTTTCTTATTGTATTATCACTCTACAGGCTAACATACACTGTTGTTTTTTTATTTTATTCTTTGCATTCAATCGTGACGCCATTTTCACAAACCCTAATTGTTAAATTCCTTCATCAAAGAACTACGAATGGCGTGGAGGAACCAATTATCTCGAAATCTCAAAGAACTACGGATTCTGTTTTGCCAAACATCTCCTGCCAGTGCCCCCGCTAGGTTTATTTCCGCTTCTTTGCTCAATCCAATTTTTTTAATAAAAAATTCAAAATTCGTATTATTAATTCCTTTTTTTTTTTTCTCTTGTATTAGATCGTTCGTGGAGAAGAATTACAAGGATCTCAAGACTTTAAACCCTAAGCTTCCAATCCTCATCCGTGAATGCCGTGGGATTGAGCCCCAAATGTGGGCTAGATATGGTATTTCCCTTTTTCCCCTTCTGAAATTTGCTCTTTTTGTTTCTTTCAAAAATGCATTGTTGAAAAATAGCTAGTTGTCTATAAGTATTAGTTCAAAAATGCTTCAAATTCTTCGCCCTGGCTGCAATCTAATGTTGGTCAAAGTACTCCAAGCATTGCTAACTTAAGATGCTAATATATATACTTGTATCATAGGTAGTTTCGATTCTAAATTTTGTTATGGTATCATAAGAATCTTGGATGTGTAATTTTGAGATCAGAGAAAATTTAAGGGAGCAATTAGTGATTTACTAGCTCTTTGAATGAAAAATGTTGTGCTTTGTCTATTGTTGTTAAAACACTATAGACTGATTGGTGGGCATTTGGCTGATATATAACGAATTCGAGATAAATTTGCCAAAGTGGATTTAGTTCGCTTTGGGAAGTTAGTGAGTTTTAGGTTATAGTTGTGGTAGAATGATTTTGAGTTTAGTTCAGTATAGACTATAGATTTGATCACAAAATAGTGGCTGAAAATTAGGAGTGAGATTGTAGGGATTTCATGGCTGCTGCTAGATCATGTGAGCTTTGGATCAATTTGATTGAGCGATTCTAGGGAAAAATGGGTTACAAAACATGAAGAATTAAAGCTTGTGAAATAATATATACAAGAGATAAGGTTTAGGAGTGAATTAAGAGAAGAAAGGATGCAGTCTCGGATAGAAACTTAAGAAAGCATTAGAGAAGGATATGAACTTGAAGAATTTTCCAATCAAGTTCCTGTATGTTTTGATGTAAATGAACATCATAGATTTCAGACTTCCTTGATTAAAGATATGTGGTTTGAGCATTGTGTGTTTTTGAGAGCGAGTCTGTTGCCGTGTGTACATTAGATAGAAGCAAAGATTCCGTAAACATTGAACGAGTCCTGTGATATTGGGAATTTTAATATACAATTGTATGAAAAAAGACCTGCCTTGGAAATGGAAAATTGGAGTAGAAAAATAGAAAGATAGAAAATCTAACTTTTCTCTCCATGGGTGTGCTCGGTAGGTAAGATGGAAAAAATGAAAGAAAAATAATTTTCTTTCCATTCATTGCTTGGTAGGATTGAAAACTGAAAGAAATTAACTTTTGAAAAATACATAATTTTGAACTAATATACATCCCTCTCTCATTTTCCCTCCTTTTATATATGCTTTTATGCATTTTGATGAAAAATAGTCATATCTCATATTTTCTTTCCTTCCAAGTGCACTCAATTTATCTTCTTTTCACTTTTCCACTCCCTCCTTTTATCCTTTCATTTTTCCACTCAACCAAACACACCCTAAGAGACTGGTTTCACCTTGTGTTGTGTTCATGACAATTAAAGTTCCACAGTATCAGCATGAGATGCTTTCATTGCGCACTCTATACTTTACTCCTAGTCAATTTTGCGCTGTTTGTGGCATCCAATTAACCAATCCTCTTTGATATCGATGCAGATATGGGTGTCGAGAAGGGCATTCGCTTGGAAGGTTTGAGCGAGCCACAGATTTTGAAAGCACTAGAAGACCTTGCCAAAGCAGGGGCATCGACCAAAGCCTAACCATATTGCTACCATTGAATCCAAAAGGTTCGAAATAAAACTCATGTCTTTTGAGGAACTGTTTCCTTTTAATGGTTGTTGTGTTCTTCCCTCTGTTTTAAGCCATCATAACTGATTTTGTGAGATGATTGTTGAAAGTTGTCAGTATTTGTGTTCTTTCCCTTGCATTGCCTTTGCCTTGTAAGGTTTCAAATACCCAAGAAACTTCCTCTTGATTACTTGTTTGCTGTTATTTTCCTTTGTCCTTGTTAGCAAACATGTTAATTATAAACACTTATCAATCACCAATAAGTTCCAAATTTTTTATCTTTGATATAATATAATTTTAGAATAGGTTTAATACATAATTTGGTACGACTATGATAATATTTTTCTACATTTTGGTTCCTAAAAGTAATAGTGGTAATTTTTAATCTGGTTTTGGGAGTTGATTTGATTTAAATTCATAATTAGACTAATTATGAATTTTCATTAAATTAATTCTAAAACCAATTAAAACTCATCCATTATACTGTATTTGACAATTAAACAAATTCATAATTAACATTAAATTTATTCTATTAACAAAATCACGATAACTTATATACAACTGTATGTCAGACACATGAAATTGAGCATATGGTTTTCTCCAACTCTAGCCCATTAAGCTTCTTTTGGAGCAAGATTCTAAACTGTACCTTGCTTTGTTTGATTCCGGAGACTTGTTTGATCTTCTCGGCTTTGTTCTGGGTTCCAGCTCGTGATTGTCTCTTCTTCGACAGTGTAATGTTCTAAACACAAAGGAGAACTCGTACCTTGGCTATTACTATCCACGAAAAGAATAACGTTTTCGCAACACTTCCACAAAGACGAACTGTACAATGAACATCCGACCATACACTCAATCGACCATTTAGTTCATTATCTCCTTTCGACAGAGCCAACACGGCGTACTCGGAATGTATGAGAGCTGGGACGTGACGGTAAGCAACGAAGTCCACACAATACTGTAACGCTGATCTTACAACCCAATTTTTATGTCGAAGATGAGAGTAAGCCTTGGAAGATACAGGAAACACCGGCTTTTCGGATTTTGAGATTCCCACAGCTCTTCATTATTCTTTATGGATCCATCTTCGACGATAACTTTGAGGCATTCGAGTGAATAGCATAAATAAAAGGCTTCCTCCATATCCAACTGGAACCACTGTTTCTCTTCCTGAGATGTAATTCTCGATCGACCAAAACAAGCACGATTGAAAAGATCGGATAATTCAGCATCCTCTTCGATGAGTACTTTGCGACTTGAGAGTAAACCGCGAGCCTCGGATCGGATCAAAGAGGATTGGAGTTGTGAGACAATTTTAGACATGGGATCAGCACTAGCTTCGGCTTCTGAGCCTTTTCCTTTCCATCTAGGTTTCATTTTTAGTCCTGCAACATATAAAAAACCTCCTAAATTATTCAGTCACTCAATTATAATTTTATTTTCACTTTAGGTATTTAAAATAAAAGTTTGTAATTTAAGCATCTATATTATATTATTGAATCAATTATATAACGTGAGTACTTAAATTACAATTTTTTTTTATTTTTAAGCTCCGTTTGTTTCATTGAAAATAACTTCCGGAAAATAATTTCTGAAAAATGATTTACTTTTCTGTAAAAGCTAATATTTTCTGGTGTTTGGAGGAATGTTATTTTCATTGTTTAGTAGATTTCTTAATAATATTTTCATAAAAGTTATTTTCAATTAAATAATCATACATTCGAGATTTTCTTATTTTTCATTGTTTTATTGAATTTATTTTTATCTATAAATTTATATTTTACATTGTTTTGTATATATTAAAAATATTATGTTAAATTTAGATTTATTACAATGTCATTTTTAATTTACATGATTACTAAGTGAGTTTTTTATTTAAAATGTGACATCAATAAAATTGACAAAAAAATTAACGATGTCAACAATTGGACTTGATTTTCAAATTTAAAAAGTAAAGGGACTAAATTCTTAAAAATAAAAGTGCAAAGATTAAATTACAAATTTGTGATGTGTACATAGATTTATGACATATTTTAACATTTATACTAAAAAATATTTATTATTAAAATATTAATATTGAATATTTTAATAATATGTGAATAATATTATTTAAAATTATTATTTTAAAATTTATTATTAAAATAAATTAAAATATTAAATAATTTATTAAAATAATAAATTATATTTATTATATTAATAATTTATTATATGACTAAATATAAATAATTAAATATGTTTAATAATATTGAAAATATAATATTTTAAATATATTTAAAATAAAAATAAAATTTATTATCAATATAATAATATTAAACTTAATTTAAGTTAATTTTATATAAAATAAAATTATCTATGGATGAGCTCTTTTCAAAAATGACTTACGCTTTTCAAAATGGTAAGTCATTTTACAGGAAAAAGAGTTTATTATTTTACCTTGACCTGTAATTCATTTTCCATTGGCCAAACTATTTTCTGTAAAACAAACACAGGAAAATATAAAAAATATTTTCCGTAAAACTTTTTACATATAAACAAACCAACCCTTAGTGTCTAAAATGAATTTTTTTTTTATAGTGGGTGGACTATTTGTGTTAATTACCCAAAAAATCTTATGTCCAAGATATTCGAAATTATTATGAAATTATTGATTAAATTTAACATCCTCAACTCAATTAAAATTTGAGTACAAGTTAATAAGACTCTTAATTATGTTCATTAGTTTACAAATATAAATATAGGATGATATGACACTCAAAGACCATGTGATATTATTTAAAAATTTTGAAAAATAAATTATATTAATTAAAGGGTTAATCGTACTTAAAAATTACCCTAAAGCTGATTGAGTCTTCGTTTTTTTTTTTTTTTTGAAATACATTATTCACTAATTTATAAGTTGAAATTCGGGAGGTATTATGGTAATTCTTGATATTATGTTAAAAATAATAAAAATGATTAGAGCCTAAACCCTAAACCTAGAAAAAAAATTTGTGTGAAATTTTACTTTTCCATTTTTCTAATTTTAACTTTACTTCAATAATAAGACTCTTAATTATTTAAAATTTTGAAAAATAAATTATATTAATTAAAGGGTTATCCGTACTTAAAAATTATTTTAAAGCTGATTGAGTCTTCGTTTTATGCTGAAGCACATTAATCTTCAATTTATGAGTTAGGACTTGGGAAGTATTAGGGTAATTCTAGGGATTATATTAAAATAATAAACATGATTAGAGCCTAAACCTAAACCTAGAAAAAAAATTTGTGAAATTTTACCATTCCATTTTTTTAATTTTAACTTTACTTCAATAATAATTCCTTTTTAAAAAAATCGTTACTTAAAAACAAATTAAAGCATAACAAAGAAAAAGAGAGAGACAAAGAGATACCTTAAAAAACCAAGAAGCAGGAGATGCTTCGATTTAGAAAGCTCAGCGGCTTGATTTATGAACTCGCGAACTCAGTAGCGTAACTCGACTAATAAAGCACTGAGTTGATTTGCCACTGAAATGGGACTCAATTATGGGTTTTAGGGTTTTTAAAAAACACATAATTGGGGAAGGGGAAAGGAGTGAGCCGACTCCTTTACCTTTAGACTGTTTAGTTTAGGGTTTTTAAATAATTAATAATAATTAATTTTTTCAGGGTACTTGAGTTTTTGTAATTTATTTGAAATTAGTCTCTTTATTTTTATTCCAAATAAATATTATTTTAGCTTGGGAGAATTTAAATTTTGAAATCTAAAATTAAAAAGGATTAAATTTCAAATTTATAAAAGTTTGATGGACTTAAAACATATTTTAATCTCAAATAAAAATAAAAGTAGAAATACTAAATTACAAATCTATAAAAAGTACAAACACTTAAAAGCAAATTCTAAGCCAAATCATGCAAAAACAAACAGTAGTTTTCATGTATTTATTTATTTTTGTTTTTACTTCGTTAAAAAAAAAAACTATGCAGCTTTGGCTGTAGTACAAACCAGGCAACTACACGACGGATACTGAAAAGCACTGCCTCCGTCATTATCAACCTCGCCTTCCATGATCTCTTCAAGCACTTTTTCAAACCTCCGATCGCCACCGCCGGCTACACCGCTGCTTGATCTTCGCTTTTTCATGGCTTCTCTCCTCCGTTCATGATCTGCCATCCTTTTCTCAAAAAAAAAAAAGGATCATAAGAACAGAGCCTTCAAAAGAAGAAAAAAAAACAAAAGAAGAGAAGAAAATAAGATGATGAAATTTAGGTACTCTTTGGAGAAGATAAAATGTTGGGTTATGGTTGAAATAGTAAGAGGAAGACCATATGTTGCATTAAGGTTTAACATTGTCTGCATTTTTTTATTTAAAAAAATCAATTTATTTTGTTCTAAAAAAGAAGTTGATTCAAAGTTGAAGGGTTTTGTGTTTTGAAATGTAGTACTATAATCTGACGTATTTGTTCCTCTCTTCTTATCGCATTATTATTATTATTATTAATTATTGTTGGTTGGGACTTGGACTGGTATCCCAGACTCCGTAATTTTTACCCTAGCGATCTATATCAATTTATTATTTACAAATTTAGAATTTAACCACTAACATTTTTTTAATAATTTTATTATCAATTTTGATCATATTTATTTATTTTTTACACCATATTTAAATTTACTCAGGGTGAAACTATAATTTTTGGGTAAAATTAAATTTTAATTTTAATAGTCTATATCTATATATTTTTTAAATGATTAAATCAAATTTTACTATTTTTAGGATGATAAAATATAATTTTACCTTTACTAATTTAAAACTTTTAAAGAACTTAAATAGATATTTTTCTATTTTTCATATTAAGAGGGGACGAGACCCCTGCCAGTAAGGGTGTTCAGTCAATTAATTGACCCGAAAAATATTAATCGAACCGAAATTTTTCGGTTAATTCGGTTGGTTAACAGAATTAACCGAAAATTATATATTTTTTTTTTGATTAAAAATAATCGAATTACTCGAAATGAATCACTACATAATTAAAAAATTTCATAATTTTAATTTTAGTTTTGAAATTTTATTTTTATTTTATGATTGGGTAATTGTGTTGGATTGGATATTTGGGTTTGAATTGAGTTTAGTTGAATAATGGGCTTATTTATATATTATAATTTATTTATTAATTTTTTCGAAACCGAATTCGGTCGGTTAATCAAATTTTTTCGATTTTACCTGAATTTTACACATCCCTACCTGCCAGCCCCCTCGACACGCCACTAAAACTAACCATAACCCTTCCCCAACTCATAAATAAGAGAATAATACGCTTTTAACACATTCGAACCAACGTCCTCCTACAATAACAATAATATAATTTTTTTTAATATATTAATGTGACATTTTAAAATAAAAAATATTAATAACAATTTATAATTAAAATATTAATATTATAATAAATTTAATTTAACAAAATAATCTAAATTTTAAAACTAGAAATGTAGAAAAATTGGTTTCCAAAAATAAATGTATAAAAATAAAATTTAAATTTGTAAAAAGTATCGCATATTATAACCGATATACAATTATTTGGGGAAAAATAACCTATATAAAATTAAGAAAAGGTAAAGTCTTTAAATTAAGAAAATAAAGAATCTAGAAACAATTATATAACCCAAAATTTGCATAAAAGATCATCATTTTATATTTATCTACTCTACCAGAACTCCCACTCGCTAATTTTTTATTAATATAAATTACTTGTTACTATCCATGTAATATAAATTTTTATTAATAAAAATAATAATTATTTTAAAATGTAAATTTATGAATGAAAAACCTTTAATTAGACATCGATCCAATTAAAAAAAGCAAAGTTTTAAGAGTAAAACATTAATAAGTTTGATTCAAACTTTCAAACAAATTTCGAACCTTCAATTTTATATTGAATTCAAGGTTTTAATAAGGTTAAAAAATAATTTAGTTAATAAAACTCCTACTAATTTTCATTAAAAACTGTTCGCATTTCTTTATTTTTTTTATAGAAAATTACTGTTAATACAGCACAAGTTTTTATAACATATTTTATATTTCCAAAGTGAATAAAGTTAATATAATATTTATGATTATAAAAAATAAAAATAACGACGATCCAAGATTTAATAACATAATTTGAATTACTTTATATTATGATCGAACCACTGGCTTGCCAATCTAACTAATTCAATTAAATAAATTGTAAAAAAAAAAGAAGATAAATTCGACCAGGTCAACAAGTCTAATACATTTCTCCATATCAGTAACCCTACTAAGCAAGGATTTAAATAGCAGTCCGATACTAGTATAGCGGCCGCTATATAACGGTAGTAGCACCGTCCGAAACCGCTATTATGTTTTACAATAAATTGTATAAATTTAAAAAAAAATTCACGACAACGATAACCATAGTGAATGCAATAGCATCCGTTATGTCCGCAACCGCGATAAACGTGACCGTGACCGCAATTTAAATCCCTGCTACTAAGTCTCGGTCCATGCTCCATTAACCCCGCTAATAATAATAAAATGTGTCATGCATCATAACAAAGCTACTCATTCATGTATTCAAAACGTAGCAGCAATGGCAAAGGAAAATTATCAGCCAAAAGGAATAAATTAAAAAAAGGGGCTTCTCTATAATTTAAGTGAATTTACAAAGCTATTTGGTCCCAACCATCGTAAAGACCAAAAAATAGACAAAATGGGTGGATTTCTTTTGTGTTCATTTCAACCCCCAACTGCATGCATATCCATTTATCCAATTCCAATTTAACTGTACATTTTTAATCAAAAACGACCTCCCTCACCTGTGTTTTTTAACTCTAAGGTAAAAACTGCTTGTTTTATGCTATCACGCCTAGAATAAAACTAGAAATAGAATTTGAGCATTCAACACTTACAGGTATTAACGGCCTCAAGCTCTGGCCTCACCTCGGAAAAGTCGTCAACACAGCAACGTTGAAGCTGCCCCCTTCTTTTTTAATTTGGCGGCACTTTCGTTTTGAAAATTTTAATTTCGTGTTTTAACTGAAATGCCAGTCCAGTTCTTCATGAGTGATCACCAAAATAATCCACAAGTTGCAGTTAAATTTAAGCAAACACAATTACTCGGTGTCTGAGTCGATAGAGAGATATAATCTTGGTCGAACTGACCGTTTTTGCCGAGGAAATGAGAAAGGGCTCTCTGTTCTTTGCCTACTTGACTTCCCATTTCTACTGTCGTTCATACCAAGCAACAGAGAAGCTGCAAAAGGAAGTAACAATCAATGCTACAAACTACAAGAAAAAAGAATAATGCAGTGAATTACGAGTATATACAATTTCATTTTTCAAATATTTAATACGGAATTTTTTCCAAAAGGGCAAGGAAACTAACCAGCATCCATGGCACGCTCTTTGGAAGGTATCTGCTGCCTCGAGTTCAATCCATTCACAATTGTTGAGTCTCCATGGCCACCAGTTGCAGCACCTCCAAGCCTAAGGGAGATCCAATCGTCGCCATTCGGTACATCAGCTTGATCTCTCAAATCAGACTCTGCTGATGCACCTGAAGGATGCGTTGGAAGAAATATCTGAAGCGAGGGATCTTCTCCACCAAAGAAGGTATTGTCAACCAAGCTGTCATTTAGGTTTGTATCCATCTGACCAATAGAAGAAGTAGGGACTAGATTTGTAGATACTATAGTTGTCTCAGGAGCCAATGGATAACCATTCATTGTCGAAGGGCAATTGAGAGAACTACGCTGCAGATCAACTAAGGTATCTGCAACATCGGGATCTGTATTAAATAGTTGAAACCCTGAGCCATCTTGGGTTCCCGTAGGTAATGACCACAAAGGTATGTCAAATTCATCATTGGTTGTAAACAGACCTAAATTAGCAGCAGGCCCAAGAGGTGGTTCTTCTGAATACGGATGAGAAATTCCAGGAGGTGCAATAGGAAAACCAAGTCCCCCACCATCATTTTGGTTGTGATTATCCTTATACACAGTTGGAGGAGATATCGATATTTCATTCTCTTCATCTGAATCAGTAAGAACAATAACTTCTGCATTTCCTGCCGGTGCAGATTGGTTTGGGTCAGTGAATTCATATGCTGCATCTACATTCAGAGGCACAGAATCAAGTTCAATCCCATTGCTTGTAAAGTCATAAGTTCCACCAGCATCCTGATTTACACTGGGATCTTCACCATCCTTACCACTTCCAGTAGCACTGCTGCTCATTGGTATAAGTTTTTGCTCATGACGTAGCCTGTCGTGTAATCTACTAGCAGAAGAGGTGTTCATGTCTTCAGGCTTGCTAAAATGCCAGTACCCATTTTGATTCTTCTTTATTCCAAGTTTCAAACCTGTATGCCCTTCTGAAGGACCTTCAAGTTTGATCTGCTTTGAAATTTCAGCTGTCGGCTTATCCTCCACACTGCCTGATTCACATAGGCTACTGTCAGGAGTGTGCCATAGTGCAAGATCACCAAGCTCTCTGCGTTCATTCTCACTTTTAGCCTTTGCACGCCAAGAACCATCAGGCTTGACCTCAATCTCAGTAATGTCTTCGCCACAATCTCTCATCTGTATGATAGCTGATCATCAATATCACAAATTGACATCATGGGATAAATATAGAACAACAGGGTACCGACCTTGGATGTGATGCGATTAAAATAAGGATCAATTATAACATGTTCCAGCGAGTAGTTCTTCAGGCAAATTGGGCACTGCCACTGCATTCATGCAAACACTTGTCAAAAAGCCTGAAAGAATTACAAATAATAACACACACTGTAATATTGTAGCTTGCCTTCCTAGAGCGTTGGTTAAGCTCCACAAAAACTTCAAGATCGAAACAACCCATGTGAACGCAAGGCTTAAACCTTCCAGCGACCTTCATTCTTGAGCCGCTCATCTGTCAAGGATATGCAAATAAAAATGACTATCACAAAGCAACGGTGAAAGGAGAGCACAGTGAAGAAATAGTCCATCCAAATTCTTTGCCACTGAACATTTGCGAGAGAAAAAGAAGAGGTAGGAGAATCATCACCTCTTACATGACTTAAATTAGAATAAATTGCATATTATATATATATATACAAACACGATAATATAAACAGAGGTCACAAGATAAGCACACAAAAACTAAGAACCCAACTGTTGCTATGATAAAGTTAAGTTCTTTATGGAACAAAGCACAAGCATGTGACCGCACATATTCTCCATGAACACTAATACGTCATGTACGCCAGACCATCACCTTTCAGAAAATAAACCTATAGTAGTATTGGCCCAAACAGTAGAAAGGAAGCATGACGCAGCTCTAAAGCAGAAAGCATGATAAATGAGCATAAGCAGTGTTAAGAAAAGAAACAAACCAATTGATTTGACCATTTCAACCAGGAACATCTGGCCAATCAACTTAGGAACTTTTAATTAATCATATATAAAGCTACATACAAATTATTATCGACTAACAACTTGTATTTAGTATTAATTTAATATAAAAACATATATTTAACATTAAATTATTTTTAATTGAACATATATTTAATATGAAGTACGTTTGTATCATTACGTACACCTTATTGACCAGGAAGGATAACCTCAGCCAACGTTAATACAACCAAGTATTGTACACACAATGAGGTTTGATACCTCCGCTATTGACATTTCACAGTAACTATGCAGACACATAAGATATGCTACAAGAATTTGATCTACAAATTCAGTAGGGTACAATAACCATCTATTCCAGACATGCTTCACAAGATAAACTAATTAAACACTTGAAAAATGATGACCAATCAAGTACATGTAATATTTTTAGTATAAAAATCATGCACATCTGAATATAGGCAATAGATAGCTAGCATATTATAAAACTATATAACTCACAGGGCAGCGTAGGTTGACTCCAAAAAAATCTGCAACAACTTCTAGGTCACTGTCACTATCACCATTGTCAGTTGCAGTTCCGCCACCAACACAACGACGAACACGAGAAAGAGCATCTTCGAAACATTCACCATCATTCTCCTTGGGAATCATGTTGAGTATCTAGGACAGGCAACATAATAAAGATATGGCAAGTTAGTTTCAGCTGCATAACCATAGAGGGGATTGTAGTTTAAATCATAGTACTAAGCTATATATTATATAATACCATGTGGCCAAAGAAAAAGAAAGTGCCTACTATTGTACTGAGTAGGATAAAATCCATTATCTCAAGTATAACTTCATATTATTTGCACTGAGACTAAAAAACAAAAGAAAATCATAAAAGCATGTCACCCTCATTACCAGCGCAAAACATTTAGATAAATTCAGCCAGATATCTCATTACTTCTTTCCTTCTCAGCTATTCTATTAAAATGGACCCACATTAGGCAAACAAATAGGCAACAGTATGCACAATAAATAAGCCGTAAAGGAACAAAAAAACAGTCGACCATGTTAATAACGTGAAGAATGGAGCCCTTTACATAAGAAAGATTAAAACCAAATAATAAATATGAAAGCCCCAAATCTGATCTCACAATTTCCTTCTTATCTCTTCACTTCTAGATTTTTCCTCTACTGTAGTCTCTCCATTTTTCCCAGCTCATCAAGTCAATCTTTTAAATTACAGCCATGATAAAGCACCATCCTCTCTTCATTATTCAATCTTTTTCTCTCAATTTACTTCATGGATGATAAAGCATTCTTGTTTATTGTGTAGTACTAAGATTTTTAAAGTAATTGAAGAGAGCAAAAGGGAGAAAATGGCCGAATTTAGCAGCATTCTCCCCACTCTATTTTCATTAGATTCCATACCCATTTCAGTGTCGTGCTCACACAGGAACCTCACCCAAAATGCAAAGAAATGATCAATAGGCGGTCAAATGTCTAATCCGTAGTCATTTTTGCAAGAGACGTGAAACATATATCCAACGCGTTCATATGAAAATAACACTGTCAACTATGACAGCACTAAATATATTTGCATTCTGTTCTGCTTTGTGAGCAAACCAATCAACACTGCCTATATTAATCAAAGAACTAGCAGGCATTGGAAAAAAAAACATTACATGCAGAGCTTTTTATTTTGCAAAAAGGATCATATATAATTTTTTACTACAAAAATTCCGAGACAGCAAATCAATCAATCTTGTACTTCCAATGTATGAACAATCCATAGAGGGTTGAAGTTCTGAACATACCTGTTGAACAGTTCGTCGTTTAACTATTCTAACTCCGAAACAGAAGAAGCGAGCATCGCATCCAGTCAAAGTTATCTTGTTAATTCCATCTTTAATACATGGAGTTATCTGACCAGATAATACACAATAAAAAAGTGTTCATACCATGGATGCTTCTTAGGTAACTAACAAGAAGTAACAGGCTTTAAAAAGCACATGCAATAACCTGCCAGCAGGCTTCCCCATCCATTCCAATCACATGCACGCACGTGTAAAGGGTAAATTCTAAGGAGCATATGATTATGTATACATGGTGCGAGGAAAAAAAAAAGCTCTTTTATGGGAGGACAGAACTCACAATTGGACCATCATCACGGCCATTAGCCCCAAGCAATTGTGAGCCAGGTCTATTAATAGCACGAACAGGAACACCTATTTAAAAAACCGTCAGTTACTGATCAAAGTTGAAATAAAAAATTGCATAAAAAATATGTTGAGGTCAAGAAGAATAGAGTTGTAATTAGGAAAAATCTAAGGCAAAAAATGCTAAACATGGTTCTTTCTTTTCATTTTTCCCCTTTTAGCTGGATCCAAGTATGTTTCTCAATAAACAGTAGAAAAATAATTAAGCCGTAAAAGGAGCAATAAACTGCTAAGTAGTCAAAGAAAACCATTAATAATCATACCATTGACCTGTAAATCTGCATATTGAGGCCACTGCATCCTGAATGGAACTTTGTCATTCAGAAGCATGCACCATGCCTATTTGACAAGATGGAAAACAAAAATATCAGGATAAATAACAAAAAGAATTATAACAAACTGCACTTTTTATTTTACACTAGCCAACCTGTACATCATACTCTTGTTTTGCCAGCAATTCCTTGTCTGCTCTGGTCAGTTGGAATGTTTTCTCAACGCTTTGCATTGGATTTGTACTGCAAAATGTAGGATATGAATCACTAAACTAACAAACTACTATGAGCGAGGTCACAAAGCATTAGAGATTAAAGTATAAATATAATGACATTCACACCAAAACAACCTGGAAGTTTACTTGGTTTTTTTTTATCTTTCTTGGGGAGGGGGAAGAGCTTTAAAATTTTCATACAGTACACTCACCCATCAGTAGGGATATTTGCAATCGCCAACTTCACTGGATATAAAGGGTTTGCAATAGTAAGCCAAAAACTGCACATTCAGAACCACATCAGGAATTAAAAGATGTAACATAAAATAAGGGATAATAGATTTAATAATATTTCATAACTCACTAAAGTTATGCCTAGAAAAGGATACACTTGATGCATCCAGATAAAATACTTTCTTTTTTATGAAAGATTACAATTCAAATACTTGATGAAGTGTTTACAGTAGAAAGCAAATATAAGGTGCAGCGAGCACTAACTGCTTGACAAATAGCATCTTTCTTCAATGTTAAAGACGATTCAATATTAACTTTTTGTACATCAATATAGCATTATAGCTACAAATAATCGTATTTTGCAAATTTTCTGAGGTGCTTTTGTAGTCCGGCAATAAGGCACATTGTGCAGGCACACCTAAGCGCACACGTACACAACACTGATTTTATGTGCACTGCAAAAAACTAGTTCCTACATTTCCTCACACTTCTCTCTTTTTCTTCCCTTTCTTTTGCCTAGGTTGTGGGAGGTACAAAATCAAGTTTATATTTACTAAACTTGCATCATAATTACACATTCACACTATCAAAAAGGTTTAACAAGTAATTATTCATTATCCAACCAAACTAAACTATGGATGTCTGCAATGTCAACATTTATAAGGATAGTACACATTCAATTACATGTGAAATATAAGAAATAATTGGCATATTTCTATATCATGACATTAAACTTCAGCCAATAACCAAACTTAACAAGTAAAAAGATTGACCGTCAATGATGAAGTGATCATACATTGGAAGCAAACACACACACACACATAAACAGAGAAGAGACATACGGATCAGCTCGTTTCAGTCGACAAAGTTCACAACAAAAGAAATCAGGAAGTGCCGGATTTCCTTCCATAGGCTTCTCTGGAATTATAACACAACCAATGTGTTGCCATACTTGGCAAGTCCGATCCTCGCACTGAATAGAGAAATGAGAGAGCAAAAAATCAATAATTCAATTTGAGATACAAGAAGCACAATATTTGTAGAGTAAAATAAGACCAGGATATCATCAGGATACATTATCCCTTCTAAAAATGGAGAAAAGCTTATCATACAAATCAGAATTATGAAAAGAAGCAATTATATGTTAATATCTGGATATAATTATAGCAAGAATCACTCAAAAAAGCAGGCAGTAGAAGTAAAAGAACATCAGAAGCATCCCATCTTATAAAATTGCATCAGCGCAAGATTCATATGGAAGTAGACAAACCTAGAAAACTGCATTAGAATACACCTACTGCAGAAAAAGGTCACTGGGAGGACACCTACTTCAGTTTTGAGCTAAATGTCAACCTTGAGGAGATAAAAGGTTCCATTGTAAATTAAAGGGCAAGAAGAAAATCTAGGAGAAAGTCTAAAGTGCACAAGTCTATACGCTTGTTCAAAATTGATCTGTCTTTGCTATCAAATCCAACAAAAGCAGTCAAACCAGTTATCAGAAAAACTAATGACTTCATGAAGAAAAATATGAAGACGTTGCTTACGTGTGCAAGTCAAGGAGCAAAAATCTAAATCATAAAATGACACCACCAAAAGAAAGTAAGGAATACAAAATTATGTATAATACATCATTTGTATCAAGCAAGCACAAATCCCAATTTGAAAAGCCAGAGAATCGATCTTAAATAGGTGGTCATGCCAAAGTCCCAAACAAACAATTGTGACATCCATATCATTTGACATAAAATAATGAGGTCAAGAACATTCAGCTCATTATCATTACCCTGATAATGTTGTCAGACTCCAATGAACTTCCGCAGGGGCAACGAACTTTCACATCTGGTTGGAAGGTATCCTCTACTTCTCCTTTAATTTTAACATTACTGCTGTCTGACACACCCTGCCCCTTTGATGCCAATTCTGTGGCACCAGAAACCTGCATCTTCCTGAGGACAAGAAATACATTTTAAAGAGAGGAAATAGAGTAACGCATCTGGTTACTTCAAAGCATATAATAACCAGATGCACTACATCTGATTAGCCAGCACCATCTTATCTAAAAAGTCAGTCAGTCCTTGTTTGCAGAAGGGGAGAAAAGAAATAGATAATCCAGAACAAATCCCATTATATACGTTTATTTAAATCTTCAACAGAAATGAATTACAAACATTAACACAAACCAGTATGATTGAAAAAATAACACTTTAAGAAGCAATAAAGCAAATCAAATCATATAGCCAGCATCATCTTATCTGAATGGTAAGTCAATATCCTTGTTCACATTAAAATAAAATAATAATTCTGAACTAATCCTATTATAAATTTTTGTATCTAAATCTTCAATAGAAATGAATCACAAATTTAAACATAAACCTGTATATATCATCAACAAGTTTTGCTACATCTTCCTTCCCCACAGGAGTCCTCTTTGCCCACATCTTTGTAACTGGAAAACAGAAAGTAAGCCCAACATAATTATAAAAGCTAAAATCAGTAGTTTCCGAACAGACTTAAGAGCCAAATCTGAATTAATTGCAATCTATGGACAATAGAAAATCAGAAAATAGAATAGTTCAATTAAAAAGCATACAAATTATAATAAAATTAGCAGATCAAAAGGTAAACTGTTGCAATCTCTGTGATCCGGAGAAGCTAGAGCAAACCTAGGCAGAATAACAGGTACATAATTAATATCCTTGATCACATCCCACAGTCCCACTCCCCACACACCCCCTAGAACACAACCAGACACAAATAACTGAGTGATATAAGTCCTACCAAGAACTAAAGCTGAAAACAATATACATTTCACATCAAACAGTATAACTGTGATTGAGTCAAAGACACAATCATATTGACAGCTAAATACTAGCACTCTGACAACATATGTCACAGGCGAGTAAAAGTTATGCTAGAAAGAAACATTTAAAAGATAATATAACCCATAAATATGTATTTCCTTTTCAAACGGAATGGGAGGCTAGGAAAAGAATATTTACCTTGTTCATCAGAGAGAGCACCTAATATCCTCTCGACAAGGTCCTACAAGTGTGATTTACAGAAAGGTTATACATAATCTTATACAATGCAGATAAGTGACGTAAGAACAATTATCACAGCCCCCAAAATTTTTAAGCCCCTTGCTAAATCTGCCAGTAAATAATTTGAAATTTTAGGAGCAACACACTGGAGTACCAATGACCTCACAGACAAACGAGTGAAAACTCATTATTCACCTCTGAACACTCAAAATACCAAAAGGAGCAAAACAAAAGCAGAAGCATGAACAAAATATGAGATGAGAAAAAATCCACCTAACACCTACCCTTTTCAAATAAATAATAATGCGATCTCATCAAACACCGTTAAAAGTTAAAATAGTTAAAATACAGTGCATTATCTAAAGCTTCTGCTAACCTGCTTCTTCCCCTGCTTTGAAAGACCCAATTGAGTGAGAACATCCTTGAGTTCTTTTATTCGAAAATATGCCAATTTATCCTACAATAGGAAAAACATATTGGTATTAGCTTTCCATGCACAATTTCTTTTTAAGATAACCAAAAAAGCACCAATGTAGTAGCATCACGCATAACAAGAAGCAACTGAAAACATGTAAATTTATCTATTGACTTTCAGCTTAAGAATTTAGTCTTATACTCTGACAAACAAAGTAATATAATGAGTACAAAATGCCATTATTTAAGTGAAGGTATAAATAAAGTTAGAGAAGCAGCTGTGCACAGCTGATACTACCTTTCAGCTTATAAAATAACTGAAACCAACAACAGCATCCATAATGAGCTTACTCACAAACTTAAAACTACTTGATTTGCAGAAGCCACTTAAGAAAGTTCAGTATTTGATATCCCCTCTATAATGGATTAATAGATATCCAAACATTAGATTACATTGCAAAAGCCTAGTTGGTTGAATTTGATAAAGAAACAAATAATGATACTATTAACAAAAGTTCAGTTCTCGAACAACTTTCATTAGTTAACTCCTGTATAATTACACTGAAAATATGGGGAAAAAATGTATCTATATTATTTAATGCAAAAAATGAGAAAAATACCTTGCAACTAGCCACCAAATCCATATTCAGTTTACAATCTGTAGCCAAGCAAAAACCAGTAATCAAAAACTTAAAAATCTAAAAAAAAAAAAAGCAATCGATCTAATCATCAATAACCAAAACAAGACAGCTAAATTTTAAATTAAATTAAATTAATCGATCAATAACCAAAAACATAGAATCAATTTAATAAACCTTACGAATTCTCCAATTATGAATAAAACAAAGGAAAATTAAAAGAAAACTTGTGATGGATCGAAGGAAAGTTGGGGAAATAGGGTTCGAGCAGTGGAGGTCGCCGACTTTTTTTTCCCCTTTTTTTCTATTGACCAAAGAGAACCAAGCAGAAGGAACCAATTCCTTTGAAAAAATTTACAAAAGTGACCGGACTTATCGCCGATTATCGAATTCGGTTTTTTGAACGGGAACACGTCCGGGTTTAGTTTCGGTGAAGTTGCGTGTTCATTTTGTAAGATACGCCAGCCTTTTTTTTATTCTTTTATTTGGGAAATTTCGCGGTACTTATGTACGTACGTTGACTCTAGCTAGCGGTTGAATGTGGTTCAGCCACGTCAGTGCTTTTCTGGACTGAGAAATGATGGTGGACCTTTTTTAGCCGTTGATTTTACCGTGAATTTTAAGTTTTTTCTTTGTTAAATTTACATTATCGAGTCTTTAATCCAAGTTAACTTTAGACTTATTACAAGTCAATTAATATATTTTATAAATTAATGTAAATATTTGTTGAACATTAAAATATATTTTTTGATAATTAATAAATTAAACTTTAAATTATATTTATAGTTTAAATGAATATAATATTTGTTCTGTGTATTAATGAGAATATAATTAATAAATTTTTCAACATTTATACTATTATAAAATTATAATAAAGTGGGGGGTCTACCTCATATTTTCGACTGAACAGATGGCGATATCATTATAAGAAGTTTCTTGACGTTGCGGCAATAGACGACATCGAGATGATGCGAATGGGAACATTGCGACGTGGCAATGTATTTCCCACATAAACCATGGTTCTTCTCTCAGTTAAATTCTGCTATCGTTTTAAGTAAATTCTAATTGTTTTAGGGGTATTTTAGTCATTTTAACCCTTTAAAGGAGTCTTGTATCCCTATTTTAAAATGTCAATTAAGAGGCAATTAAATATGTAATATTGCAAGGCTTTTTTTGGAGGCGATAAGATATAATCATAGATGAGTTTTTATGAGAGTTTTCGTGGTAATTACTGTGAGAATTTTGTTCATGTTTTGAAAAAACTCTACGAGAGTTAGGGCTTTGGTTTCAAGGTTTGGATTTATATATTTAGTACATTTAGGTTTATTTTCTTCATATTATATTATCATTTGTTTAACCATTTAGTGAAAAGTTGAAGCATCATTTACTCGTGATTTTTATCCTCTTCGAAGGGAAAGGATTGTATGAAACAGTGACGTCACATCATCATATCCTTTCCAATTTATGATATCGCAGGATAAAAATCTGATGTGGCATAAATCTATTGGAAATAAATCTGATGATGTGGCATAAATCTATTTGAGAAAAGGATTGAATGAAGCATGTATCACATCATTTATGCCACATATCATCATTGTTTCATCCAATCCTTTCTCGAAATAGTTTTTCACATACATAATTGTGTTTTCAATCTTCTCCACCATTTCTATTTTATAATTTATACCGAACAATCTCAACATAAAATTGTTAATTTTTTACTAATATATTTATTTTTAAACAAATGTAATTTAATTTTATAAAAACATTAACAAAATCTAACAATTTTATTTTTAATCATTATATTCATTTAATAATCACTAAACTCTTCAATCATTTTATTCGATTTTTTTCTTTTGTTTTTATGATATTTGTATTTGTTTATGACCCTACAAAACACTTTCTCTAAGCAATAACAGATTTTTAACACGTCTAAAATGTTTATAATTTGGCGTCCAATTATCAAATTTCCACATTTTTGAATAATGTTAAATTATTGATTATAACTTTTTTATCATATTTGGAATTTTTTTATTATTTTAGGTTTTTGCCTAAATTTTTTGTGATCTTTTTCCTGTTTTAAATTAATTAAATGTAGACATTGTAAGGAAGTAATATTTTAATAAATTAATTAATTAATAATGGTAAAAATATTTAAGATTTAAGGTTTGAAGGATGAGTTTTAAAAGATTAATAAATCAATAGTGAAATCAATATTTAGGGTTTAATTTTTTAGGGTACAAAGATAAAAGTAAAACAGAAAAGAGGTTAATGTAAGGGAATATTTAATTTGCTTGTCGATATTTGGAATGCAATTCCTAAATTAGAAAGTCCTTTGCATGATAGCTTGTCTGCACTCTTAGGAGGTATGCTTCAAAAGAGTGCAAATGTCTTTCGATAACAATTCTAACTTCTAATATACAATTAGATGTGTGCATGGGCCGGCCGGTCTAAAAAATGTGTTAGAATTTTGCCCAAGTTCGGCTCATATAAAAATATTAAAACCCAGATCCAGCCCAACCCGTCCGTATTAAATTTTTATAATATTTTATATAATTTTTAAATATATATAATACATCAAAAATATTAAAAAATCAAAATAAATATTCTTCAACAATTTGAAAATAAAATTTTAAAAATATGTAGACTTAAATAATACTAAATAGATGCAACTTAACCAGCAAATACCTTTAAAATAATAACAAAATTAACAAATGTCTCTAAAATAATAACAAACTTAACAATAAAATAAGTTTTATATAATATCTAAACAATAACAACAAAATAATAGAAACATAATAGTAAAATGGTAGTAAAATAAAGAGAAAAACAATAAGAAAATATTATTAAACAATTAATTTTTTTCATTTAATGAATTCGGGCTGGCCCGGGCCCAAAAATGCCTTACCCGAGCCCAACCCATTTTTTTAAACGGGCTTTATTTTTTGTCCAAACCTATTTTTGGGCCTATATTTTTACCCAAATCCTCCCACATTTGGGCCGGACCGATCCGCCCGACCCATGCACACCTCTAAATACAATGAACTACTTATAAACAATTGAAGTCCATTTTGTATTTTGGTCGCAATGACATTTTTGTGGGTAAGTCGATTGGATTCCAGTTTAATTAGGAGGTAACAAAATAGATTCTGGTATTTGATTTTGTTTGTTTATTAATTAGATTTATAATTTATTTGGTGTTGATAAATGTATCACATTACATATTAAAGTTTAAACAATTATGATGTGTTATATTATTGACCGATGCTTAAAAATGAATTTTTTTTTTTCTCGCATATTTTTATGGTTTATATTCGAGGTTCGAGGTTATCTTTTATAAAATAATTAATATATTTTATGTTAAACAAATAATTTACATTAAATTTACTAAATAAAAATAAATTATTTGATTTGGAATAAGTCTAAAGTTAACTTAGACTTAAATTGAAAAAAAATGTAAATTACATTGAAAATCACTAAATTATTAATAAGTTTATGTTTTGAAAAACTGAACTTTAGAAAGTTATAAAATGATTATTGAACTATTTGAAGGTTTCCATTTAAGTCACTAAGCTATTCCGAAGTTTTTTAGTTAAGTCACTGAACTATTCAAGTGTTTTTATTTAAAACATTGGGTTATTAAGATACTAATGAGTTTTAAGCGATGATTCAATGACTAATGCAGTGAATCATACTCATCGATAACTCGAAGAACATATATAAAAAGTCCAAGTGGATCTCACGATCAATATTGAAAATTGGAGAAAAAAACTATTTGAATTTTGATTTGCAAATTCATGACGTTTAAAGTTAGTTAATAAGAAAAACCTAAATTATAGAAGAGAATAGGAAGAAGAACTTTGAATTGGTGCAAGCAATGCAAATAGAAAATGTCATACAACAATAATCTTAACAATCTAGTGACTCAAATAAAAATTTTTGAATAGTGGAATGATATTTTGTAATTTTTTTAAATTAAGTAAATAGTAACTTTTTGGTGTAGTTTATTCATATCCAAAATGAAAAAATCTTGAAAAATTCACGGCAAATTCAACGGCTGAAAACGTCCACCAGACTTCGCACTAAAGTACTGACGTGCCAGAATCAGATCCCAACGATACTTAGATTCAGCGTACGTACAGAAGTACCCCAAAATTACCCGAATAAAAGAATAAAAAAGTACGGGCGTATCTTATAAAACGAACACGCAACTGCACCGAAACTAAACCCGGACGTGTTCCCGTTCAAAAAACAGAATTCGATAATCGGCGATAAGTCCGGTCACTTTTGTAAAATTTTTCAAAGGAATTGGTTCCTTTTGTTTGGGTCTCTTTGGTCAATAAAACAAGGGAAAAAAAGTCGGCGACCTCCACTGTTGGAACCCTATTTCCCCATTTTCTCTTCGATTCATCACAAAATTTCTTTTAGTTTTCCTTCATTTTAATCATAATCGGAGAACCCGTAAGGTCCATTAATTTGATTCTATGTTTTTCTTTGATGATTGATTGATTAATTTAATTTAATTAAAAGTTTTAGCTTTTTTGTTGTGGTTAATACTACTGGTTATTGTTGATTAGATCGATTGGTTATTTTTTGAGAGTTTTAGGTTTTTGATTACTGGTTTTTGCTTGGTTACAGATTGTAAACTGAATATGGATTTGGTGGCTAGTTGCAAGGTATTTTTCTCAAATTTTTTCGTAGTATAATATAGATTCATTTTTCATATTTTCAGTGTAATTATATAGGAGTTAACTAATGAATATTGTTTGAGAACTGAAATATTTATGATATTATATGTTTATTTCTTTATCAAATTCAATCAACTAGGTTTTTGCAATGTAATCTAATGTTTGGATATCTGGTAATCCATTATAGAGGGGATATCAAATACTGAACTTAGTTTGGTAGTGGAGATTTTCTGATGTTCTTAAGTGGCTTCTGAGAATCAAGTAGTTTTAAGTTTGTGAGTAAGCTCATTAAGGATGGTTTTGTTGCTTTCAGTTATTTTTTAAGCTGAAAATTCGTATCAGCTGTGCACAACGGCTTCTCTAACTTTATTTTATACCAACACTTAAATTATGGAATTTTTGTACTTATCATTATATTATTTTATCTGTCAGAGTATAAGTCTAAATTCTTAAGCTGAAAGTAAATATATTTATATGTTTTTGATGCTTGTTAGGCTTGATGCTAATGCATTGATGCCTTTTTTGTTTATCTTAAAAAGAAATTGTCTACGGAGAGCTAATCCCAATATGTTTTCCTATTATAGGATAAATTGGCATACTTCCGAATAAAAGAACTCAAGGATGTTCTCACTCAATTGGGTCTTTCAAAGCAGGGGAAGAAGCAGGTTAGCAGAGGCTTTAGATGATGCTTTGTATTTTACTTGGTTCATCCTCTTGTTTGGAATGCTTCTGTTGAATCTTGTTCTTATTGCCCTGTGTTCATGGTTCCCTGTTTTTACTTTTTTTTTTATTTCTCTGCATATAGCTAGTAAATATTTTAACTTTTTAACAGTTTTTGGTGAGATCACATTATTATTATTTGTAAAGTGTAGGTGTTAAGTGGATTTTTTACTTCTCTTTTTCTCTTCATGCTTGTTCTTTTTGTTTGCACCAAATGTTATTTTGAGTGTGCCGAGGTGAATCGTGAATTTTCACTCGTTTGGTGTGTTGCTCCTCAGTTTTTAAACTATTTACTGGCAGCAGATTTAGCAAGAGCCTTAAAAATTTTGGGGGCTATGATAATTGTTCTTTTGTCAGTTATCAGTATTTTTAATATAATTTGCAACCTTATGGTGTAGGATTATGTTTGACCTTTCTGTAAATCTCACTTGTAGGACCTTGTTGAGAGGATATTAAGTGCTCTTTCTGATGAACAAGGTAAAATATTCTTTTCCTAGCTGTTCCTTCTGTTTGAAAATATTCTTTTCCTAGCGGTTCCTTCTGTTTGAAAAGGGAGCTTGTAGCCTCCATAGTAATTTATGGATTATTTCTTTTAAATCTTTCTTTCTGGCACTACTTTTGCCATCTTGTGACATATGTCATCAAAGTGCTAGTATTTAGCTGTTGATATTATTGTGTCTTCAACTCAATCATAGTCATACTGCTGGATGTGAAATGTATATTGTTTTCAGTTTTAGGGTGTAGGTCAGGTGCGGGGTCGCGGGATGTGATCAAGGATAGTAATTTTGCACCCGTAATTCTGCCTAGTTTTACTTTTCTTCTAGTTTCTCAGGGTCACCGATATTGCAGCATTTAACCTTTTGATCTTCTAATTTCAGTATAATTTGTTGACATTCCAATGGCTCTTTGTAATTTTTTTTAAGAGTGCAGTGTCTTGGGGAAGGGTTGTAGACGAGTATGCTTTTCAGTTGAATTTTCACATTTTCTGATTTTTAGTGTCATTAGACTGCAATTAATTCAGATTTGGCTCTTAAGTCTGTTCAGAAACTACTACGTTCTGCTTTTATAATAATGTTGGGCTTGCTTTCTGATTTTCAGTTACGAAGATGTGGGCAAAAAGGACTCCTGTGGGGAAGGAAGATGTAGCAAAACTTGTTGATGATATATACAGGTTTGTATTCAAATTAGTTTGGAATTAGTTTTTTTCCCCCTTCTGCAAATGAGGACCGACTTACCATTTAGATAAGATGATGCTGGCTGACTGGATTTAGTATATCAGGTTATTATATGCATTGATTTTCTTTACTTCCTCTGTCTGAAGTGTATTTCTTGTCCTCAGGAAGATGCAGGTTTCTGGTGCTACGGAATTGGCATCAAAGGGACAGGGTGTGTCAGACGGCAATAATGTTAAATTTAAAGGAGAAGTAGACGATCCCTTTCAACCCGATGTGAAAGTTCGTTGTCCTTGTGGAAACTCATTGGAGACTGACAACATTATCATGGTAATGATAATGAGCTTAATGTTCTTTTCCTCATTTTATGTCAAATGATATGGATGTCACAATTGTATGTTTGGCATTTTGGGGTGACCACCTATTTAAGATTGTTTCTCTGGCTTTTCAAATTGGGATTTGTGTTTGCTTGATACAAAATAATATATTATGCTCAATTTTGGACTATTTACTGCCTTTTGGTGGTATCGTCTTATGATTTAGTATTTTTGCACCTTGACTTGCACACGCAAGCTAAGTCTTCAAATCTCTATCCATGAAGTTGGTAGTTTTTCTAAAATTCCTGAGGCTGTGGTCTTAATGAATCTAATGACTGGTTTGACTGATTTTGTTGGATTTGATAGCAAAGGCCAATTTTGAACAAGTGTATAGACTCGTGCACTCTAGACTTTCTCCTGGATTTTCTTCTTGCCCTTTTAATTTACGATGGAACCGTTCATCTCCCATAGGTTGACATTTAGCTCAAAACTGAAGTAGATGCCTTTCCCAGTGGCCTTTTTCTGCAATAGGTATATTCTAATTCAGTTTTCTAGGTTTGTCTACTTTCATACAAATCTCGCCCTGATGCAATTGCATGATATAGTTTGCTTCTGCTGTTTTTTTTTACTTTTATTGCCTGCTTTTTATTGTTTCTATTCATAATTTCAATTTGTATCATATGCTTTTCTCCATTTTGAGAATGGATTCATGAATTCTGAGGACATTGTTTTCTTATTTTCCTCTACAAAATTGTGCTTCTTGCATCTTAAATTGAGTTATTGATTTTTTGCTTTCTCTCATTGCTCTATGCAGTGTGAGGATCCAAGATGCCAAGTATGGCAACACTTTGGTTGTGTTATAATTCCAGAGAAGCCTATGGAGGGAAATCCGGCAGTTCCTGATTTCTTTTATTGTGAGCTTTGTCGACTGAAGCGATCTGATCCGTATGTCTCTCCTCTGTTTATGTGTGTCTGTGTTTGCATCCGTGTGCTTCCAAATTGTGTGATCACTTCATAATTAATGATCAGTCTTCTTACTGGTTACAGTTTGGTTATTGGCTGAAGTTCAATGTCATAATATAGAAATATGCCAATTATATTTTGTAGTTCAGATCTAACTGAATGTGTTCTATCTTTATAAATGTTAACATAACAGACGTTTGTATATTAGTTTGGTTGGATAAAGTTTGTTATTAGGATGCAAGATTTGTAAATATTATCTTACTTTTGTACCTTCCACAACCTAGGGAGGAAAAAGGGGAAAAAGAGATAAAGTGTGAGGAAATGTAAGAACTAGTTTTTGGTAGTGCACATAAAATCAGTGTTGTATAGGGGTGTTCTTAGGTGTGCCTGCACATTGTGCCTTAGTGGTGGACAACAAAAGCACGTCAGACAATTTGCAAAATACTGTTATTTGTAGCTATAATTCTATGCCTATATTGATGTTCAAAAAGTTAATACTGAATCATCCTTAATATTGAAGAAAGATGCTATTTGTCAAGCAGTTAGTGCTTGCTGCACCTTATATTTGTTTTCTACTTTGAACACTTCATGAAGCATTTAAATGGTATACAATTGTATGTATCTAGTATCCATCTGGATGCATCAAGAATATCCTTTTCTAGGCTTAACATTAGTGAGTTAGGAAATACTGTTAAATCTGTTATACCTTGATTTTATGTTACATCCTTTTAAATCTTGATGTGGTTCTGAATGTGCAGTTTTTGGCTTACAATTGCAAACCCTTTATATCCAGTGAAGTTGGCGATTGCAAATATCCCTACTGATGGGTAAGTTTACTATATGAGAAATATTAGAGCTCTTCCCCCTCCCCAAAAAAGAACAGAAAAACAATTTCCAGGTTGTTTTGGTGTGAATATCATTATACTGTAGTCTCTAATGCTTTGTGACCTCACTCATAGTAGTTTGTTTAGTGATTCATATCCTGCATTTTGCAGTACAAATCCAATGCAAAGTTTGGAGAAAACGTTCCAAATCACCAGAGCAGACAAGGAGTTGTTGTCCAAACAAGAGTATGATGTCCAGGTTGACTAGTGCCAAAAAAAGTGTGCAGTTTTGTATATTGCTTTTTGTTATTTATCATGATATTTTTGTTTTTCATCTTGTCAAATAGGCATGGTGCATGCTTCTGAATGACAAAGTTCCATTCAGGATGCAGTGGCCTCAATATGCAGATTTACAGGTCAATGGTATGAGTATTAATGGTTTTTCTTTGACTACTTAGCAGTTTATTGCTCCTTTTACGGCTTAATTATTTTTCTACTGTTTATTGAGGAGCATACTTGGATCTAGCTAAAAGGGAAAATAAAATAAAAGAAAGAAGCATTTTTAGTTTTTTTTGCCTTGGATTTTTCCTAATTGCAACTTCGTTCTCCAGCTCGAAATCAATATAATTTTTATGCATTTTTCTGTTTCAACTTTGATCAGTAACTGACAGTTTTTTAAACAGGTGTTCCTGTTCGTGCTATTAATAGACCTGGCTCTCAATTGCTCGGGGCTAACGGTCGTGATGATGGTCCTATTGTAAGTTCTGTCCTATAATCATATGCTCCTTAGAATTTACCCTTTACATTTTCCTGCATGTGTTTGGAATGGATGGGGAAGCCTGCCGGCAGGTTATTGCATGTGCTTGTTAAAGTCTGTTACTTCTTGTTAGCTACCTAAGAAACATCCATTGTCTGAACACTTGTTTATTGTGTATTTTGTGGCCAGATATCTCCATGTATTAAAGATGGAATTAATAAGATAACTTTGACTGGATGCGATGCTCGCGTGTTCTGTTTTGGAGTTAGAATAGTTAAACGACGAACTGTTCAACAGGTATGTTCAGAACTTCAACCCTATATGGATTGTTCATACACTGGAATTGCAAGATTGATTGCTTTGCTGTCTGGGAATTTCTGTAGTAAAAAATTATATATGTTCCTTTTTGCAAAATAAAAAGCTCAGCATATAATTTTTTTTCCAATGCCTGCTAATTCTTTGATTACTCTAGGCAGTCTAGATTGGTTTGCTCACAAAGCAGAACAGAATGCAAATATATTTAGTGCTGTCATAGTTGACCATGTTATTTTCATTTGACTGCATCGGATTTATGTTTCATGTTTTCTGCAAAAATGACTACAGATTAGACATTTGACTGCCTATTAATTATTGCATGGCATTTTGGGTGAGGTGCTTGTGTCAGTATGATATTGAAATGGATATGGGATCCAATAAATTAGACTGGGGAGAATGCCACTAAATTAATTTAATTGGTTTCCTGAGGAAAGCTTTTTGGCCAACTTTTTTTTCCCTTTTTGCCTTCTTCAATTACTTTAAAAATCTTAATACTACCTGATGAAGAAGAGCGTGTCATCAATGAAGGTAATCGGAGGAAAAGAATGAAGAACAAAGAGAGAATGGTGCTTTATCATGGCTGTATTTTAATAATTAACTTGAAGAGCAAAACTGGAGAGATTACTGTAGAGGAAAAAACTAGAAATGAAGAGAAGGAAATTGTGAGATCAGATTTGGGGCTTTCTAATCTTTGTCATGCAAAGGCCTCTATTCTTCACTTTATTAACATGGTCAACTGAGTTTTTTTTTTTTTTTGGTTCCTTTATGGATCATTTATTGTGCATACTATTGCCTGTTGGATTGCATAATATGGGCCCCTTTCAATATAATAATTGAGAATTTAAGAAGTAATGAGATTTCTGCTTGAATTTATTTAAATGTTTTGGGCTGGTAATGAGGTTTACATGCTTTTATGATTTTGGTTTGTTTTTTAGTTTCGGAACCAAAAATATCTAGTTTTAGCTTGAGATAATGGATTTTCTCCTACTAATGGTAATATTAGGCACTTTCTTTTTCTTCGGCCACATATTATCATTTGGCTTAGTACTATAGATTTAACTACAAACCCTGCATGGGTATGCAGCTCAAACTAACTTGCCTATCTCTACTATAATTCCTAGATACTCAACATGATTCCCAAGGAGAATGATGGTGAACGTTTGGAAGATGCTCTTTGTCGCGTTCGTCGTTGTGTTGGTGGTGGAACTGCAACTGACAATGGTGATAGTGACAGTGACCTAGAAGTTGTTGCAGATTTTTTTGGAGTCAACCTACGCTGCCCTGTGAGTTATACAGTTTTATAATATGCTAGTGATCTATTGCCTATATTTCTGCTGATGTGCACAATTTTTGTTCTAAAAATATTACATGCAATTGATTAGGCATCATTTTTCAAGTATTTAATTAGTGTAGTTTGTGAAGCATCTCTAGAATAGATGGTTATGTGCCCTGCAAAATTCATGGATTGAATTCTTGTAGCATCACTTATGTGTTAGCTTAGTCACTGTAAAATGTTAATAGTGGAGGAATCTAACTTCTTCATGTGTACATGGTTTTCTTAATATTGGTAGAGGCTATTATGCATGGTTATGAAGGTGTACTTCATGTAAAAAATTACTTGATGCTACATTGAGGCACTTGTGCATGGTCATTAATGAATAAAAACCGTACTGGAGGTGAAATTGTGACACCCCTGGTTCAACCGGTTGAACCGGAGTGTTCAGTTAAAAATAATTTAGTATTAAACATATGTCTTTTATATTTAATATTCAATACAAATTATTAGTTGATAAGAATTTGTATGCCTTTACATATGATTAATTGGAAGTTCAAATCTCATCACTTGTAAATAATAAAATTAACAAAAAAATGGTTATCTACTGTGTTAGTTCATGTACCTGGATAGATATTCAGTGCCAACCAATTTGAATGGACTATTTCTTCACTGTGCTCTCTTTTTATCGTTGCTTTCTGATATTCATTTTTATTTGCATATCCTTGACAGATGAGCGGCTCAAGAATGAAGGTCGCTGGAAGGTTTAAGCCTTGCGTTCACATGGGTTGTTTCGATCTTGAAGTTTTTGTGGAGCTTAACCAACGCTCTAGGAAGGCAAGCTACAATATTACAGTGTTTGTTATTTTTTGTAATTCTTTCAGGCTTTTTGACAAGCATTAGCATAAATGCAGTGGCAGTGCCCAATTTGCTTGAAGAACTACTCGCTGGAACACGTTATAATTGATCCTTATTTTAATCGCATCACATCCAAGGTCAGTACCCTGTTTTATATGTATCTTCATGATGTCAATTTGTGATATTGATGATCAGCTATCATACAGATGAGCAATTGTGGCGAAGACATTACCGAGATTGAGGTCAAGCCTGATGGTTCTTGGCGTGCAAAGGCTAAAAGTGAAAACGAACGCAGAGAGCTTGGTGATCTTGCACTATGGCACTCTCCTGACAGTACCCTATGTGAATCAGGCAGTGTGGAGGATAAGCCAACAGCTGAAATTTCGAAGCAGATCAAACTTGAAGGTACTTCTGAAGGACAGACAGGTTTGAAACTCGGAATAAAGAAGAATCAAAATGGGTACTGGCAGTTTAGCAAGCCTGAAGACTTGAACAACTCTTCTGCTAGTAGATTACAAGACAGGCTACGTCATGAGCAAAAATTTTTACCAATGAGCAGCAGCGCTACCGGAAGTGGTAAGGATGGTGAAGATGCCAGCGTAAATCAGGATGCTGGTGGAACTTATGACTTTACAAGCAACGGGATTGAACTTGATTCTGTGCCTCTGAACGCAGATTCAGCATATGAATTTACTGACCAAAACCAATCTGCAACAGCAGGAAATGCAGAAGTTATTGTTCTTAGTGATTCAGATGAAGAGAATGAAATATTGATATCTCCTCCAACTGTGTATAAGGATAATCACGACCAAAATGATGGTGGGGGACTTGGTTTTCCGGTTGCACCTCCTGGAATTTCTCATCCATATTCAGAAGAACCACCTCTTGGGCCTGCTGCTAATTTGGGTCTTTTTACTCCCAATGCTGAATTCGACATGCCTCTGTGGTCATTACCTTCGGGATCTCAAGATGGTTCTGGGTTTCAACTATTTAATACAGATCCGGATGTTGCAGATACCTTAGTTGATCTGCAGCGAAGTTCTCTCAATTGCCCTTCGACAATTAATGGTTATCCATTGGCTCCTGAGACAACAATGGGATCTACAACTCTAGTCCCTGCTTGTTCCATTGGTCAGGTTGATACAAATCTAAATGACAGCTTGGTTGACACTACCCTCTTTGGTGGAGAGGATCCCTCACTTCAGATATTTCTTCCAACGCATCCTTCAGGAGCATCAGCAGAGTCTGTTTTGAGAGATCAAGCTGATGTATCGAATGGCATCCGTACCGATGATTGGATCTCACTTAGGCTTGGAGGTGATGCAAGTGGCGGCCATGGAGACTCGACAACTGTGAATGGATTGAATTCAAGGCAGCCAATACCTTCCAAAGAGCGTGCTATGGACACTGGTTAGTTCCCTTGCTCTTTTGGGAAAAGTGCTATAGTAAAAATTTGGAAAAAAATGTATATACTTGTATCTGGCACACAAGTTTGAGATTAGTAATTCACTGCATTAGAATTTTTCCTAGCTCCATCACTGTTCTGAAATTTCTAGTATTGATTGTTACTTCCTTATGCAGCTTCTCTGTTGCTTGGTATGAATGACAGTAGAAATGGGAAGTCAAGTAGGCAAAGAACAGAGAGCCCTTTCTCATTTCCTCGGCAAAAACGGTCAGTTCGACCAAGATTATATCTCTCTATCGACTCAGACACCGAGTAATTGTGTTAGCATAAATTTAGGCAACTTGTGGATAAATTTGGTGATCACTCATGAAGAACTGGACTTGCATTTCAGTTAAAACACGAAATTAAAATTTTCAGAATGAAAGTGCTGCCAAATTAAAAAGAAGGGGGCAGCTTCAACGTTGCAGTGTTGATGACTTTTCCGAGGTGAGGTCGGAACAGTAGGCCTTCAATACCTGTAAGTGTTGAAATCTCAGATTCTAATACTAGTTTATTCTAGGTGTGGTAGCATAAAACAAGCAGTTTTTACCCTAGAGTTAAAAAGCACAGAGAGAGGTCGTTTTTGAGTAAAAATGTACAGTTAAATTGGAATTTTAGGTAAATGGATATGCATGCAGTTGTGGGGGGTGAAGTGAGCACAAAAAGATTTCACCCATTTTGCCTATTTTTTGGTCTAAAAGACAGTTGGGATGAAATAGATTTGTAAATTCACTTAAATTCATAGAGAAACCCCTTTTTTTATTTTAATTGTATTCCCCTTTTGGCTGAAAATTTTCCTTTGGCATTGCTGCTATATATTTAATAGATGAATGTATAGCTTTGTTATGGTGCATGACACTTAGGATCTGGTATGATTTTTATTGTTATTATAGGGGTTCATGGAAATCGGATCTAGTTGGGTCAAGCTGTTGGCATGTATAATATTGATCAATATCGTCTATATTTTGTTTACATATATGATATCATTATTTGTAAAACAGTTTATCACCTAATTTTGGATTTTTAATCACTCAATTATGAAATAGACTCAACCGTTTGTAAACTTTTTTTTTTTTAAGTTATAAAATGTTGATTTAACTATTAAATTGTCTTTTTTGTCATCTAATTATTTTGAACTTTTGGGTGTTTTATACTTTTATATTAGTCAGCTGAGTGAGTTTTCCCTTGCAATTTTGGTTTCTAGTATTCATATTTCTTCGTAAAAGAATAGTGTTTTAGATTCTTTTCATAAATTTTTAAACATTATTGTTATTATTTATATTATAATGATATCCATGTCTTGTTAAAAAATGCGAAAATTAATTCTTTTAAATAGTTGTTATAAAAGTGTCTTGAAAATTTCATATATATATTTTTAAAAATTAAAAACTTCAAAAAATTAATCGAATGATTGTTGTATAATTTTGTCTTTCACCTTCTGCATGTCTGGTAATATAACGTAAAATAATAGAAATTATGTGAACAGATATCAGATAAAATATTTTATCCCAAAACATAGAAGATGAAGTTCAAGTTTAGCAAGAAGGAAGAACATGAAACTGCAACAGTAATGTGAAAAGGGCTAACAAAGTCTTAGTCTTCATTTTCAGGTCGAAGAACTGAGAGCAAATTCAAAGCTGAAGAGCCAATATGCATTCCTCGAACTATGCCTCCATATCCATCTTTTATTCTGTGGCACAATAACAATATTGAATCCCACAGTGCTGTTCTCCCCTGAAAAACATATACATGCCATCAAATTATTTGATGAAACTTAACCTCGGGACTAAAATTCATGTCAGACACATCCACTATCCAACACATTACTGAATCCAAGTAACATAGCATCTAACTCGTATGTGTTTACATCTTTTCCATCAGCCAAAGATGTCCAAATGAATCTTAACCATCCAACTATGACGATACTACATTTCCAACGAGATTAACGAGAACTGCAAGTATTCACCCTTATATCATCTTTATATGCTGACATGGAATTTCTTTAGTAGTTATTAATAATTATTTCATGCTATTTACTACCTATGAAAAAGTAGTTAAAATAGAGCTTTACCTGAAGAGAGAACTGCGATTTCTTGTCCCAGTATAAGGCAAAAAGGGAGAGACTGTTTCCCTATTGCCAGTATGCAAGCTCCAGGATGAAGAGTCGAAGGAACACCAGATACAATAGCAATGTACTTCTCTGGAATCCTGTCTCTCGGCAAGGTTCCGAAGAACAAGGGGTTCTTACTAGATTGAGCTCCAGCATACGAAGTCGGGTCCACATGTAACATCCATTTTGGATGCTCTAGAAATGCGCAAAACAGGTACAAGAGTAAGTGAGAATCAGTTGGTAGTTCGTGAGTCCATTTCTTGTTCTTTTTATCATAAACATCCCCATTTCCTTGATACTCGTAATTCTTCAAACAGGTTCCTTCAGCAAGTTCTGTGCAAACAAATAGTAATTCCGTAATTTAGGTACACTCAAAAGTCTACCAATGCAAAACAGAAACCGAACATCAAAGGGACTGTTGAGAATACCTCGAATTCTTCGTACTGTATAATCAGCTCTCACACTGTTTTGTGGCAGCAACCCCTTCATCCACTCACCTTTCATCAATGCCTGAAGCTTTTGGTGTTCGGTAATGGCATCAATACACTCCTGCATAACGGGGATAAAAGGATTTTGTTGAGGGAATTGTAGTTGATTGGCTATAGGCTTAGCTGCATTTTATCAAAAAAAGTACCATTAGCTAGATCGATAAAACTTAACAAATGTAATAAATAAATAAATGACAGACAGCATCGGGATAACTTACGCGTGGATGCCTCAAGAGTTTGAACAAGAGTTGCACGTAATTGATGGAGTAGCCCTTCTTCCTCAAGAGTGAATGATGGTTGCCATTCCTTCGACCTATCAGGCGGAGACAAAACAGCCGGATTTCCATTGGTTGATGGATCATTTCCTAATTGATTAATGGTTACAGAGATATTGAGTTTAGCAGCCGCTTTCATTACCTATAAGCAGCAGAGGACTTGTGAATCTCGTAATTAAATATTTCCTGGGATTCCTCTCAAAATTATTAAAAACATCATAAAGCTAAAACAGACACTACATAACATAACATGACGAGATTATATGGTGAGACACAAACGATAGCATAGATGAGCAAATGAAAAACCTGAATGTGACTGGTTTCAATTTTGTTCAGTAGAGGGTTTAGTAGAACCGAAGAAAACCATTGTCTGAGTCGATCACGCCAGTGCTCGATTTGAGGATAGATTCCCAAATGCTCAAAAGCTTCAACATACTCTTCCATTGACATTGGAGGTGGAAGCTCCCTTCTCCTTTCTTCGGAGGAGTGGTAAATTTTTGTGAACCAGGAGACATCCTCACAGGCCTCAGTGGTGTACTTCTTGTAGTTCCAGATGTATTAGCTGAACTTGCAACAGTATTCGGACTAGCTACTCCGAATCCACTGATGGTTGGAGGTGGGGTAGCTAGTTTTCCTGCTGATTCGGTGATTTTCTCATCTATTTCGGCAAGAAACTGTTCAAGTTGCTCTTCTGTTGTAATTTCTTTGGCATAGGAGGATCGCTTAGTGGACCATGGGGTTTTCACTAGAGGCTCTTGTCCCGGTGAAGTTTGACGAGAAGATAATGACGAAGTGGATGCCGGAACAAGATATAATGAAGAAGGGGAGCCCTGGGATCTGGATGGTGTAGCAAAAGGGCTCATCTTATTTCCACCGCTGGTATTTGATTTGTTAGAGCTAGCTAGAGACTTACGATCTGAGCCACTAATTGATGGATGAAGTGGTACAAGAACATCCGAAGAAGATGATGCTGCCAGGGGTTTGGACTTGGGAGGTTTCTTAGAAGAATCTGGTGCAACTTGCTCAACCTTCGATTTTACTCCTAAAAGCCCCAGCTGACGCTTTGTTAGGTTAGGTTGATTTTTAGTTCCTTTTGAAGGAGATACAAGTGACAAACAACTACTGGTGCTCTTGCTTCGATGCCAAGAGATAGCTTTGAATAAGGCAAAAACCGTTCCCACAAAAACTACACCTGATGCAACTTGTACTGCCTTGGCAAATATATCTGAAGCACCAATAACACATATTTCAATAACAGGAAGTAGAGCACCTAAATTCAAGAATCAAAGGAATTCAATCTGCAAATGATGACTTACGAGCCACTTCATCTGACAAATTTCCGAACTTAAATTTATCAGCGAACCCATTTCCACTACATCAATGTGAGATAAAATGATTGTGTTAGTGAAATGAAAACATATTCAAATCAAAAGAAAAGTATAGACAAGAAAGATAGACAAAAGTCGGTAGCATTTAAAAGGTTAGTTTTCTCCATTTGAAAGCAGTGTCAAGGAAGAAAAACTCAAATTTGGCTAGATGATTATCAAGTCGAGCTCAAGCAGTTGACCAAGTCAAACTTGAGTATCCTTATGTTCTATTCAAGTAGCTTGACAATGTAATAGCCTTTTAAATTTATCATATCAATACAAACTTTGAGCCTAAAAAATCCAAGATTGAAGTGAAACATGAGAATCAAACTCATATTTACAAAATAAAGAGCTTAATTGATCGTATTCAAGCAAGTTCGAGTTGTTTGATTTTTATCTCGAATCGAACTCAACCTTAAAAGGTGAAAACAGAACGAGTTAGACACAAGTTTTCGAGGTTCAAATTTTGAACCGAACTAGAATTCCTTACTGCTTGAGCTCAAACTCTGACTTCGATTACACCCCTAAATCCTACTAATTACCTAACCCTAATCCTATATCTACTTGTCTCTTACTAAATGATGCATATTGGCCTGCAACAATCCACAACATATCATCGAACTACCTTTCCATTGATGATTCCCTTACAAACCTCGGCTTTCTTTTAAGTATTCATTGAAACAAAAAGGTTCGTTTGATGCATTTTTCTTCAGAAACAAAATGCATATCCATCACTAGAGAGAAGAAAAAAACCCATTTTGCTTAATCCCTCCTAGAACCCTAAAACAACCGCCATATGTATAAAATGTATGTATGTATAGCAGGAAAAGACTTGAAACTACTGCGTTTACTGAAACAAAAGAAAAAAAACCCAAAAAGGGGAAAGTAAAGAACCTGTAAATTGTGGAGAGGAGAGCAAATGCAGAAGCAGAGGAGAGAGAAAGGATACAAAGAAAAGTTGATTTAGAGGGCTTTAAACTTGTCGCCGTTAAAGCGGCGGACAACGTGGGGTTTTGGTAGACAGAGAACTTAGAGGGCTTCAACGGCGGCGAACCCCTGTCTTGGCCGGCGGCAGCTTCCATGTTTTAACCGCGAAATTAGGGGATTTTAAAAGAGATTTGTTTTTTTTTCTGGGTTTATGGCACCCCGCTCTGTTCTCTAGCAGCTTTAGGAACTTAAGCACAGACTGAACAGTCACATTGGTTTCAAAAAAAGAGCTAGGGTAAAATACAACTAAGGTATCGAAATTATTAATAAATTTATATTTTGATCATTTAATTTTAAAAATATCATTAAATTTTTTAAAATTTTATTTAAATCACTAAATTAAATTATTAAAAAAAATTTATTTAAGTCATTAAATTATTAGAGTTTTTTTCTTAAATTTGATCGGTAAACTCCAAACGACAACTTGATGATCAATTCCAAACGATAATTTGACGATTAGTATGGTAAAATAATATCTATCAATAAGTAAAATAATATATCTAATATTTAAGTCAATCTAACGGTTAGTGTCGGTTTGAAAAGAAAATTATTTAGTCTTTAGTTTGTAAATTCGTAACATTCAAATGTGTTTCATAAAAAAAATTGAATTGTAAAAGAAAAAGAGAATGAGAACTTTTAATTGGTGTAAGCGATACAAATTAAAAAGGCTATACAACAAGAACTTTAATAATCCTACGATTTAAATGAAAACTTTTAAATAGTTTAATAATCATTTTGTAATTTTTAAAGTTAAATGACTAAAACATAAAGTTACTAATAATTTAGTAACTTTAGATGTAATTTATCCAATGAATTAATATAACTTTTAGCCTATTAACTTCAATTAGATCACAATTTATTTATGTATTTAAATTTTATTTTACTCACAATTTAATTTATTTATTTTATTTTAATAAATTAAATATTTAATATGTTATTATTAATTAATTTTAAATTATACATTTCTTATTTATCATTAGCGTAAATAGAATTTCTAGTATTTATATTAAATTACAAATTAAAATTTAGAATAAATTATCTATATTTAACCTAATCATTTCAATGCTCGAACCTTCTCGAGCAACCTATAAATAACCGTTATAATTAAATTTATTACCCTTTTACCCTCCCATTTTCTCGCCTTTTATCTTCTATCTAAGAGAAAAAAAAAAATTAAAGGAGAAAAAGGGCAAAAAAAGAAAAAAATATCATTTCCTTCAACCAAAGTAGACCAAACCATGCCAAGAGGTTCATCGCAGTCGCAATCCTCCACTTCCTCCTCCACGTCCCGGCCGGGCGTTATGGCTCCTCGCGGTTCCGCGGCCGCAGCAGCTGGCATGCGCCGCCGGAGGATCGTCGGAGGTTCTTCATCGGCTACCGCCTCTGGATCCGTTGGTTCCGGTACTGGGGGCAACATGCTTCGATTCTACACCGACGATGCTCCCGGATTGAAGATCTCACCTACCGTCGTCCTCGTCATGAGCCTTTGCTTCATAGGTTTCGTCACGGCTCTTCACGTTTTCGGCAAGCTGTATCGCGCCAAAGCCGGAGCTGGACCGTGAGGGTCTTGGCTCGGACCTGATCCTCTTTCTATTCGGATCTCCGATCCGTTACTGAACCGGTAACTGAATTTCCGCTTCACTCCGCTCTTCGTTTCTTTCCTTGTTTGACCGTTTTCGGCGTTTAGTCTCTGTAAATAATGATGGCAAGCTTGGAACTATACAGTACTTTTGAAGGTCGTGAACCTTTTTAATTTGCGTTCAAGTTTGATAAAATGAATATGCTTTTTCTCTTTGAAGTTCTTGGGGCTGTTCCCTCCTTTTGCTAGCTTTAATCCAAAACTGAGGTCTTTCACGCTCGTTTTTTAGTTTTTAAGGTATATGGCTTGGCTGCTAGTTTCCTTTAATAATTTAGGCAAATATCGGTTTGAACATTTGAGTCACGCAATAAATGTCGCATGTGACTCTTCCAATTACTTTTATTTAAATAATTAATTTAAATTTAAATTTTTATTGATCCGATCCGGTTTTGAAAATAGTGTTTCATTATTATTTTAGATTTTTAGGTTTAAATTTTATCGAGTAAAGATTGATCGGTAAAATGATTGAACTAGATGAATCGATAACTTAACCCGTTCAAGGATGCAAAATCATCATTTAAACAAAGTTTGTTACATAAAATACCTGTCGGAACCATTTTTTGTTGGAAAACGGGCCGACTTTAAGAGGAAAAACGGAGTCGCCATCAATCATTTTTGAAGTGTGATTGGGTCACTTTAGAAAACATTTTGGTCTACGAGTTTTAAAAAAAAGGGCTCGGGAGTCGGTTACGCACGAGGAAGAATTAGCACTCTCGTAATGTCCAAAATTAGTACCGTGTTGATTAATTAATGTCTTTAATATCGAAAATTAGAAAATATTTTAAAATATGAATCTTTAAAAATGTTTAGATAACTCATATCGGATATCGAAACTCTTTTGTTCTGAAAAGTTGAAATACCACATCTAGCACGATAGGACACGATGTTTCAAATTATCGATATTAAGATCATGATTTTCAACATTCTTGTCTTGCAATTTTAAAAGGATATTTTATTATTTGGCCAAACTAAAAATCGAAATCCAGCACGGTTGGGCACGATTCCTTGAATTTTTAATCATGAAATATTACCTTTATTTAAGAAACACGATAAAAGAATCTTTGAAGGATATTTAGTTGTTTGGACGAACAGAAAATCAAAACCCAGCACGATTGGGTACGAATCTTTCGAACTTTCAAACACGAAACATTGCCTTATTTCTAAAAACATGATCAAAATCTTTAAAGGATATTTAGTGATCTAGACGAACGGAAAATCGAAATTCAGCACGATTGGGCACGATTTCTCGAACTTTCAAATACGGAATATTACCTTTACGAAACCTCTTTATGAATTTTTGATAAAAATAAAAAAATGTGAGAATGTCGACACGCTAATAATGAGGAATAAATAACGATGAATGCAAAAATGGGAAAGAACTATAATATTATGATAACAATAAATAATATGACAAATGAAACAAAAGTAATAATTCTACTACTAATGAAACTAACGAATATAAAAAAGATAAGCATAATAATAAATATAATAATAAAATAATAGTAACCATATTAAAAGTGATGGTGTCAATAATAGAAATAATAGTAATAAATATAATATACGTAAAAAGAATTAATAATAACATAATAGGAAAAAATGATATGTAGTAATAATAATAATAACGAAAAAATTTAAAATAAAATAAAATAATAAGAATAATAAGAATAGAAATAATATTAAATTTAATAGTAATAACAAAAAGTAGCAGCAAATGAACAAAAGTAAGACCAATAATAAAAGTAATAGAAGTAACAATAGAATTGGTAGAAAAATAATAAAATAATAGTAGTACTAATAATAATAAAAGTAATAGTATAAAATAGTGTTAGAAATAAATAATAGTAGTACTATTGGAAAAAGGAAAAAAATAATAATAAATAGCTGTAAGGCCCAATTTTTCTTTCGAGGCCCAAAGAAAATGAAGCCCAAAATTACAATTCAAAGACACAGCCCAAATCCAAATCAGAATAGAAATAAAAAAGAAGAAACCCTAGCAGATGGGTTAGCCACAAGACAAGGCCTCTCGTCATCTCAACGTCAGCCGAACACCACGAGACGTCGCCCACCACCACCGGTAGCGTTAGAGACGTGCTTCATCACGTCCCTACAAAGTAGAGAACAAGCTGTAAAAAGGCTATAAAGCCATAACAAAAAGGAAAAACAGGAGATGGGGGGGTTTTTGGAAAAAAAAAAGAAAAAACACCTGTAACAAGGGATTTCAGAGCAATACACAAAAAAAAGAACAAAGGTTTCACTTTTTTCTTTTCGGTCTTTATTTTTATTTTTATTTTTCTATTTTTTTTCCTTCGAAATCCGTTTTGGGTTTTTTAAAAACAAACATATAAAGGTTTTATATATAAAAAAAAAGCTTACCTTTTGATTCCTACTAACTGTGAACGGTGGCATGACAATCGCCATCGGCGGTGGTCCCATGATCGGGCCTTACCGAGTCCAGCCGGAGGAGAGGGAGAGAGAGAGCCTTAAGAGAAAACTTTGGTGTTTTTTTTTAGAAAGAAAGGAAATGAATTTTTTTTTTCAGAAATAGGGTTTATATAGAAGAGTAAAACGGCGCCGTTTTGGCTTTGGGGTCAGAGGCCAAAACGACGTCGTTTTGGGCCTCTGACCCGCGACCCGACCCACACCAGAGATAGGATCCGCGTGTTTTGCTTGGAGGGGCTAATTGCGCGATTAGCCCCTCCACTTTTTTACTGATTTTAAAATTAGGTTTTCTTATTTACGATTTGACCCCAAAAATTCCGTCTGAAGTTCAATTGAGTCCCTATTTGAGTGCTGCGTTTTGCACAGTGGGGTTTATTGCCTTTTCAGCCCCTCTAAGTTGCTGTGCGCTTTATAATTTACTCCTTTATCATTATTTATTTTAAAATCAAATTCGATATCCAGGTTTTTACCCAATTTAGTCTTTTTTAGTTATTTTGTTGTTTTATCATTAAATCAATTTTTTTACCATCAATATATATGTATATATATAATTGTTTAATTTTTTTTATATTCGATTATATCCACTATTTTATTGTTATCAAGTTTTTTTTACTATTTTATTAATAACTATTGTTTTCTTATTTTCTTGTTTTATTATTATTATTATTATTATATATATATTCTTATTTGCTTTAATTCTTTTAATTATATATTATTATTAATATTATTACGTTGTATTATATCCGTTATTATTATTATTATATTTACCGTTATTTTCAATATATTTATCTGTTATTTTATTATCACATTAATTATGTGTATATATAGGTCTCTATTATTTTTATTTTTGTTATTGTGGTTGTTATTTTATGTTTCTTTATCAATATCAATGTTGCTCCTTTTGTTATTTTTGTTACCTTCATTATTATTTTTTTTTTGGTAATTTACTATTGAAATTTACATTTTTTTGCTCTCATTATCCCATGCTCATCAATAATTCGAATGACACCTTAACGATGTTACCTTTTTTCAAAATTCATAAAAGGGATTTTACAAAGGTAACATTACGTGATTGGAGGTTCGAGAAATCGTGCTCAATCGTCTTGGGGCTTCGATTTTTTGTTCATCTAGATCACTAAATGTCCTTTAAAGATTTCGATTGTTTTGAAAATGAGGCAATGTTTCGTGTTTGGAAGTTCAAGAAATTCGTACCCAATCGTGCTGGGTTTCGATTTTCTGTTCATCTAAACAACGAGATATCCTTCACAAATTTTTCTTTTATCGTATTTCTTAAATAAGGGCAATATTTCATGATTGGAAATTCAAAAATCGTACCCAATCGTGCTGGGTTTCGGTTTTAGTTTTAGCCAAATAGTGAAATACCCTTTTCAAATTACACTCCACGTATTTTGGAAATCATAAAATGATCTTGGGATCGAGAGTTTGAAGTATCGTGTCCTATCGTGCTGGACATGATATTTCAGCTTTTCGGAACAAGAGAGTTTGATATCCAATATGAGTCATTCAAATATTTTTTTCCCTACTCTAAAATATTTTCTAACTTTCGATATTAAGGACATTAATCAATCAATACGGTACCAATTTTGGGCGTTGCGAGGGTGCTAACCCTTCCTCGTGCGTAACCGGCTCCCGAGCCCGTTTTCTTAAAATTCGTAGACCAAAATGTTTTATAAGTGGCCCAATCACACTTCAAAAAAAGATTGGTGGCGACTCCCGTTTTTCTTTTTAAAGTCGGCCCGTTTTCCAAACAAAAAAATGGTTCCGACAGCTTGGCGACTCCACTGGGGACCAATAAGAGAGTCCAGCCGTAAAATTGGTTGATTAATGTCCTTTTTATTGTAAATAAAATTTTTTCCGTTTTTCCATTTGCATGAGTTTGTGTCGCGTCAAATATTTGTTTTGGGTTTGAAACACATAAGATACCTCTGCATTCATGTTACATGACCGTTGTGGTCACGTCCTTTAAGTGGGAGCGAGAAACTATGCCTTCGTGAGGTTTTCACCTCCGCATGGGCTAGGGGACCGCTTCCGGGATACATCCGTACTTATGGTTCCGTGAGGTTTTCACCTCCGCATGGCCATAGGGAAATGTATTCCCCTGAACCGAACTCGATCTATATGAGCCTATAATGGGTGAGGATTGAGGAATCTGCTGGTTCAGGTACCCTTTTCTTTCTTTAGTACCGAGCCACATATAGTGAACCTTAAGAGCCCACCCTAGGTAGAGCCATGCTAAACCTTAGTAGCTACCGATGTAGTGGCTTGACATTTTTGTTTACTTGCTTTGGTTACTTTTATGTGATACTAACTCGCTTTATTTTGGTCATATTTGCATGTCATTTCATACTTAAAAGGCGTCGATTCCTGTTTTAATTACTAAGTTAGAATACTTGTTATGGGGGACGGATTCCTTGATAAAGTAGAGGATAATGCGGCCGTGCGTGATATGGTCGAGAAGACACACTTGAGAAGGGGATAGCCTAACCAAGGCTACACATCGAATTATTGGACTTCACTCGTGTCAGCAGTGACATGTAATGAGCTACAAGAATCGAGAGATATATGGGCTGGTTGGGACGAAGCAACTAGGCAACCTGTTTCTACACTAATTATGGTGATCTACCTTACTTACTCGACATCGAGTGGACAAACACTTGTTTCGGGCTATGACTCAATATTGAATCTCGCTTATAGTTTGTTTTACATTTGGGGAAGTAGACTTGGTGCCTCTAGTGGAGGAATATACAACTTTGCTTCATCATCAAAGGGCTCAGTCGACAAAATTTACTTCAGGCCGCTAATGCACCTTCTTTTGTAAAAAGTCGATGAGCATCACGGGATGAGCGAACAATCGGTCATGGCACGAATTCAGCAGAGGGGTGAAGGAAATGCATTCCTTGGGTAAGCTTGAGGGACTTGATGACGGCACACCCGGATATGAAGAGGAAAGTCGACATCTTTGCCTTGAGTATCTATGGTTTGGTGATTTTTCCCAAGGCTTTGAGGCATGTAGACAAGGCAGTTATTGATTTGTTCGACCGTCTTGACAAAGGGGTTACGCCGGTACCAGCAATTCTCGCCGAAACATTTAGATCTTTGAGCTCGTACCGAAGAGCAGGTAAGGGAAGATTCATGGGATGCGCACAACTGTTGCTGGGGTGGTTCCATAGCCATTTCTAGAAAGTAGATAGAAATTCTTGTCGGGTCTTTTTTGAGAATTACTCCCCATTAAAGGAGTTGGCCGATGCACCTAGGAGAGATGACATAGCAGAAGAGAACTGGATCGCGCTTCTTCAGAATCTTCAGGAAAAGGATGTGGAATGGAGAGCTCCTTGGTTCGTTCCCGATGAAATCCTCTACCGGTGTGGGAGTTATGATTGGATTCCTCTGTTAGGAATCTGGGGAGCTGTTGGGTATGCTCCTTTGCTCGTGCTAAGGCAATACCAATCGAGGCAGTTTATACCGGTAATGCATGGGTTAGCTCAGTTTGAATTCTCGTATAGTGGAAATAATTATAAGAAAAGAGTTCGAGAAGTTTCGATGCGTAGAAGCGATTCACCGAATGAAAAGAGTTGCTATAAATCCAATGGTAACTCTCGAATACAAAGACGTATGAAAGGGGAGAGTGAATGATAATATTCCTAGGCTGGCACAAGATGCTACTCGATCGATAGAAGAATACCTGCAAGTAGTCCCTTCTGAGTTGGAGATCATGAAGCAAGACTTTGAAAGTAAAAATTCAGAGTTAGGGAAAAGGATAGAACAACCGAAGGGAAAAATGGATCGATGTTAGATATTGATATCCGTAAATCGAGGTCGAAAGTCGAGGAAAGGAAAAGAAAGACCAAGAAGATTTGGATAGCTCAAGACCGACATACAAGAAGTTGCATCTATCGATGAGGATCACTGGGTGGGTAAAACCTCGGAACAATGGCGTCAAGAACTTCAGGAAGAGAAGACCAAAGTCGACCAGTGGAAGAAGAGATTTCATGGGGTTCAAGCACAAAAGGATGCCCTGAAAAAGACGGCGGGGGAGAGCCAAAGCGAAAATAAGATGCTAAGGGCTCGAGTAGCAGAATTAGAGAAGGCATTGAGTCAAAGTCACAACTCTACGGCAAAGTTGGAATCAAGCCTGAGCCAGATTGAAGAATTGAAGGGAAAGGTGGTGGAACTCGAAACAATGCTGCAAAACAGTGAGCTCCGGATCCAACTATTAGAGGCAGATAACCAGCGAGGGAAAGAACAACTTCAACAATCTCAGAACCAGGTCAGAGAAAGAGACTACCTTATGGGCTAAGTCGTGGTTCGATATTTAGAAGTGGTCGATCATCTACGAACCCTAGGAGTTCAGTGATCGTTAAGTATATTTTATGAGTCAAAGTCGATCGTGGTCGAGAGCTAGCCTCACTTCTTGAGAAAGTTAAAACTTTGGGCATAAGGGCTAGGTCGTATATGTGACTCTGTTTTATGTAAAGGATTTTGTCTTTTTCAATGAGTATTTTAAGAGAAATTGAATTAGAATCGACTCTTTTATTTTTGCATTCATTCATTTGCATTACATTTCATGCATTGGCACTGCATCATTACATTTGCATTAAATATTATAAGACAACCCTATTAACTAGAGGTCATACTATAGTTATCCTGGAATACCGCTATTACACTCGAAAAAAGACGAGAGCAATGGATCAAAGGATAGAAAAGTTGGAGCAGATGCAAAAAGAGATGCAAGACCAACTGCAGGCTCAGATGCAAGAGCAGTTAGCCAAGATCCAGCAGGATATGAGGGATCAAATGCTGGAATCCCAAAGAAGCATGATGAGCCAACTAACACAGTTGTTGACTGGGGGGCCTGGAAATGGAAAAAGGCCTATGGTCGATACTGGAGAGGATAATGAAAATTTTGTTTGCCCTCCGGGCCTGGCCCCGACAAGTTCCCAAATGCAACCACCGAGAGTATCGGTCAATATCAAGCCTCAGCACCAATCCGGGGCTCCGACACTGGTAAATTTCCCCGCGGGCTCGAGCTCCAACCCCGAGATCAATCTGGTAAAACCAATGGTCCCGGACTTGATGAAGCGGCGAAGGGAGAAAGTAAAATGAACTTCCAAAGGAGTTCGAGGATCGATGCAAGTGGTGGAAGAGAAGTTTGAGCATTGGAAATCTTGATCACCAATGCGAAGTGGATGCTAAGAAGTCGAGCCTAGTCCCGGTTTAGTACTTCCTCCAAAGTTCAAGATGCTAGAGTTCGAAAAGTACAACGGGACTAGCTGCCCTGAGGCCCATATTACTATGTTCTGTCGGAGAATGACAGGATATGTCAACAATGACCAGTTGTTGATTCATTGCTTTCAGGATAGTCTGATTGGGGCTGCAGCAAAGTGGTACAACCAGTTGAGTTGTACCCAAATCAAATCGTGGAGAGATTTGGCGCAGGCTTTCATCAAGCATTACGGCCATGTGACCTATATAGCACCGACAGATCACATTGCAAAACATAGAGAAAAGCCAAGTGAAAGCTTCAGAAGCACGCCTAAAGATGGAGGGAGGTCGCTACACGTGTCCGACCACCATTACTAGAAAAGGAAATGACCATGCTCTTCATCAATACCTCAAGGCACTGCTCATTAACCACATGTTGGGAAGCACGACTAAGAGTTTCGCAGACATGGTGATGTCAGGCGAGATGATAGAGAACGCAATCAGGTGTGGGAAGATAGAGGCCGGAGAGAGCACAAGAAGAGCCGCGCCGAAGAAAAGGGAAGCTGAAGTGGGGAACATAAGCTCGGGTTATCCTAAGCCCGTTACTATCACCCAATCGAAAGCTGTAGCTGTGGGCCAGTAGGTCCGACCAAGACAAGAGCCCAATACGAGACGAAGGGCTGAGAGATTCTAATTTACTCCTATACCGGTGACGTATAAGGAGTTGTATAAGACTTTATTCGATGCGCATGTCATGTCCCCATTTTACTTGAAGCCGCTGCAACCTCCGTATCCTAAGTGGTATGACACAAATGCACAATGTGAGTACCATGCGGATGTAGTAGGTCACTCGATAGAGAACTGTACTTCATTCAAAAGACTAGTCGAGCGACTTATCAAGGCGGGGGTCGTGAGACTTCAAAGACCCACTGGTGGAGGAAACTGCTACCACCATACCGATAATTGGGTAAACGCGATAATTGAAAAACAGGGGAGGAGGTTCAAGCAGAGATTGTCGAGGTCGAACCCGCTGAGAATGGTTTGGAAAGAAATACGTAAGGTTGGACTAGTTCTGCAAGAAAATGTGAGCGTGTCTTCGATACAAGGAACTACCGTGAGTTCCATGACAAGGAAGGTCATGAAATCCAAGAATGTAATGAATTGAGCCCTAGTACAAGGGCTAATGGATAATAAAGAGTGGAGTTCTTTGACTTGGTGGAAAGAGAGGATGTTTGTTCCACGTAGGAGGGTCGCCAGAAGGATCCTTAAGGTCAATCACCCACGTGTGATTATCACGCGCCGTGGGTCCACGAGGTCGGGTGAAGGTGGCACCGAGGGTCATAATCGAAAACCTATAATTTCTGCACCTAAGAATGCACCGAAGATCGTAATTCGTAAACCCGAGACTTTTCCTTATAAAGATGACAAGAGGTACCTTGGAATTACGATTGTACTATGACGCTTTTGGGAAAGGAAATTGACCAAAGATACCCGACCCGTAAGTCGAGTCCTCTATGACGAGAAGGGGACGAGAAGACAGACCACCGGTTAATAAACCAAGAATGAGGATGAGGCCGGGAGTTCTTGAAGTTCTGAAGCACGAGAGTAAAGGTGGTGGAACAGCATACACAAACACCGACACGCACATCGGTATTGACCTTATTGCTAAACTCGTAAGGACACCGTAGTGCGTTAATGAAAGCATTGAACCGATTATGTTATCGATGACATCTCGAAAATAAGTCGGATCGCCTTGTAAATAACATGAGCGCAGATAATTTTATCTCGCTCGATGATGATGAAATACCGGCAAGGCGGGGATCTACCAAGGCATTGCACATCACTACCCGATGCAAAGGGTATACACCGCCGGGGTATTAATTGACAATGGCTCTCAAGATCAATGTTTTGCCCTCGCTTCACACCGGATAAAGTTACACAGAGATGCTCTCACATGAAAACGTACAAAATATAGTGAGAGCATTTGATGGCACCGAGAGAGAGGTAATGGGAGGATTGAGATACCCTCCTAATTGGGCCAAATACGACGAGGTAGATTTCCTTGTGATGAGCATCAAGCCCTCTTATAATTACTTATTGGGAGGCCGTGGATCCACTCAATGAGCTGTACCATCGCATTACACGGAAGTGAAATTAGTAATGTAGGGCCGATTGATAACTATAAATGCAGAGGAGGATATCATCGCGTCACACTAGTGATGCACTACATAGAGAACGATCGGAGGCCATAGAGTGCTCCTTCGGTCGTTAGAATTTGTAAATGCGACTTTTATAAGTGAAGGAAGCAGGATCCCGGTGCCTAAACTCTCTGAAGCAACGAGGATGGGCCTACAATTGACAATGGAAAAAGGAGCAATGCCTGGAGGGACTTGGAAAATATCTCCAGGACCGGCCAGAGTGCTGTGGTTGGTTGAAAAGGTGATCGCTTTGGTCTAGGGTATAGACCGATACCGCATGTAGAAAGAAGGAGCTAGAGAGGAAGCGTGAAAGACGAAGGGCACGATTGAATGGTGCCGAGATTGAGTGGGGTCCAATAACCTTTCCCACATATCTAATTCATTCGTGTCGAGGGATTATTCATTCAGATGGGAGGTCATGAATGAGGAAACAAACAAGACATGATGCGAAGTTTGAACATCAACGCCAGGTTCCAAGAAAGTTCGAGTAGAGGAAACTTGGCGGGTATTCGCCTTACAAGCCCGGAAGTGTTCTCGACAACCTGGATCATGGAAGAAATTCTCGTAGTTTTAGGAATAAAAGAGTAATGTTCAAAACACACTTATTGTTTCAACCTAGGAACAATAAGAATTTTTTGTGAAATAGGCATGTTCACGCATCATTATTTTCAATAAAAGTGCATTTTCTTTCCATTTCGTGCAATAATTCTTCTATTTTTGTTCTACTCCATTCATAATCATAACGCATAAATAAGTCGCCCTTAAATCTATTTTTGAATATTCTTTATACCTACCATAGGTCCCCGGATATCGACGCCATGAGTGACGCCGCTATGAACTCGTAATTCCTTTATGAGCAAGACACGTGCCTGGAGGATCTCGTGACTTTGCAGATGACGAAGATTATGATTTATCTCTGAATTTGTTAAGGATGGTAGAGCGGAGGAGAAGTCGATTCTACCTCACGAAGAGACAATTGAAAGTGTACTTCAGAGGATGGGAAAGAATCGAAAATCAGACTGATAACCCATGAAACAAGGCAGACCTCATTAGACTTCTCATTGGAGTTCAAAGATGTCTTCGCGTGGTCGATCAAGACATGCCGTGGTTGAGTGCGATATTGCGGTACACCGATCCCCATAAAAAGAGAATGCAAGCGGTCCAATGAAGCTTCAAGGATGAGACCCGATGTCACAAGAAAGATAAGGAAGAAGTCAAGAAGCAATTTGATGTCGGGTTCTTACGAGTAGTAAATTACTCGAATGGGTAGCCAATGTGGTTCCTGCCCCAAAAAGGATGGAAAGGTCCGAATGTGTCGATTACGGACCTAAATAAGGCCACCTGAAGACAACTTCCCGCTACCTCACATTGACACTTTGGTGGATAACACTACGGATTTTCATTTTCTCCTTCATGGACGGTTTCTCGGGATACAATCAAATAAAGGTGCATCCTCAAGACATGGTGAAGACTACCTTCATAACCTTATGGGAACCTTTTGTTACCAAGTGATGCCATTTGGGTTAAAGAATGCGGAGCAACATACCAAAGGGCTATGGTAACCTTGTTTCATGACATGATGCATAAGGAGATCGAGGTCTACGCCGACATGATCGCAAAGTCTCGAACGGAAGGGGAGCATGTGCAAGTATTGAGGAAGTCGTTCACGAGATTGAGGAAATTTCACCAAGCTCAATCCAAATGCAAGTGTACCTTCGGCTCGATCGTGGAAGCTATTGGGTTTCGTGGTCGGTCGAAAGGAATTGAAGTAGATCCAGATAAAGTCAAGGCTGCATAAAAATTGCCTCCGCCGCACTCGTAAGGAAGTCCGAGGTTTTCTAGGAAGGTTGAATTACATCGCCAGTTTATTTTACAATTGATCGAGAAATGTGATCCAATATTTCGCCTTCTTAAGAAGCACAATCCAGCATTTGGGATGATGAATGCCGAGGCGCTTGACAAGATTAAACAATATTTGTCCAACACCCAGGTGTTAATGCCTCCCACCCGAGATAGACCCTTGATTTTGTATCCGATGTTGTTCGATAACTCAATGGGATGTGTGCTAGGCCAACACGATGAGACAGGAGGAAAGAAAGGCGATATATTACCTCAAGAAGAAATTCACCGAGTATGAAATGAGATACTCGCCAATTGAGAAATTGTGTTGTGCGTTGGTCCGACAACTCGGAGGTTGAGGCGACATGTTGTACCACACGACTTAGTTAATCTCAAATTGGACCCTCCAAGTACATGATGGAGTCGATGGCCCTAAATGGAAGAATGGCCCGATGGCAAATTTTGCTCTCTCGAGTTCGACATTGTCTATGTGAACCGTATATGGTGAAGGGAGTGCAATAGCATTTCTTAGCTGCCAGGGCGCTAGATGATTATGAGCCCCTTAATTTCGATTTTCCTAATGAAGATCCGATGTTTGTAGCTTCAATTGAAGAAGATATCTTAGAAGATCGTCTCGAAGATGAACTTTGACGAGCATCAAATGCCATCGAGAATGGAATTAAAGCGATCCGGTATCCCCAAATGGAGAACACTATCCATTCACTTGCAAGTTGGACTTGATTGCACAAACAACATGGCGTATCACGGCGTGTATCATGGGGATCCGAGCGCCATAGACCACAAAGTTAAGGTGCTAGAGGTATACGAAGACTCGCTTCTTGTCATATATCACCAAAGGAGAATGGAAACAAGAGATCCCAAGTCGATCACCATCGAAAGTTAGTTTTGGAACTAATTGAGGAGTTTGATGATATCACATTCTTCTACCTCCATGGATGAAAACCAGATGGTGATGCTTTGGCCACTCTAGCTTCTATGATCCAAGTGAATGAGCGGGAGGGTATGAAGCCTATCCAAATGAGTATTTATGGGTCTCACTCATTGTTTCAATATTGACGAAGAGGAAGAGAGAGATGATCATCCTTGGTACTATGATATTCGCAATATGTAAAGAGCCGTGAATATCCCGATCAAGCGATCGAAAATGATAAGAAGACATTGAGAAGACTTGCCAAATGACTATGTCCTAGATGGAGAGATCCTCAGATAAAAGAGGAGGGATCAAGTGTTGCTCGATATGTGGATGCTGTGGAAGCTAGAAAATCTGGAAGAAGTCCATGAGGGTCTCAGGAACACATGCCAACGGGTTTACGATGGCTAGGCAAATCATGAGATTTGGGTACATCGGTCCACGATGGAAGGAGATCGCATCCGTTATGCCAAGAAGTGCCATAAGTGTCAAGTTTATGGAAACAAGATCCATGTGCCTCCTTCACCTCTTCATGTTATGACTTCTCATGGCCTTTCTCAATGTGGGGCATGGATGTCATTAATGATCTCACCGAAAGCTTCTAATGGACATCGTTTCATCTTCGTGGTCATTGATTACTTCACCAAATGGGTAGAGGCGCCTTCATATGCTAATATCACGAAGACAAAGAAGCTAGCAAGTTTTTGAAGAAGGAGATCATTTGTCGCTACGGTATGCCGTAAAGGATCGTGGTCTCGACAATGCTCTAAACTTGAACAATAAAGCGATAGCGAAGTCTGCAATCGCTTCAACATTAGGCACCATAACTCGCCGCCATATCGCCTCAAGATGAATGGAGCATTGAGGCGCTAATAAAAATATCAAGAAAATTGTGGGAAAATGGTTGAGACCTACAAGGATCGGCATGAAAAGTTACCGCTTCTCTATGCCTATCGAACATCGGTTAGAACCTCTACCGGGCAACTCCTTTCTCGTTGGTTTATGGGATGGAAGCGGTTTGCCTATTGAAGTTGAGATCCCTTCACTCCGGTTTTGTCGAAATGAAGTTGGACGAAGCGTAATGGGTTCAATCTCGATATGATCAATTAATCTAATCGAAGAAAAGAGGCTAAGAGCTATTCGCCATGGTCAATTGTACCGAAGCGGATGATGCGAGCTATAATAAGAAAGTCCGCCTGTAGTATTCCATGAAGGAGACTTGGTGTTGAAGCGATTCTCCTATGCAAAAGGACTTTAGGGAAAGTGGATGCCTAATTGGGAAGGACCTACGCTGTAAAGAAGGCCTTTTCCGGAGGAGCTTTGATACTAGCCGAGATGGACGGTAAAAAGTCCGCCAAATCCAATTAACGCAGACTCACCAAGAAGTACTTCGCTGAAAGTGGACCAAGATGAAAACCCCAAAGGGCATCTTGAGTTCAAAAAAAAACGGAGAGGCCAAAGCGAAAACCCAAAGTGGCGCTTTGAGACCAAAGGGCTTTGAGTTGAAAACCCAAAAGGGCAGCTCAAAGTATGATCAACTCGTGAGGGGCATACAAGAGTTTCGCTTATACTTGAATTAGCAATGAGGAGATATGTTACGCCTTGGGGCATCTACAAGGTACCATGGCACTTCTAGGCACATGTCGAACTCGGTGGTCTTCAAGGAGTACATACGTAAAAGCTCAGATCGTGATATCTGGGCATCAATACCATTCTTACTCATGTTGTACCTTAATGGAATTTGTTTTCCTTATTCAACCCATTTTCACGGGTTTCTATCTCGAATAAATTTCAGTTTTATTCATTTCTACATCCTTGTTTCAAGCATTTTTCTTTGAAATAATGATTATTGAACCAATAATACTTTCACAAAGAAGTTTTATGCACTACTCGAAAGTTTCTAAAAATACAAGAATCCAAACAGACAATTGTTTAGAACTAACCAGCTTAAAAGGGCTCGAGACTTGAGATAAGGGTTTAAGCGGTGACGACATCTTCGATTAGTTGTTAAAAGTATCACCGAATGTAAAAGACGCATCGGCGAGGGTCACCTTAATAAACAAAGAAGCGATAATGTTTCAAATGTTAAAAATGGATCATTCTCATGACATTTTGCATCCATTCATAACACTCATGATACATATGGTTAGGAGCATCTTTCATGACATCCTAATCATTTGACATACGATAGATCCCATGAAATCACTTCTACGTAAGTTCCCTGAGAACAATGTAGCAAAGTTGATGGGAGTTACAAAAGACCACAGATCCTATCTCCACTGAGCAGGAGTGGAGCGGATCGAATAATGATCTTATCTCTACCGAAAGGAGAGAGAGAGATCGAAGAAGTCTTATCTCCACCGAAAGAGTGGAGCAGATTAAAGATAGTAGATCCTATCTCCACCGAAAGGAGTGGAGCGGATTGAAGATAGATCTTATCTCCACCGAAAGTGAGTGGAGGCGGATCGAAGATTCCACCTTATCTTCACCGAAAGGTGAGGAAGCGAAGCAAAATAGTAGATCCTATCTCCACCGAAAGGAGAGGGAGCGGATTAAAGACAACAGATCTTATCTCTACCGAAAGGAGTAGAGCAGATCGAAGATTCCAACCTTATCTTCACCGAAAGGTGAGGAAGCAGCTAAAATAGTAGATCCCATCTCCACCGAGCAGGAGTGGAGCGGATTGAAGATAGCAGATCTTATCTCCACCGAAAGCGAGAGTGGAGCAGATCGAAGATTCCACCTTATCTTCACCGAAAGAGAGTGAAGCAAAGTTAAAATAGTAGATCCTATCTCCACCGGCAGGAGGGAGCGGATTGAAGATAGCAGATCTTATCTCCACCGAGGTGAGTGGAGCAGATCGAAGATTCCAGCCTTATCTTCACCGAAAGGTGAGGAAGAAGCTAAAATAGTAGATCCTATCTCCACCGAAAGCAGAGGAGCGGATTGAAGACCATAGATCTTATCCCTACCGAAAGGTGAGTAGAGCAGATCGAAGATTCCACTTTATCTTCACCGAAAGGTGAGTGAAGCAGCTAAAGATAGTAGATCCTATCTCCACCGAAAGGAGAGTGGAGCGGATTGAAGCAATGCAGATCTTATCTCTACCGAAGGTAGTAGAGCAGATCGAAGATTCCAAATTTATCTTCACCGGCGAGGAGTGGATCAAAGCTAAAGATAGTAGATCCTATCTCCAATCGAAAGGTGAGTAGAGCGATTGAAGATAGCAGATCTTATCTCTACTGAGCAGGAGTAGAGCAGATCAAAAGACAAATCCTATCTCCACTGAGCAGGAGTGGAGCGGATTGAAGATAACAGATCTTATCTCTACTGAGCAGGAGTAGAGCAGATCGAAGATTGAAGCCTTATCTCCACTGAGCAGGAGTGGAGCAGGCTAAAGATAACAGATCGAAACAAAACTTCCACACCTCCGAATGCAAGGTGGAATAAAGCTACCCGAAAAAGGAAGCATCGAAGTCAAGATCGAACAAGCTAGGGCAAAATTGGTCCTTTTAAAGTCTTTGCTCTATTCTCGTTGCACGACAATGAGCAAAGAGGGGCAGCTGTAAGGCCCAATTTTTCTTTCGAGGCCCAAAGAAAATGAAGCCCAAAATTACAATTCAAAGACACAGCCCAAATCCAAATCGTAATGTAAATAAAAAGAAGAAACCCTAGCAGATGGGTTAGCGCCAAAGAAGGCCTCTCTCTCAACGCGGCGTCGAACACCACGAGACGTCGCCACTCCACCACCAAGCCGTAGACGTGTTTCATCACGCCCCTACAAAGTAGAGAACAAGTCAAAAAGGCTATAAAGCCATAACAAAAAGGAAAAAGGAGATGGGGGTTTTGGAAAAAAAAGAAAAAACACCAGAATAAGGATTTCAGAAAGAATACACAAAAAAAAGAACAAAGGTTTCACTTTTTCTTTTCGGTCTTTATTTTTATTTTTATTTTTCTATTTTTTTCCTTCAAACTGCTTTGGGTTTTTTAAAACAAACATATAAAGGTTTTATATAAAAAAAAGCTTACTTTTGATTCTACCACTGTGAACGGTGGCTTGCATGACCGGGCCCTGCGGTGGTCCGTGATCGGCCTTGGCCGAGTCCAGCCGAGGAGAGGAGAGAGAGCCTTAAGAGAAAATTTTGGTGTTTTTTTTAGAAAGAAAGGAAATGAATTTTTTTTTCGTAAATAGGTTTATATATAAGAGTAAAATGGCGCTGCTTTTTGGCTTTGGTCGAGGCCAAACGATGTCGTTGGGCCTCTCGACCATGAATTCACCCACACCGTAGATAGGATCCACAGTGTTTTTGAGGGGCTAATTGCGCGATTAGCCCTCCGCTTTTTTACCGATTTTAAAATTAGGTTTTCTTATTTACGATTTGACCCCAAAAATTCCGTCTGAAGTTCAATTGAGTCCCTATTTGAGTGCTGCGTTTTGCACAATGGGGTTTATTGCCTTTTCAAATTTCTAAGTTGCGCGCTTTATAATTTACTCCTTTATCATTATTTATTTTTAAAATCAATTTTATATCCTGCTTTTACCCAATTTAGTCTCTTTTTAGTTATTTTGTTGTTTTATCATTAAATCAATTTTTTTACCATCAATATATATGTATATATATAATTGTTTAATTTTTTTATATTCGATTATATCCACTATTTTATTGTTATCAAGTTTTTTTTACTATTTTATTAATAACTATTGTTTTCTTATTTTCTTGTTTTATTATTATTATTATTATTATATATATATTCTTATTTGCTTTAATTCTTTAATTATATATTATTATTAATATTATTACGTTGTATTATATCCGTTATTATTATTATTATATTTATCGTTATTTTCAATATATTTATGTTATTTTATTATCACATTAATTATGTGTATATATAGGTCTCTATTATTTTATTTTTGTTATTGTGGTTGTTATTTTATGTTTCTTTATCAATATCAATGTTGCTCCTTTTGTTATTTTTGTTACCTTCATTATTATTTTTTTTTTTGGTAATTTACTATTGAAATTTACATTTTTTTTGCTCTCATTATCCCATGTCGGTCAATAATTCTGAATGACACCTTAACGATGTTACCCTTTTTTTCAAAATTCATAAAAAGGGGATTTTACAAAGGTAACATTACGTGATTGGAGGTTCGAGAAATCGTGCTCAATCGTGCTGGGCTTCGATTTTTTTGTTCATCTAGATCACTAAATGTCCTTTAAAGATTTCGATTGTTTTGAAAATGAGGCAATGTTTCGTGTTTGGAAGTTCAAGAAATTCGTACCCAATCGTGCTGGGTTTCGATTTTCTGTTCATCTAAACAACGAGATATCCTTCACAAATTTTTCTTTTATCGTATTTCTTAAATAAGGGCAATATTTCATGATTGGAAATTCAAAAATCGTACCCAATCGTGCTGGGTTTCGGTTTTAGTTTTAGCCAAATAGTGAAATACCCTTTTCAAATTACACTCCACGTATTTTGGAAATCATAAATGATCTTGGGATCGAGAGTTTGAAGTATCGTGTCCTATCGTACGGACATGATATTTCAAATTTTCTAACAAGAGAGTTTGATATCCAATATGAGTCATTCAAATATTTTTTCCTACTCTAAAATATTTTCTAACTTTCGATATTAAGGACATTAATCAATCAATACGGTACCAATTTTGGGCGTATGAGGTGCTAACCTTCCTCGTATGTAACCTCGGCTCCCGAACCCGCTTTTCTTAAAATTGAGACCAAAATGTTTTATAAGTGGCCCAATCACACTTCAAAAAAGATTGGTAGCGACTCGCTTTTTCTTTTTAAAGTCGGCCCGCTTTCCAAACAAAAAATGGTTCCGGCAATAGTAATATAAAAGGATAAAAAAAGAGTATGAAAATGTGATTAGTAACAATAATTTTGTGTATAAGAATAATAATATAACAAGAAGTATAATAATAAATATTAGAAATAATTAATCTGGAAAAATAAAATAAAATGGGTGAACAAAGGACTAAATTAAACTGGAAATAAAAGTTGGGGACTAATCATAAAATAAAAAGTTAAATTGCAATTCATGTTAGAGAGTAAGGACTGAAAACAGCAATATTCCAAATTTTAAAAGGGCGTGCCTGGACGCGGACCAAATTGAAGTGGTGTGCAAAATTCAGGGGTAAATTTAAAAAATAGAAGAAAACTGAAAGGGGATGCAATCAAAACAGGGACGCAAAAGGGAGGACCAAATGCAAAATTTACCCATTTTGGGTAAACTTGCACAAATCCACATGCGATCGTGCGTTTCATGTTTTAAAAGCCAAAAAACCTTTCCTTCATTTCCCTTTCGCTTCAAAATGAAAACCAAAACCCTCTTCTATTAAAAATTTTTAAGGTTTGAACCCTTCCTAACGCCACCACGTCACCACGATCCTAAGAACCGATCTCGAGCACGCAAGGTCGATGGCACGTAAGCTTTTCCCTCTTCTTTTCGAAAATTTTTTAACAAAAATCTATATAAAATGTAGATTTGCAAATCACTTTCGAAAATTGTTTTCTATTCAAATATTCACCTATTTTCGCCAAAAGTTTGCTCGATTCTACTAGTATTATGTTGATATTTCGAAAAATTTGTGGGATATTCCCTTGCGTATTTCCTATATAACTTGCCTTTTGCTTTTGTATTCGTATCTTTTTGCTTTTTCTCTATGTAAAAAAAAACCAAAAAAAAAAAATCCTTTTACAGTGATTTCAAAGGCTTTTATAGCCTTTTAGTTTTACAACTGTAAAAAAAAAACTCTATTTGTTGTTGCTTTGTTGCTACAGTCAGTTGTTGTCTTGTTGTGTTCTTTTTTCTCATGGCACGTGGCACGAGCCGTTGTTGGAGTCGCAAGACGTTGTTGGGTGAACTTGCGCTACTGCTCGCTAGGGTTCTGCTTCATTGGGTTTTCCTTTTGTTTTTGCTAAACTTTGGGTTAAAATTGCTGTAAAATTTTTGGGTTTTGCTTGTCGGGCTCGGTGAAAATAGTATTGGGTCCGGATTTGAAATTTGACCGTTTTTTATTGTAAGGACTTTATTATTTATTTTTGTTTATTCCGATTTTTGGTATGGGTTCTACATATATTGGGCTCTACAATTGCCCTCTTTGCTCGTTGTCGTAACGAGAATGGAGCAAAGACTTTGATAGGACCAATTTTGCCTGCTTTTTCGAGTCTCTTGCTTCCTTTCTTCGTGTAACTTCATTTCATCCATCGCATCTTCGTGGTACGAGTTTTGTTTAAATTTGCTCCACCGCCGCTCGGTGGAGATCGGATCTCTTCTTCACTGTTACCCTACTGCTTAGAAAATTAAGGCTGGTGGCTTAAATCTGCTCCATCGCCGATACATGGAGATAAGGCTTGTGGCCTTCTGATCCGCTCCACTCCTGCTCAGTGGAGATAGGATCTACTCTTCGATCCGCTCCACTCGCCAGTGGAGATAATATCTATTCTTTCACCGCCCACTCTGTTCAGTGAAGATAAGGCTATAATCTTCAGATCTACTTTACTCCCGCCAAGATAGATAAGATCTCGCTTTCACCGCCCCTCACTCCTGCTCAATGGGGATAAGATCATTATTTTCAATCCGCTCACTCTTGCTCGGTGTAGATAGGATCCGCCGATCCGCTTCCACTCGCCGCCTGGAGATAAGATTTGTTCTTTCACCGCTCCACTCCCCGCCGGTGAAAATAAGGCTATAATCCTCATCCGCTTATTGCCGATACATGGAGATAAGACTTGTGGCCTTCGATCCGCCTCCACTCGCCAAGGGAGATAGGATCTCGCTTTCTTCGATCTCGCTCCACTCTCGCCAGTGGAGATAAGATCTATTCTTTTAGCTCGCCCACTCCCGCCAAAGAAGATAATGCTATAATATTCAGATCTCGCTTACTCCCGCCGGTAGAGATAAGATCTGCTTTTTCACCTGCTCCACTCTTGCTCGCTGAAGATAAGGCTATAATCTTTGACCTGCCCACTCCTCGCTCAATAGAGATAAGGCTTCAAGATTTCGATCCGCTCTACCCCGCCAAGAGATAAGATCTGTTATCTTCAATCCGCTCCACCTCGCCGTGGAGATAGATCTACTATCTTAGCCTGCCCACTCCCCGCCAATGGAGATAAGGCTTCATTCTTTCGATCTGCTACTACCTCGCCAGAGAGATAAGATCATTATCTTCAATCCGCCCACCTCGCCAGAGAGATAGGATCTATAACTTTAGCCTGCCCACTCCTCGCCAAGAGAGATAAGGCTTCGATCTTTCGATCCGCTTACTCCCCGCCAAGAGATATAAGATCTGTTGTCTTCATTAATTAATAAAAGTCTCTTATTTTTTATTCTTTTAATTTATACTCGATTTATTTTTCTCTTTTCGCCTACGTGTTTTCAACCCTTTATTATTTCGTCCCTATTTTTAACCCTTTTTTATTTTCCCAATAGCCCCCCAAGTCTGGGCACCTTCCCGATAACTGGCCTTAAGGATCAAACTTGAGATCCTTAGGAACCAACCCCAATAACCAGGGGCGAAGTCGATGGGCTGGCATGGGCCCCGGTCTCCCTAAAAGGTAAAATTATAATTTAGGCCCTTAAAATTTTTAAAAATTTTAAATTAGTAAAATTAAAATTACACTTTGGCCCCCTAAAATTATAAAAATTTAATTTAATCCTTTACAAATTATAAAGATATAAACTATAAAAAATTAAAATTTCATTCGGCCCCGCCTAAAAAATTGTTCTGCTTAGCCCCTGCCAATAACTAGCTACTAACCTATGGCCAAATTAGAAAACTAGCATGGGCTTCACCCCTTTTAAATTTTTTTTTTCCATTTAAATCTTTTAAAAATTTAAAATTTAAAATTAGTAAAATAAAATTATATTTTACCCCTAAAAATATAAAATATTGATTTAATCATTTAAAATTATAAAGATATAGGTTATTATTATATTTATATAATCGTAAAATTATAATTTAATTTCACCCTCCGATTTTTTCCTTTCACAAACCCGAAATCACATAGATGAAAATAAGTTGTTAATTGGAATTGAACTAGCACCTTGATGGATTAAAAATCAAGAGTATTTTTTGAAATAATTGCTCCAAGATCATAAATACAATATGCAAAGATTAGCGTGAATTTTTAAATATTTTGTTTCTAGATTTACTTTAATTTTAATTTTAATCGATTTGATTAACATGTATTATCTGTATCTTTCGAGGATGGTGAAAATTTTGATCCCAACATTGATTTATCGAGCAAAATTTTAGATTGGTAAGGAGTTTCGACATATTTTTATTCAGGTATAACTGTGATTATTATTGATTTTATATCTGACTGAATTATCATGATAATTTTTTGTGATATTGATTCTCTTAAAATAAAGAATATATTAGGACGTTTAGAAGTCTGTCCTATTAGACCTATTGCCTTCCTGAGAAAGGATTGTATGAAATGTTGACGCCATGTCATCTCGTATCCATTTCAATAGTTTTATGTCACATCGTTGTTTTCATCCCAATTTCGTGATTTTAATTTGAATTTGATTTTTTTCAGGATGAAAATCAGGATTTTAATTTGGATTTGATTTTTTTCAGGATGAAAATACTGATGTGGCATAAAACTATTGGAAAGGGATACATATGACACGGCATCGCTGTTTCATACAATCCTTTCCCTTGCATTCCTTGCAAGTAAACGCAAGTATAACAAATTTTGATTAGAGCATCATAAGATTTTATACCATATATGTGATATTAAACTTTGGTATAATGTGGATCAGATAATTTTTAAGCATAATAAATCGAAATTTCATTGTTTTATAAATCGTCTTTGCTATTAATTTATAAATGTTATTATGAGTAAGAGAAAATTTTGATTTTATAAATGGTTTTTTACTATTAATTTATAATTGCTATTATGAAAGCAACGATGTTTTCAGGGGCAAAGTCAGAATAATTTTTTAGGGGGGTCGGATGAAATTTTAATTTTTTATCGTTTATATCTTTATAATTTGTAAAAGATTAAATCAATTTTATAGTTTTAGGAGGCGAGTGTAATTTTACCTTTACTAATTTAAATTTTTTAAAAATTAAGGGCTTAAATGGTAATTTTACATTTTAGGGCGCACCGAGCCCATGTCACTTCAGCTTCACTCCTAGATGTTTTAATACTTGTAATTGTGCTTGTTATAATAGTCAGGATGATGAAGATGATGTTAAATATCTTCAGGAATATTTTAATATGATTTATTTTATTGTAATATGTTTCTTTTTTATAATTGAAGATTAATCATGAAATACGTAGAATTTGAGACGTCATATGAAGTTGTCAAGAGGGGGAGTAAATACATGTTGTACTCTTCTCCCCTTAACCAAAATTTTGTCCCGTTAGATTTTCTTGGTAAGGTTTGTAATAAGATAACATGTTATGCGCATTATAAATATATACACTCTTTTTTCTTCATTAGGAATTTTTTTGTACAAGATGATGCCTATTATCTACCAATAGACATTCAAAGAGAAATGTTATGAAATATTTTATTATTTACTGAATGTCCATCAATATCAAAATAAGCTCGATGTACTTCAAGACTCTAATATTCATTAGGAATAGAGGTTTATTTAATAGATCGGATCGGGTTAGAACCTATCAGATTCAGATTATTTTATCATTTTTATTTGCGAAACTAAAGAAATTCGTCGTGAATATATTAAATAATAATTTAATTAAAAAAAATGTTTTAATTAAGAATGAAGGAAAAAATGACAAGTTGATTGAATTTGAGACATTTAAATAGTTGAAAAATACAAGCTACCAATATATGAAAACAAGCAATCATCAAACTCTCTTGCTTTTGGAAGACAATTTGGGTCCTGCTTTAGTTATACCATTTTATCATGCCAACCACCTTTTAGCTTTTCCTTTTTTAATATATATATATATATTTATATTTATATTTATATTTATATAATGCCTAAAATTACCTATAATTGCTCTTCAACTCATGAATAAGAAGACAATGAGTTTCAGTGCACTTGAACCACGTCCTCTTATATTGACAACAATAACCATCCTAATTGAGCTAAAACTCAATTGATAACTTTCGACTTTTTCTTTTGCTTTTTATTTTTACCCAACAATCTAATTAGATTTATCTATAAATTAAATCCGATTAGAACTAATTAAGATTTTTTATTAATTCAATTATAATTTAGATTTTATTTATTTAATACTTATATATTATTAAATTTATTTTTAATTATTATTTTATAATTTGAACAAACTTAAATTTAAAATACAAAATAAAATTAATATAAACTAATGAAAATGCACAATCAATTAACAATAATGGCTAATATAATTAACTGTTTTTTCTAGAAAAATATAATTAAAAATTTGCTATGTAAATAACATATAAAATTAAGTATTCATAATTTTATTATAAATACTTATTCAAATCATTTTTATTATCGAGGCTATATTAATCACTTGTTTCGTTATTAAAATTGTTAATTTAATTATTAAATAGCATTAAATCTTTAAATTTTTCATTTTAAATTATGTTGTATAAGATTCAAGGTATCATTTGGCAGTTTTAGTAATGGAAGGATTTAATTGATATAGTCTCGACAATTTAATGATGTAATTTATAAAATTAAAAGATATATAGATATAAAAAAATTAAAGCACCTCTATTATAATACTTACTATTACCGACCCATAACCCATAACTCGAATGGGTCTAAGTCGAATTCTCGATGGTTTGCATGTTAAACTCGCATACCAAGTTTGCAAATCGAGCTTGCGTATTGAGTTCGCATGATATTAAGTGTTTGAAGGAGGTGTGTTTTATACTCCTCTGCGAGGTTACATGTAAGGTCATACATGAAACCGTATAAATACATATTAAATCTAAAATATGACACATATTAGCATACATAAAACCTATGAGAAAGGATTGTATGAATAGTGGATTACGTTATCTCAGATTTTTTTTCAATAGATTTATGTCACATCAGATATTTTATCTGAATTTTAGTATTTTTATTCTGAAAAAAATCAAATCCAAAATAAAATCCTAAAATTCAGGATAAAAATACTGACGTGACATAAATCTATTGGAAAGGAATATAGATGACGTGGCTTCATACAATCTATTCCCTAAAACCTATTTTAAAATTATATAAATATATGATTCTAAAGAGGAAACAACAAAACACTCAACAACCTCAAAATTCAATAATCATAACAATTAACTCTTGTGACAGTACTGTTTATATGATCAAAAATATGGTATAAAACAGAAATTTAAAGGATAATAATATTTTTTAAAAACACAAAATATATAAAAAAAAAACATGCACTCAATCTCACCATATTTTTCCGCTCAAAATCCCATATTTAATTTTTAAAATTTTTATTTTACTATAATCACAAAGAAATTAATGCAATAACTATGACAGCTGTAACCCCAAATAAACCAACATTGTTTCCCATTGTGAACCTCACAGCTTTAGAATTATCAGTAGAATCATCAGCAGGACTATCAGCCACATCATCATCTTTCTTCTTCTTCGATTTCGCCGAAGCAGGCGCTGGTGCTGGAGGTCTAGGATCGAATATCTGTAAAGGCTGAAGAACTCTATCTATTTGATAAACAGCAAGTTGACCGTCGGTATAAACTGTACCAGAAACACTAGTATTAGTCAACCCCGACGTAATGTTCACGGTGTCTCCCATCGAGGTAACGTTGAGAGGGAACTTCCCGTCGCCGCTATCACCGGCTTGGGTTCTTAAAGGGTTACTAATGGTTTGAAACTGAGCTGAAGAGAGATAAGTTGGGATTATATGGAATTGGATTAACTCTACTTTTTGTTCGTCGGAAAGTGCGTTCAACGTGCCGGATTTTAAGCTCGAAAAAGCACTGTCGGTCGGTGCGAAAATAGTGATCCCATTGTTGGTGTTGTTGAGTTGGCCAAGTAACTGGTTCGCGACTTGCGTGGCTTTCATTAACCGGATAAAAGTAGAGAATTGGCCGGCTTTTTCGAGGATTTTTGTGACGTTGGTTGGACCGGGTGGTGCCGGGGATGATGCCGGTGCTAGTACTGATACTGCCTTTGGAGCTACCACCGGAGCTGCTGCCGGAGCTTGGGCTAAGGCTAATAATGTTGAACAACAAGTATGGAGGAGAAAGAAAAGCATAAGGTACTGATCAAATTGCTTCATTATCATATATAATTATATATATCACTCTATATATTCAATATATGCCTTAAAAACACTATGTTTGGATGTGTTTATTTTATAGGAAGAGAAATGGGGGAAATTAGGGTTTTTATTATGGGAGATTGAGGGATCAAAATTAGGTAAAATGTTCAATTTTAGTTAGCTAATTTTTTTTTTTTATGGAAATGATTTGATAACATTGTTTCATCAAACTCTATTGCTTGGAAAAGCAGGAAAAACAACATAAATAGATTTTATTATTTTTTAATTTCTGAAAAGGTATCTATTAAAACGTGCCCAATAATTGATTATTCGAGTTCTATAAGTCCATTAAAGAAATAACGATGACCACAAATTTTAAATAAATATGATGATATATAAAATTTGTGTATGAATATATCGATTTTATATAATAAATGTGTCAAATTTTTATATAGATACGATATATTAAATACGATTATGAATTGAGAAAATACGATTGAATCGAGAATTATTGGAATTATTAAAAAAAAAAAAGAGGTGAATGATTGCTTTAATTTTACTTTGTATTTGATATTTTGGACAAAAAAAAAAAATACTTTTGATTGTTACTTTCTACCTTGAGAAAAGAAAAGAACGTTTCCACAGAAAAAAAATTGATGGAAAATGGCTGCTGGTTTGTATGTTAATGGGATATTCAGCTGGCCCTCTCTTTTAATTTAAATAACTTATAATCATGGTAAAACTAGAGTGATGATGGGTTGGGTCGGATTGAGTCTAGATAAAATTTTAGGTTCGTTTTTAGGCCTGGGTCCGACTCGAAATATGAACTTAAAAATTTGTCAAAGTCCGGCCCGAAAGAAAATTAATAAACCTGAGCCTGTCCCGGCTCAGCTCATATTAATTTTTTTTAAACTTTTTTCATTAAATAAAAATTTTAAAATAAATATTAAAACAAATAAAAATATGTAAATTTAAAAAGTATATTTGCTTAAAAATAAAATATATATTTAATATATAATTCGGGCCAGGCTCGGGCCAAAAAAGTTTTACCTGAGGCCTGGCCCGTTTTCTAAACGGACCTCATTTTTTTCCCAAACCCATATTTCGGGCCTATATTTTTACCCGAACCCTTCTATTTTTCGGGCTAGTCATCGGGCTAGCCTAGTAGCCCAACCCATGATCACCTCTAGGTAAAATTAGGAGCTGTCCGGTTCCCCTAAAATAGAAATTTTTTATTTAAATATTTTATTTTAAAATTTTAAAATTTTAAATTAGTAAAAGTAAAACTGTACTTTAATCCTTAAAAATATAAAATTTTAATTTAATCATTTAAAATTATAAAGATATATGTTATTAAAATTGTGAAATTACATTTTATTATCGTAAAATTACAATTTAATTTCGACCCTTAAAAAAAAAGTTTGATTTACCCATGCTTATATTAAACCTTAATGAAAATAATAATGAAGTTGAAATGTTTTTTTTGTGATTTTTAAAAATTAAGTAATTTGCATATTAAATAAATATATATGAACCATAGTTTTTTTTTTTGAAATATTAATCTTATTATAAATTTTTATCATGTATACTCTTTTTTATACAATGTCTAAAACTATCCATAGTCCCTTCCCGACTCTTAAATAGGAGGATAATGCATTTCGACACACTTGAACCCACAACCTCTTGCATAGACAACAATATCGATGCCAATTAAGACAAGACTTAATTGACTAAACCTCAAGATTTTTAAGACCTCGTTTTGTTATTAAGATTAGGCTTTGTGGGTAAAACACTTATTTTTTTTATTAATATGAAAATACTTTATGGCATTTCATTAAATCAATACAAGGGCGGGAGGGTTGGCGATGGCCCTGATCTTTCTAAAATTTCAATTTAATAATGATAAAATTATATTGACCCTTCAAATAATAAAAAAAATTATTTAATCTTTTAAAAATTATAAAAATATAGACAATTAAAATTATAAAATTTTATTTTTATTATTATAAAAATATATAACTTAATTTCGCCCCACCAAATTTTAATTTTTTTTTAAACTTCGCCCTTGAATCAATATGTAGTAGAATACGATAAGGATGTTGTTAGAAGATTGGAGACAACTCAGAGATTCACACAAGTATTTAAGGAGAACACTTGTAAGTCATGTATTTCTCTTTTATTAATATGTTTGTCATTTTTGTTGGGTTGGCTATACAACCTAATGTAACAGAGTGATTGGGCTCGTTAATGACAAATAATCACGGTCTTATCAAGATGGTCGATCTTGATGCGGCCGTGACCATAACGAGCTTTAGTGCTCGTGTTTAGGATGAGTAAAATCTTATTCGATTCGAAAAACTTGATAAAAATTTTAAAATTTGAATTAAATAATTCAAGTTATTTGAGTTAATCAAGTTATTCGGATCAACTCGAATAAAAAATTAAGCTTTTCGGTTTAACTCGAATATGAATTACACAATTTGAGTTATCCGAAAATTCGAATAAGAAAAGACAAAACTACGTCGTTTTGATAAATGTTTACCTATTAAGTTAAGAGGCAAAATCATTATATTGTTCATGTAGTTAAATAATCTTGTACTTCGTCTACTAGTTAAATAATCGGTCCATCTAATCGCAACATTAAGTATAAATAATAGGATTCGTTAACTCGACTCGATTTGACTCGAAATTTTTTAACTCGATTCGATTCGATTAGAAAAAAATTCAAATTGAGTTCGGTTACTAAAATAGGATTTGTTAACTCGACTAACTTAAAAATTTTTGACTCAATTCGACTCGACTCGATCGAACACTCACCCCTACTCGTGCTTATCTTTCGGCTTAGAACTCAATTCAACCGAATATATGTAATAAAGATAATCAAACCCAAACATAAAACAAGCCATAATATCACTCAATAAGCCTGCCCAACATTGAATGGGCCTCATTAAGCAAATGACCCAAGATAGGGAAAATCCAAAGATACATTTTTGAAGTTTAGAAATAGTAAGGTAATAATCACATTCAAAAATACTTGAATGATGGTCAATTGAGTCTTAACTCGATTGATATGAGCATTATTTTCAATGTAAGAGTATGTGAGTTCGAGTGTGATGAAGTACATTATTCTCCTATTTATGGGTTGAGGAGGGGCTATAGGTAATTCTATATATAACATTTGTAGCACACGAATAATTTAATTTATATATATATTTAAAAATAATTTTATATTTTTATTGAACATAATTTGATTCTTTGGTTTTACAATGATATTAGGTAGTCCAACTAATCAACACATTTAGCTATTTCGGTTAAAATTTTCAATCTATTTTTTTAAAATAATATTGTTCAATCAAATAAATTATTTTGGTATAATGAATAGGAAAGTGTTAATAAAAAAAATCACATCAACCACAGGGGTTAGACGAGATAGTAAGAGTTTTTCAACCTTAACTAGTCGTCAACGGTTCTATTATTGCCTTGGGTATGGAGTAATTTAAAATTTTGTGATCAGTGTCTACACCTTTAATAGGCTTACAGAATGCGAAAGATTAATTACTAGGTTCGCTCTAGTGGATACCTTAAGAAACTAAAAAGAAAAATTCACATCAACAACTAAAAATATTAAGGGCCCTAATTATTTAGACTAACTGAAAACACAGCTCTTTTTTTTTTTAAAAAAATAATTATAAGATAATGATAAATTTGTAATTTCGATCTCTCTGTTATGCTCACATTTGAGATTCAATCTTCATTAATTTGACGTAATTTGATCCTCTGCTTTTATAATTAACATCCTTAGCTATAGCGATTAAAATGATTACGTTAATTTCTCTCAAAAACACCTCTGTAACACTATATATATTTCTACATGAAGATGGAACGGGTATTTTTAAGAAAAAATTGACCAAAATAATTAAGGTTATCAACTATTTTAACTCGACTAATAATATTACGTAGAAGAACCAAATTATATAAAATTAAAGAATCGATACTAAATTTTAAATTTAAACATAACATAGAGACGATAACCACAATTTGATCTAAACAATCTATGCCTAATAATAATTTTATGTTTAATTTTTAACTTAAATTATAAAAAATATCATGAATATCAATTTATCATATCTTATATGAAAATTTTCAGACTGATAATAAAATTTAATTAGTCAATATTATTAATTAAAATATGATAAAAAATATAAATATAGTACTAAAACAAAAGAAAAATTAAAACCAGAGGATTGTTAAGAAGAAAAAAAAAAAAAAAAACCTTAGCCACTCAATTTTCTAAAATTAAAATTTGACTTTGTTGATGGTGGATTGGCCTCTAAGTTAGTTACTAGTCATGGCCTCTTTAATAATATATTTTCTTCAAATTTTAGTTTCAGTCTACTTTATTTTTAAAAAAATTTTGTGGTTTTGAATTTGTATGTTGGCATGCTAGTTAAGATGTTTATCGTCCTAGATACATGAGATAAGTCAAAATTTTTTTTTAGGGGCTAAAATTAAATTGTAAATTTTAATAGTCTATATATTTATAATTTTTAAAGGATTAAATCAAATTTTATCATTTTTAAGAGGGGCCAAAGTGTAATTTAACCTTTATTAATTTAAAATTTTAAAATTTCTAAAGGGCCTAATTTGTCAATTTTACATTTTAGGGGAGACTGAGGCCCTACCAGCCTCTCCTAGATCTGCCTCTACCTAGATGTAACTTGAGTAGAGGTGGGCATGGGCTGGGCCGGGCCCATATAAAATTTTAGGCCTATTTTTAGGTTCGGGCCCAGCCCGACTCAAAATATGGGCCTAAAATTTTGTCCAAGCCCTGCCCGAAAGAAAATTGATAAACCCGAGCCGAAATTGGCCGCCCATATTAATTTTTTTAAGTTTTTTTCATTAAATAAAAAAATTTAAAACAAAAAAATATGTAAATTTAAAAAGTATATTTAATTAAAAATAAAAATATATATTTAATATATAATTCGGGTCGGGCTGGGCCAGGCTCGGGCCAAAAAAGTTTTACTGGAGCCCGGCCCATTTTCTAATCCGGCCTCATTTTTTTGCCAAACCCATATTTTTGGCCTATATTTTCACCTGAACACTTCCATTTTTCGGACGGGCCGTCGGGTTGGGCCGGATAACCCGCCCATGCACACCTCTAAACTTGAGTTCAAATCGCGCTAATTGCATTACTGTTAGGGTTTTTGTTTTAATTCATTCTATTTTCTTCAAATTTTGTTCATTATGTTTTCTTTGAATATTTATGGGTAACGGATGATGGTTTGTGGACTAACCTGTTAAATATTTATGGGGTTGTGATTTATAGGGGTTTTGGAAAAATGGTGGGTTGTTTTTTGAGCGCTCAAATTAGGGATTATTGTTGTTTGATCTTACTCTATACGAGCACATAATACAAATCTCAACTTTATTCAAATTATGTTTGGGTTATTTTCAGATTTATTTATACTTAAATCTCTCGTTATGTATACGTGGGTCTTTTCAGATTTATCCAATTTGAGAATTGCGCTAAAAGTAATCATGAGTCGGATTGAAGCTTGAAATATTTTTTCTTATCTAGATCCAATGGTGTCAACCACGAGTGAAGTTAAAAATTTATACTGGGCGCTGGTTGAGTCTTAACTCGATTAGAATCGACATTATTGTTGCCAAGGAGCGTGTTATACTTCTATTTAGGGGTTGGAGAGGGATTATAGATAATTCTAGATATTGTATAAAATATAATGATATGATAAAATTAATGTTAAACAAAAAAATTATACTGGGGGACTAGAAATAAATTATAAATTTTGGGAGTCAAAATGTAATTTTATTTTATGTTATCATGTGTTTTACAAAACCTTGAAAGTAACAAGAAAATTTCTCTAGAAAATTATTAATATTGATTGAGCCTAAATTTAGTTAATATTATTATTGTTATAACAAGTAAAAGACATGAATTTAAATACGATTAAACGTGTATTTTTCTCCTATTTAAAGGGAAATACGAATTAAGTGAAGCAAGCTGTTAGGGCATTGAGTAAGACGTTATGTATATAAGCCTTTTGGAAAATTGCAACCCCCGTACACCTAAGTTTAGTTAGGTTTAGCAATTAGGGTTTAATTAAAAGGAAACATCTTTTGTGGTAACCAATCAGCACATTAATACCATGCAACATAAGCCATGGAGAAAGAGATGGTTGAGGACTACTACTTGTCTCTAGTACCACCACCGGAGATGTGCAAAATTTAGGTAAAACCGAAAAAATTCGATTAACCGATCGGATTCGGTTAATCTGTCGGTTAACCAAATTTTTTCGGTCGGGGTCGGTTAATTATTTTGTGATTTTTTGGTTAACAGTTAATTTGGTTCGAAACCGGTCGGTTAACTAAAATTTTTCGGTTTAACTGAAAAAATTAATAAATAAAATTATAATATATAAGTAGACCCACTATTCATCTAAACCCAATCCAAACCTAAATATCCAACCCAACCCAATTACCCAATCAAAAAATTACAAATAATTTAATAAATAAAAAAATTCTAAAACTAAAACTAAAATTATGTAATTTTTTTTTTTAATTATGTAGTGATTAATTTCGGGTAATTCGGTTAATTCGGGTAATTCGAATAATTCGGTTAATTTTTAACCAAAAATAAAAAACATAATTTTCAGTTAATTCGGTTAACCGGCCGAATTAACCGAAAAAATTTCGGTTCGGTTAACGGTTAAAAATTTTGAAAGGTCGGTTAATTCGATTAATGTTATTTCGGGTCGGTTAACCGATTGAACACCTCTACCACCACCCCTAATTCAAATCCAAGTAATTTGTTTACTTTGACTATCTATCAAGGTTTGCATTGGAACAAAATCGAGTATGTTTTATTTTGATAACGAACGTGACATCTTATAGTTCGGATTTGATCATCGATTCAAGTATAAGGTACATGTGTCACATCATATGTCATTATATGGTTATTTTGTCAACCATGCTATTTTTTTTTTTTGTTTACTTCATGTTCGTTTTACGATCTATGTTTTGGGTTCGTAGCTGTCCCTCTCAACAATATAATCTCCAAGTTTTAAACTTGAGTCCTCTTCTTGGGAGTGCAATGTATCTTACTATTACACCCAAGCACTTCTTGGTCAATTATTTTAATTTTTAACAGTACAAATGAATAAAATTATTAACATAAACAATTAATTCGCTCTTTAATTTAATGCACAATGACTAATTTACTTATTTTTACAGAATAAAATAAAATATAATCGCACTCTTAACCTCTATAATACTTTTATCCAGATTATTTATTGAAAAATTATTATATAAATTTAATATTTATTCTTTACGAGAATTTTACCTTCTATTTTAAAATTCAATATGATTGAATTTTTGATTTAATCAGAATTTAATATAACTGCCAAATACCCAAACATTTCAAACAAACAAAATTTAAAAATATAGTTGGTGGTTACAATAAATTGGAATTTAATTTCGGCTTGACATTAATTCGAGCTTTCAATTTTGCAACTATCTTCAATATAACTACCAACATCTTCACCTCTCAGTTTTCAAAAATCCTTTACTATTCTCTTGGCTTTCACCGACAAAAAAAATGGCAGCGAAGCAAACGATGATCCTCGTTGCCGCCATCCTCGTAACGGCTTTTTACGGCGGCTTGGTGACATCGGCGCAGGCACCGGCAGCTGGTCCAGCGATGGCCATGTCGCCGTCCGCCATGGCACCGACGCCGGACTGTATGACGAACTTGTTCAACTTATCGGATTGTTTGACGTACGTGGAGGCCGGAAGCAACTTGACGAAGCCGGAAAAGCCTTGCTGTCCGGAATTGGCTGGGCTAGTGGAAAGTAGCCCTCAATGCTTGTGTTATTTGCTGGATAAGAACGCGACGGCGAACTATGGGATCAACATTGACATGGAAAGAGCTCTTAAGCTTCCTAATGTCTGCCATGTTAAAACCCCTCCTGTTAGCCTTTGTTCTGGTAATTCTACCTTTCCCTCTTCTTTTTACTATCTTTCATGAGTTTTTGATGGAGTATAACTGATCTTGTTGTTTGGATTGAGAATTGGCGGGTAATGGATTGAATAATTTTGAGTGAGAAAACTTATAACAACCGAAAATTAAAACAGGAAAACTGATTGAATTGATTTATAGATTTTCTTAATTGTTTATTTAGTTATTGGATGATTGAATTGCTTGAACTAGAAGAGATGCATGGAATTTTTGAAAAGGAGAATCAAATATTGAACTCAAATTTGTTATAATTGTTAGCGTTAATTGTAAGATATTTTCAAACTATACTGTCGATTTTAAATTTGGTTCGAAAGTTTAAAAATATTGTAATTAAATTTTTAATTTTTTTTTGAGAATATTCTTTATATCAAGATGGTATTTCATAAATTTAAGCGTCAATTGTCAATTCAAATTTGATATGGATAAGTTTAGATCTTATGTTTTCCAAAATATAGACATTGACAACTTAGGAGGATTATTTTTATTTTAATACATTAAATTTAAGCTGTTATGTCTTAAATATATACGTGTTTATAATTTAATTTACGTGTTTTAAATATGTTCAACATATTATCCAACCTAATATATAACTTTTAAATTGACGACTAGGTTAATAGAAGGGCTTGATTGATATGATATTAAAACATTGAAAACTTAATTAAAACATCTTGAAGTTTTTGGATCAATTTGACATTTGGACCATAGTTTGAAAACATTTGTTAGAATTAACCCAACATTTTCAAAGATAATTGCAATATGAATTATATTTGTTCTTTTTAATATAATGTCTAGAACTATCTATGATTTCACAAAACTTATAAATAGAATGATAATGTGTTTCAGCTAGGGGTGTTCAATCGGTTAACCGACTCGAAATAACATTAATTGAATTAACCGACCTTTCAAAATTTTTAACCGTTAACCGAACCGAAATTTTTTCAAAAAAATTAACTGAACCGAAATTTTTCCGGTTAATTCAATTCAGTTAACTTATTAACGAAAATTATATGTTTTTATTTTAGTTAAAATTAACCAATTACCCAAAATGAATCACTATATAATTAAAAAGATTATGTAATTTTAGTTTTAAATTTATAATTTTATTTTTATTTATTAAATTATTTGTAATTTTTATGATTGGGTAATTGGGTTGGGTTGGATATTCGGGTTTGGATTGGGTTTAGTGATTGGGTTTAGATGAATAGTAGGCCTATTTATATATTATAATTTATTAATTAATTTTTTCGGTTAAACCGAAAAATTTCGGTTAATCGATTGTTTCAAACCGAATTAACCGTTAACCGAAAAATCACAAAATAATTAATCGATCCCGACAAAAAATTCGGTTAACCGACCGATTAACCGAATTCGGTAGGTTAACCGAATTTTTTCAGTTTTACCCGAATTTTGCACATCCCTAATTTTAGCACTCAAACCCACGTCTTCTTACATTAACGAAAATGTCCATTCGGTCGATAAGATTTTTTTTTGGTAACACAATATGAGTGATTTTATAGTATTTTTAAAAATATATTTTTAGTAGTGAATATATTAATATATAATCACAGTTAATAATATACTTTGAAATGAAGTTTTGACTGTTTGAATTTATTATTTCCGAGGCTGTTTTATATTGTCTTTAATAGTAGAAATATAATATATTTATAAATCATATAAATTTTGGTTAATGCATATATTCGTGATATTTTTATTTTATTTTTAATGTTAATTTTATACATTATATTTAAAGAATAGTTTGGGTGATGGGGAGGATATGGTTGGGTCTCATTTAATATGTTTGATGGGGGCATTTAAGGTTTCTTTGTTAGCTCTCAACTGATTTTACCGCTGTCTTTTTCCAAATAAATGAATCACGTGCACACTGCCTATTTCATTTAAACAAGATTTTATTACCAAAACATTAATTTTTTTTAAAATCGTATAAATTATGATTTTTAATTATTTAATTGTATTTCAATAAAAATTATTTTATTAACACATAATTTTGATTTTTTTTATCTTGAACCATGAATTTTAAATCTCAAATTCTAAATCTTAAATATCGAACCCTAAACTTTAAACCCAAGTTATTTGAGATTCAAGTTAGGGTTTAAATTTATGGTTTAAAGTTTAGGTTTAAGATTTAAAATTTAGGATTGAGGTTCAATATTTTAGGTTCCGAGTAAAAATTTATTATCACGTATTATATTTAATGTAAATATTATTATCATTAAAATTTTAATTATTATTAACAATTTGTAATCCAATTCTCGTCTCAAAATTTTACAAATAGAACTTAATCAAACTTTAAAACCAAGTTTTATTCATTTACATAAACCTTGAACTTTAAATTTAATAGTATTTAGTTGCACATGTATGTTTAAGTTGAACTAACATTTATTTCCATGAACTCAAACAGCTATCATCGGGGCTCCAATCGGAGTTCCAACTCAAAGCACCGAAGGATCTATGTCACCGGCATCCGAGCCAACAGGTTCCGTAGCATACGGACCGTCTCCATCCGCCATGGCACCAACACCGGACTGCATGACAAACTTGTTTAACTTGTCGGATTGTTTGGCGTACGTGACGGCTGGAAGCAACCTAACGAAGCCGGACAAACGTTGTTGCCCGGAGTTGGCCGGGCTCGTGGAAAGCAGCCCTCAGTGTTTATGTTTATTGATGGATAAGAACGCGACCTCGAGTTATGGGGTCGACATTGACATGGATAGAGCTCTTAAGCTACCTAATGTTTGCCATGTTAAAACCCCTCCCGTTAGTCTCTGCTCTAGTAAGTATATTACTTTCTTTTAAGAATTTAATTAAGTCTTAAAAGTATCGATACAATATCAATCGAGACGTTTATTTAACTTAATCATTATCTCCAACATTAAATGTAAGTTAAATATATTGAAAATACGTAATCACAAAATTAATTTTTATCTGGAATTGAATTCCTACAGCTATCTATGGTGGCGCTCCAATTGGGGTTCCAACTTCAGGCGCTGAAGTATCTTTGTCACCAGGTACTTCGTTTTCCTTCTTTTACTTCTTTGCAAATATTATTGTTTAAATAATCTTATTATCAACTATTTTAGTGCGTATTTCATAAAAAAAAAGTTATATTTTTTCGTTGAAAGATGGTAAATCTTGAATTTCTACCGAAAGTTGGTGTGTATATATATATATAGTATAATTAGATATTGGCAGTAAAAAGAAAAAAAAAAACTCCATAATTTGGTTTATGATTTTTTTTAATTCCATTAAAACAATTATCATGGGTAAATTTCCAGTTGGGTCACTCAAGTTTTAAGGTATTTTCCTTGTGATTTAATCATCTAATTTTAAGTCGCTTTCATTTTAATCACTCAATTGTTAAATCTCTAAATGCGGTTAATTGTATTGCATATTCAGTTTGGTCATAAAAAATATCTTTTGAAGTATTGATAAAAAAAAAAACTCAAATTTAAAGTGAATAAGTGATAGAAATTAAAATAATATAAAAATTTTTAAAAATATATCTTTTTGAAGTATTGATTAGGGTAAATAAAAATAATTATAATTAATTAAATTAATTAATTTTATCTTTTATTCTAAACAAAATTCATAATTTTTTATCATTTCTTTACCCAAACAAAGAGCAAGCAATTAATTTAATTAATTGTAAGTATTTTTTTTTTACTTTTAGCATAGCATGGAAGATTTGAGACTATATAATAAAAAAAAATAAGTTTTATAAACAAAGTTATTTGAGTTGATTTAAGTTAAAGATAATTTAAAAACATAAAATAAAATTCAAAAAATTAAAATGAGATTAAATTAATTAATTTTAATTTTATATTAACAAATTGGTTAACATGTTATAGTACCAAAATGAAAGTACAAATATGATGTGACGTGTATAATTAAACACCGTTAGAGATTTAACACTTGGATGACTAAAATAAAAATACCTTAAAAGTGAGGTGGCCAATTTGAAAGGATTTCATACCAAAATGAAAGTACCATAAAAGTTGAGTAACTTGCTATAGTTTACACCCTTATATATAATGTTGATAGTTTGTAGAATTTTTAAACTTTACAATTTAGAAGGTGACACCTTTACGGTGTAGTGAAAAAAAATATTAAATGAGACGTGGCTGTATCTGAGCCCGGAGTTAAAAATTTTTAGTAGTAATTAATCGAATACTAACCCCAAGTATAGGCAGGGGTGAATTTAAGGGAGGTAGGAAACTTACTTCGCCCTTTAAAAATGAAAAATTATAATAAAATTATAAACTAATATATAATAAAGCATTTTACCTCTCAAAATGAAAAAAATCTTTATAAATGATAAAATATAAATTAATAAATGATAAAATAATATTTTTATCTTTCAAAATTTATGAATTTCTAAATTCACCCTTTCGGTTTAATTATTTAAAAATTATTTATATTCCTTTTGTCGAGGTTGACAATTTGAATATTCATGTGATATTTATATATTTTATTATATTTTTAAATTTTTATATAGTTATATAAATTTGATATATGAATAATTGGTATTTTTACTAAGAATTTCACCTCATCGTGAAGGATTAGCTCCAGGCCCTTCAAAAGGAAGCAACAGTGGTGCTTCAAACATGGCAATATTTGGTCTAGCTTCCTTCATTGCCTTGCCAATTGCCTTTCTTCCCATGCTTTTTGGGATTTAAAGCTCTTATTGTCCCATTATTAAAACTTATTTTCCTCCATTAATATTCATTTACTATATTTATATTTATATATGTTTTGCATTTTTTTTTCTTTTTTCTTTTTTTTAGTGAGGAGAGACAATGTCTAGATACACCAATAATTTGTAAGAGGTTCTTATGAGATTTATTTCATTGAGATTATATCGTTGCTAATTTGAATTCTAGGGTTTGGCATTTGGCTATAACTTTGATTAATTTAAATGTTAAGTGATTAATCAGGCGCGAAGCTAGGGGTGGCATGGGCCTCGGTTCCCTTAAAATATAAAATTATTATTTAGACCTTTAAAATTTTTTAAAAATTTTAAATTAGTAAGGGTAAATTACACTTTGGCCCCTAAAATTATAAAAATTTGATTTACTCCTTTACAAATTATAAATATATAAACTATAAAAATTAAAATATCATCCGACCTCACTAAAAAATTGTTTTGACTTTGCCCATGTGATTAATTATTTTAATCCCAAGAAGCATTGCCAATTTTTTTTTAATCACAAAATGGTTTTAATTTTAATGCAATTTCTTTTGTTGATTATTAAAATATATTAATAGTTTAAGTTGTTTGAAAAATAAATAAATATAAAAATAAGGGTTTGGTTATTACTAGGAAAGATTTTTTACATTACTAAATTTAATTTTATATATATGCCGATTGAGTTTTAACTCGATTGGTATGGTTATTGTTACTAATACAGGAAGACGTGAGTTCTAATACGCTGAATCACATTGTCGTCTTATTTATGAGTTGGGGACAACATGTCTTCACTATTTCATTTCATCCTTTCCCTAATTTTAACTAATGCCATGCATGCAAATCAGGGGTGAAGCCAGGGTGGCTGGTATGGTCCTGGCCCCCTCTAAAATGTAAAATTATTATTTAGATTTTTAAATTTTTTAAAAATTTTAAATTAATAAAAGTAAAATTGCACTTTGGCCTTTTAAAATTATAAAAATTTAATTTAATCCTTTACAAATTATAAAGATATAAACTATAAATAATTAAAATTTCATCTGACTCTAAAATATTACTCTGGCTTTGCCCCTAATGCAAATCCATGGTTTAATCTCAGTAACTTTAGTTCTTTTCGTAAAATACGAAATTTAATAACTTGAAAAAGACTAATTTATCAAATTTGATAAACACAATTAAAACATTACAAAAATAACGTGTATATATGAAATATTTACAAAGCCAAAGACATATCAATTTCAGTATGATCAACGTTAAGTTTAGGATCCAAAGGCATTTTTTCAAGTCGAAGAAGACTGCTGGTTGCTAAAATAGCTTTAGCATCAATATCATGCAACGATCTCTCATATAAGCTCTTGGTCGCCATTGAAGCAGCTTCATACAGTTTTTTACTTTTATGTGCACCCAATAAACAATGTCCTAATATCCTTAAACTTGGTTGTAATAATTCCCATGGCAATAGTATTGTCTTTTGTTTTGATGATGAAGATGAAGATGGTTTGTTTTGAATCACTGTAGCCCAAATATCACAAAACTCACAAAACTCGAGCTTTGAACTCACTGGCATTTGAGATATTTTACTGTAATATAACTCCAAGGCTACACCGACGATTCTTGCTCTTCTTGATGATCTCATGGTGCCATGGGGTTCTAATGTTGGTGAGATGACAGCTAGGTTTAATTCAGTTGCTTGGTTTTTTACTGATGATTTAACTTCATGGTAAATACTGGGTTGGGTTAAATCAGGGACGTTGACGCTTATCGGTTGACCGTTGCGTGCGGTGGTTTCGTGGGCGTAAAGAGCTAATAAAATGGCTTCGAAACCGGCGAGGGATTTACGTAAAGCGATACGGGAGAGGTAAATGCCGGCTATTATGGGGACAAAACTGAGGACGACGAGCTTTAGTTCAGGGTCAGGGGAATGGAAAGTGTCGTAAAGCCAACGACAGAGATTGTTGTCGCCAGAACCGGAGTCTGGGTCACGGAGGAGGGTGGAGATTTGGGAAGAAACGGTGGGGTCGTGAAGGAGGGAAGAGGAAGAAGAGACGGAGGAAGGGACGGTGGAGAGGATGGAAGAAAGGGCTTGGATACATGAATGAGCTTTGGAAGAGAATGATGATGCCGATGAGGATGAGGTGGCGGTGGCGGAGGGGGAGCCGGGGTTGGAGGATGACATTGGTGAATGAAGAATGAAGGGAAATAATTAAGCTTTTTAATGGAGTACACTTTTTTCTTATATTTTTATATGTTTTTTTTTAAATTTTAGTTAAAGTTGAAATTAGGGGAGATAATTAAGGACGAAAAATAGGATTTACCTTTTATTAAGCTAAATAATATCCACTCTTCCCTTCTTCTTCTTCTTCTTCCTTTTTTCCTAAATTTAGTTAAAAATTAATGGAACTTTAAAATTAAATATCAAAATTAAATTTCTTTTGATTATAAAAAAATAGTAAATGTTATTTAATGTAAGTAAATTATTAGTAAATTTACATTTTGATTGCTTAATTTTAAAAAGTTATACAACCGTCACCAAATAATTTAAAATTTTTATTTAAGTCATTAAACTGTTAAAATCATTATTATATTACACCAATTAAAAGCTTTTATTCTCCTTCCTCTTCGCAATTTATAGTTATTTATTTCATGAAATAATTTTAAAAGTCATAAATTTGTGAATCAAAATTCAAACAACTATTTTTTTTAACGTTGGACATGAATAGTGTGATCGACTTAGATTTAAAATATATTCTTCTACTTGTCGATGAGTATTGATCCACCATACCAATTATCGAATTATTGCCGTGACTTATTTAAAAACTTTCTAATAACATAAATGAAAATTTTTAAATGATTTTTTAAAAATTAAAAAAATGATAAACTTACTAATAATTTACAAGAAAAAAAAAAGCATGGAACATCGACCATGAGATAAAGCTTTAGTTTAAATTTTCAAGATGAAAATATTGAGAAAAGGGATAGACATCCCAATTGCGTTCAATTGAAAGTATGCAGCAAAAATGAAGATTCATGGCTTTTAATCAGAAGGATAATTATTGTAATTATTTGTTGATTTACTTAAATGATCAATTTAATTTAAAGGCCATACAAAAGGGGAAGGTATTATGCAGTAGAATTCACTGTTGTTGAATCTCCATTTCCAAAATGACAAACTTGTTAGCAATGGCACTTACCAGAGATTTTCAAGAACTCACCCAAATCTACAAAATTCCATTCTCTCTCTCTCAGCTACACGATTGAATTCAAATACATTTACAATTTGAACAATCAATCATCTTCCAATCATGTTCTTTGCCTGACTCTCCTGCTATTTGTATCGGTGCCGTCTGAGAGTTGTGCCCATACACTTCGTGATTTTCCGCCACTGCTATAATCTTCCTCGCAACCTGCGATGGTTTTGAGGAGCTCTGACTGAAGTAAAGGGCAGTTGTCTTTTAAGTATTCGAAGCCGTCCGATCGCATGACAGCTGCTATAAGAACACACGTTAGAGACTGGGATCTGAAAATATCATATGGCCCTTCAAGTTTCATAGTTTCGTTCTTGGTTTTAGAAATTTCTCGGAAAGACAGCTAAGTTCATCAAATTCACAACTCCAGCCTCAGCACATGAACAAGCTCCCTATGATACCTACAACTCAATCCACAACTTTACTAAAGCATATGTTCTAACATGCCCTAACTGACCTATGAAGAACACATAGCACGAAAATATCACACCATGAGGCATGGGCTTGTACCCCTCATATGAAGAAAAGAGTACATAGCCTGACATGTTCAGTTGCTCAACATGCAATATAAATCCACCTAATAACTTTGACTCAAAAGGTAATTTTTATATATATATATATATAAAAACTTCTAACTGGTTAGTTTGGTGCTCCGGATCCTTTAAATATATAATGTTTATCTATGGGTATAGTTGGGCTCACTATTCATGTATAACAAATAGAGCAGCTGAGCTATGAATAATTTTCCACCAAACATGTATTAATGCCAGCTATAAAAGGGTAAAAGTAACATGGAGGCCATTGTACTAAGAGTTGAATTGCATTTTGCCCTCTCTACTAAAAAATGGACAAATTAGTCCTTGTATATTAAATAAAAAAGCAAACTAGTTCTTCTGCTAAAATTTTATCCATTTCTTCTACTAAAAACTGGTCCTTGCATATCAGTATAAGGTAGGGGTGGCACACCACATATAATTGTCTAGTTAATTCTGTCAAACATGCTAGTTTTTAACGGTAGAAATAAATGAATTTTTTTATAGAAATGACCAATTTGCTCTTTGATCTAATGTACAAAGATTAATTTACCCAATTTTTGAGTAAAAGGGACAAAATGCAATCTGACCTGTAGTACAAGGGCCTCCGTAGTACTTTTACCGCTATAACAGTCGATTATAATTCAAACTCCTAGAGCCAACAAGCCTTAATCATGACATGGATTTATTGTCGCGACAAGAGAGATGTTTTCTTCTAACATAATGTCTTGAATTAGGATTTCATCTTGCAGAGAAATAACAAGATCAAACAAGTAGCGGTTCTATGTTTCAATAACTATTAGTTTTCACCACATTTTTTAAATCTAATTGATGAAGATATAAGCAAAATGCATAAAGTTGAAGAAGGTTAACGGACCTGCAAGGTTTTCAGCAGCAAATCTGAGACAAACAGCTTTTAATTCCGTAGCATGATATTCATCAGCCAAAGCTAGAATTTTGGCAACAGAATTTACAGATATATTCTTGCAGAGACGAGATTCACACATTAATTTCAGTCTCTCTAGACAATACCTATCTGCTGCTGCTAACAATTTAGCTATTAGTGTTTCGGATACTGATGACAAGGAAGCAGAACTAGATTCAACACTCTCCGCATCTTCCGAAAGAGTGTCTCTGTAAATAAAGTGCAACAAGGCCTATTTGACACAGCAACAACAAAAAAAATGATAATGACTAAAAAATACAATCGAAAGAACAAGAACCAGATTATGCCCTTAGAGGAATGCCAGAAAGAAAGATGTGAAAGGTTTCTCACCTTAAAAACCCTAGGTTCTAGATCGGTGATAACCATCTCTTTCTTTTGCTCGTCCACCCCATCAAAAATTTCAGATCGGAAAACAGGGGATCGAGCAGCCAATACCAACTTATGAGAATGAAACTTTTCCCCAGCCACGTCAAATGTAATATCTGTACCTTCCATATTTTCTAGCAGCATACCAAAATGTGCTCCTATGTCAGACTCTGGCACTTGAATTGAGTGTAGTCGTGAACAATCTATCGCCGACACAACAACTCCAACTGTACAATTTATTATCAAGCAGTCATCCTTGAGGTAATCTGATGTTTCAAGTAATGCTCGTCTGAAAAAGCGCTTGTATCCCCTAGATTAATGAAGACATGGGACAAAGAACAATAATTTAAGTCCGGTAAACTGAACCTGGACAACAGGTAGACCATCCGCGGATTCTATTCAATCAGATAAAGCCTATAGAGTAGGCCTTATCAGATCGAAAATATAATCAAATAAGTAAAGACTCGAAACCGCATACAACCAGATGAAAAAAAGTACATAAAAATAGCATTGTACAAAACACTTTATACCCGCCATGGAAATAGCATTATCACCTTGCTTAGAAAATACTTATGTTTCAAATTGAAATCGAAAGCTAATAAACAATAGATTTTGATCATAAGTTCTAGCCGAAACCTCATAAAGCATAATTTACCAAATCATACGTGCACATACAGAGTAGAACTTAAACATGTTAATCCATATATAGTTCCCACTTCCAACATCAAAATGCTCCTACTTTGTCCAATGGCAAGGAATATCACAAACATTTTTTCAAGAGTATGAAAATTGGCCGCTGCATTGTTGTTTCCGCTACTTGTTCTTATTTCACAAACTAAAATTAGAACTGTATCTGTTTTTTTATCAGAATAGTTCTTTCATTTTCAATCAATAGAAATTATTCCAGTTTCTACGAATCGCTTTTCCGCAGAGCATGTATTCATTCGATTTGTAAACATTCGATTAAAGAAACTTAAAAGAGTAAAAAGATTAAAACCCTACCACATACTGCCGCGATATTTGAGGGTATAAGGTCCACTCTCAAGGGACCGATCGAAATGGCTATGAACCTTATGTTTGCCTTTGCCGCTCTGATCCATAAGCGTAAGCTCGAACAAGACCCTAACATCGGTGCCTTCGCTAGCCAATGCAATGAAGACGGAGACGTACGTGGAACTATCTTCGGGGTTTTTACCATCGGGGTAAAAGTAAATAGCCCACCGGTAGCCACCCACAGTGAAATTATCGCTGACAATGTGCTTCCCAATGCCCATCCCTTTGGCTAAGCTGTAACCTTGGATCACGAAACGGTGGGAACCGTTCACCGTCTCCGTCACCGACTGGGAGCTGGTCGGAGAAAGCAGTGGGCTATGCTCAACCTTCAGTGTCGCCGCCGTCACCGGCGATGTTGCTCCGTTCGTCATGGGTTTTGGATTTGATAGATTCGACGAATTGAGGAAGTATTTGAAGAAGTTAAGAATTATTTCTTGTATTTATAAAGAATTATAAAGAATTCTTGTATTTATAAAGAATTATATTTTTTATAGGTTAATTCCTATTTTATATTGTAATTATATAATTATATAATTATATAATTTTTAAAAATAACAAAAATAATAATAATTAAATGGAAATTTATTTAAATGCTCCATATTCTCAAGTACTCTTCAAAATATGAATTATTCTAAATTTCACTTACGAATAAAGTTATAAAGTATGCAATTTGTTAGTATGATCTAACAGTGTTATTTTATGATGTACTTGAGATTATGTTGTTTACACGAGAAATCTTTCTTTTTTTTAAACAAGAAATATTCTCTCAACCATATTTTGAAGATTTGGATGTCTCGAATTAAAAAATTCGCGAATTATCTTTAGTGCTTGTATTTAACTCAATTTTCTCAAACGACATTGTACTTGTCGATACAGTGTAAAAAAATATTTTGTATTTGCATAATTAGCATCTACCGCATAATATTTAAATTCACGATGCAAACAATTTATAACTTTAATTATATAGAAAAATATTTATACTAAGTTATAATATGTAAAATATATAGTTTATAAAAAATTATAAAAGGTCTAACAATTTTATAACATTTCTTATAAATATTATAATTTTTATTATAAATTTAGAAAATTTGTTTTTATTAATAAGTTGCGGTAAATAATTGTAGGACATTTTTAATAAATAAGTATATTATTATTTTATAATATATAGTATGAAATGTAAATAAGTTATGTCGATATTTTTTACAATAATTTTATTAATAAATATATTATAATATTTTTATGACATTTTATTACACAAATTTTTTTTATGATATACTTTTCATCTTAACTTTAGGGATTGTTTAAAATTTATAATATAATTTTAGAATATTTTTTATTATAATCATTTAAAAGTGTTCATGTTTGTAATATGATTTTTTATATCTTAAGCTCGTATAAAAATAAAATTTAAAGTTAAATCATATACGAGAATTTAGAAAGTTATAAGTAATTGGATTTGAGCATAATTTTATTTCCGTAATTACTACCATAATGAAAATAAAAATAGAATTTGAATAAATGAAATTCAAATATCTATGCATTCTTTTATATATCCCTTGTTGTCTTGTTTCCTTTCGGCCCAATTGGGTTGGGTGGAGTTATGGTGAGACATGAGCTTTTGTTTGAGTTTGGATCATCAAGTCTGTTCGAATAAGTGTTTTTAAAATTATATTGGTGGTAGAATTGATTTAGTTTAACGATTTAACTAGTTTGATTAATTTAACTGTTTCGTCCAATTTAATTAAATAAATTATTAAAAAATATAAAAATAAAAATATTAAAAGAAATTAATTCAACCACTAAATTCAATCGACCCACCTAATTTTTGGATCATCCGATTCAATACTTTTTTCAGACTGATACTTCAACAAGTTTTCAATCCAATTCAAAAAATGACCTAATTTCAAGCCCTTGAGCCAGAAAAGCTTACAGTATCTCATGAACATCTCTCAGGTGTTTTAGGGCAAACTACCTTCAACAGTCACTATGATTACGAAATATTTTTATTTTAGTCACCCAAAATATTATTATCATTATTGAATAAATTAATCAAATCGATTACTCTACCATTTTTACCGGAAATAAAAATATTGAAATATTGAAGGTACATTTCACTTATTATCCATAATTTCCATTAAATACTGTTCATTTATATGCATGTTTTTTTTTTTTATCTTACACATAATTGTATTAGTTTGTAACTTTTTATACTATTAATATTTTAATAATCCCATAATGCCAAAACAGTAAATTAAAAAAGAATTGCTCAACAATGTATATGAGAAATATATTAACAAAGACATTATTCTCAATCCATATGAATTGATTTGAAATATTACACGCAAGATAAATATAAATTATATTGAAAACAAAAAATTACAAAATTTGATTGAGTTTAAATATATAAGAAAAGATTGATTTACATGTAAAATTATTTGTAAAATCCAAAATCATATTTCATCTTTTGATCATCATAAATTATGCACATTGAATTTTGAATAAATTTAAAATGTGTAACTATTTATTTCATATAACAATCCATATGATGTGGAATATTAGAATATTAACCATACAAATATGTAATTTTACAATCAAGTAGGATAGATTGGAATCATAAAAAGAAACATTGGATTCTCTTCCAAATTGTTCTAATTTAATTTTTAATGGCACCGAGAATAGAAATAAAAGCACCAAATGTATAATGATAGGGGCAGTAATGAACAAAAAAATACAGGGCAAACAAGTAAGAAATAGTATGTAAACATGAAACCCACAATCAAAAACTAGTACAATAAAAACATTTATGTCCTACCAAGGAAATATAAATTTTAGCAAACTGATCTGCCCTGTTTTTTTTTTTTTTTAGGTTTTCACCGGTTTTGGCTCGATTATGGTTAGAGAGAGAGGTTCTTACTTGGCCATCATGACCTTGACGAACTCATCGTAGTTGATCTGCCCATCACCATCAACATCAGCTTCACGGATCATCTCATCAACTTCCTCATCTGTAAGCTTTTCACCAAGATTTGTCATGACATGACGGAGCTCGGCAGCGGATATGAAACCATTCTGGTCCTTGTCGAACACCCTGAATGCTTCTTTAAGTTCCTCTTCTGAGTCGGTATCTTTCATCTTTCTTGCCATCAGGTTAAGGAATTCTGGGAAATCGATGGTCCCATTTCCATCGGCGTCAACTTCGTTAATCATATCTTGAAGTTCTGCCTCAGTTGGGTTCTGCCCAAGTGATCGCATCACGGTTCCCAGCTCCTTGGTAGTAATGCACCCTGCAGCAAGGATAAGAATAAATGCAACAAACGAATACTGTGATATTGGTAAACAATCAACACCACTAACTACATTTGGCCAGGACAGGATTCGTAGAAGGTCATATCCACATACCCATGTCCACATACGAGTCAAAATATGAGCACTGGACATAGATACTTCAAGAAAAAACAAAAAATTTGAGCAACATAGCAGTAAGATTTCACGTTAAAGATAATTCAGAAAGACTTACACAGCCAAACAATAAATGAAGAGGATGGTAAACCGGTTTTCTATGTGCCAAAGGAAAGCGTCGATGAATTTAATCTAATTTATCAAATTACCAGAACCTAACCACTGATAAGTTTCACGGCATGGACATCCAAGTTCGATAAATAACGGATTAGAAAATAAATACCATACAAGTAGTTACACAAAAAACCATACATGTTTTCCCATCATAGATGAATTCCATATCCTTAATGTAGAGCGAGACATCATATTTCATCGATCAGGATAACATGTCACGAAAATAATCAATAGAATCATTCACAACATGTCTTGAATTTTCATGAGTATTAACCTATAGAATAATCCCGGATTCGGCTGTATTAAGCTTCAAGCACACTAAATAGAAACATAGAAGTTGATGTTCAAGATGGAACAATGAGCCAATGACTTTTACCATCGATATGCATGTCCATTAAAGTACTAATAGAGATCATACATCTCAGTATATAGTGATAATGCAAGTTCAATTAAAGGGAATCAAATCCAACAGCAATGAAAGCTTCGCTAAGAATATTAAGATTTTACAGAAAGTATATGTCGAAAATAAAATAAAACGAGCAAATCGAAATCTCAAACATAAATGATAATCTAAACTGATTCATGTTTGCATCCAAAAAACGTCAAATAAATGAAATCAATGAGACGACCGCGAAAGGTTAACAACAATTGAAAATGAAAGAGAGCAAATAAATCTTAAAAGCAATATCAAATAAAGGAAATGAAATCACAAAACAAGAAGAACAGGCTCGTAAATTCATAAATAGGAAAGCTAGGTCCGTCACATCATTCAAATCGCAAACGAAAACGATCGCACAATTAAACAACAAAAAATTATGCATCCAAAAAAAACGAAGCTTAGATCTATGAATCGGAGCTGAATCGAATGAAGAAATTCGATAAAAAAATGGTTTAAAAAAAGGAAGAAAAAAAACATGAAGAAGTAAAGCAAAAAAAGTAATAAAGAGAAAGATAAAGGACCATCGCCATCCTTGTCGAAGAGGCTAAAGGCCTCCTTGAACTCAGAGATCTGTTCGTCGGTAAGCTGATCGGCCATTTTCTTTTCTTTGTACTATTTTCTCGGAAAGAAGATGGTATTTGGGAGAGAGAAAATCGAGGAGGAAAATGAAGACAACGTGCGAGGTGGGAAATGTGGAAAATATAGAAAGGAGGGAAATGGCAAGCCTTTATATAAAGGGCCCAAACTTAGGCCCAACACAAATTAAGGCATCTAATTGTCTCTCATCCGCTCGCATTTGCCCACTTTAGTTTTGTAATACAACCACTTATTATAAATTAGATTATATATAAATTATAGGAAAATTCTGAATTTAGTCCTTTTACTTTAATTTTACTAATTTTAATTTTTTCACTTTTCAAATTTTAAAATTTTAGTCCTAGTATAAATAGTAGTAATTATTTTCATTTGGTTGAATTTAATTACTAATCATTTACTATGTTTATAGCAGTTGATTTGGCCTATATACTAATTGGTTCATTTCAAGTCCCTATACTTTTTAAATTTTGAAATTTTGGACTTGACGCAAATGATAGTGTGTACATGAAAATATCAAAAGTTTGGTTCTTTAAAATCCCGATACTTTGCAAATCTTGATTGATATTAATTTGAATTCGATCTTTGAATAACCCGAGTGCTTGTATTTAACTCAATTTTCTCAAACGACATTGTACTTGTCGTCTGATTGTAAAAAATATTTTGTATTTGCATAATTAGCATCTACCGCATAATATTTAAATTCACGATGCAAACAATTTATAACTTTAATTATATAGAAAAATATTTATACTAAGTTATAATATGTAAAATATATAGTTTATAAAAAATTATAAAAGGTCTAACAATTTTTATAACATTTCTTATAAATATTATAATTTTATTATAAATTTAGAAAATTTGTTTTTATTAATAAGTTGCGGTAAATAATTGTAGGACATTTTTAATAAATAAGTATATTATTATTTTTATAATATATAGTATGAAATGTAAATAAGTTATGTCGATATTTTTTACAATAATTTTATTAATAAATATATTATAATATTTTTTATGACATTTTATTACACAAATTTTTTTTATGATATACTTTTCATCTTAACTTTAGGGATTGTTTAAAATTTATAATATAATTTTAGAATATTTTTTATTATAATCATTTAAAAGTGTTCATGTTTGTAATATGATTTTTTATATCTTAAGCTCGTATAAAAATAAAATTTAAAGTTAAATCATATACGAGAATTTAGAAAGTTATAAGTAATTGGATTTGAGCATAATTTTATTTCCGTAATTACTACCATAATGAAAATAAAAATAGAATTTGAATAAATGAAATTCAAATATCTATGCATTCTTTTATATATATCCCTTGTTGTCTTGTTTCCTTTCGGCCCAATTGGGTTGGGTGGAGTTATGGTGAGACATGAGCTTTTGTTTGAGTTTGGATCATCAAGTCTGTTCGAATAAGTGTTTTTAAAATTAAATTGGTGGTAGAATTGATTTAGTTTAACGATTTAACTAGTTTGATTAATTTAACTGTTTCGTCAATTTAATTAAATAAATTATTAAAATATATAAAAATAAAAATATTAAAAGAAATTATTTCAACCACTAAATTCAATCGACCCACCTTACTTTTTTTCAGACTGATACTTCAACAAGTTTTCAATCCAATTCAAAAAATGACCTAATTTCAAGCCCTTGAGCCAGAAAAGCTTACAGTATCTCATGAACATCTCTCGGGTGTTTTAGGGGCAAACTACCTTCAACAGTCACTATGATTACGAAATATTTTTATTTTAGTCACCCAAAAATATTATTATCATTATTGAATAAATTAATCAAATCGATTACTCTACCATTTTTTACCGGAAATAAAAAATATTGAAATATTGAAGGTACATTTCACTTATTATCCATAATTTCCATTAAATACTGTTCATTTATATGCATGTTTTTTTTTTTTATCTTACACATAATTGTATTAGTTTGTAACTTTTATACTATTAATATTTTAATAATCCCATAATGCCAAAACAGTAAATTAAAAAGAATTGCTCAACAATGTATATGAGAAATATATTAACAAAGACATTATTCTCAATCCATATGAATTGATTTGAAATATTACACGCAAGATAAATATAAATTATATTGAAAACAAAAATTACAAAATTTGATTGAGTTTAAATATATAAGAAAAGATTGATTTACATGTAAAATTATTTGTAAAATCCAAAATCATATTTCATCTTTTGATCATCATAAATTATGCACATTGAATTTTGAATAAATTTAAAATGTGTAACTATTTATTTCATATAACAATCCATATGATGTGGAATATTAGAATATTAACCATACAAATATGTAATTTTACAATCAAGTAGGATAGATTGGAATCATAAAAAGAAACATTGGATTCTCTTCCAAATTGTTCTAATTTAATTTTAATGGCACCGAGAATAGAAATAAAAGCACCAAATGTATAATGATAGGGGCAGTAATGAACAAAAAATACAGGGCAAACAAGTAAGAAATAGTATGTAAACATGAAACCCACAATCAAAAACTAGTACAATAAAAACATTTATGTCCTACCAAGGAAATATAAATTTTAGCAAACTGATCTGCCCTGTTTTTTTTTTTTTTTTTTTTTTTTAGGTTTTCACATGTTTTGGCTCGATTATGGTTAGAGAGAGAGTTCTTACTTGGCCATCATGACCTTGACGAACTCATCGTAGTTGATCTGCCCATCACCATCAACATCAGCTTCACGGATCATCTCATCAACTTCCTCATCTGTAAGCTTTTCACCAAGATTTGTCATGACATGACGGAGCTCGGCAGCGGATATGAAACCATTCTGGTCCTTGTCGAACACCCTGAATGCTTCTTTAAGTTCCTCTTCTGAGTCGGTATCTTTCATCTTTCTTGCCATCAGGTTAAGGAATTCTGGGAAATCGATGGTCCCATTTCCATCGGCGTCAACTTCGTTAATCATATCTTGAAGTTCTGCCTCAGTTGGGTTCTGCCCAAGTGATCGCATCACGGTTCCCAGCTCCTTGGTAGTAATGCACCCTGCAGCAAGGATAAGAATAAATGCAACAAACGAATACTGTGATATTGGTAAACAATCAACACCACTAACTACATTTGGCCGGGACAGGATTCGTAGAAGGTCATATCCACATACCCATGTCCACATACGAGTCAAAATACGAGCACTGGACATAGATACTTCAAGAAAAAACAAAAAATTTGAGCAACATAGCAGTAAGATTTCACGTTAAAAGATAATTCAGAAAGACTTACACAGCCAAACAATAAATGAAGAGGATGGTAAACCGGTTTTCTATGTGCCAAAGGAAAGCGTCGATGAATTTAATCTAATTTATCAAATTACCAGAACCTAACCACTGATAAGTTTCACGGCATGGACATCCAAGTTCGATAAATCACGGATTAGAAAATAAATACCATACAAGTAGTTACACAAAAAAACCATACATGTTTTCCCATCATAGATGAATTCCATATCCTTAATGTAGAGCGAGACATCATATTTCATCGATTAGGATAATATGTCACGAAAATAATCAATAGAATCATTCACAACATGTCTTGAATTTTCATGAGTATTAACCTATAGAATAATCCCGGATTCGGCTGTATTAAGCTTCAAGCACACTAAATAGAAACATAGAAGTTGATGTTCAAGATGGAACAATGAGCCAATAACTTTTACCATCGATATGCATGTCCATTAAAGTACTAATAGAGATCATACATCTCAGTATATAGTGATAATGCAAGTTCAATTAAAGGGAATCAAATCCAACAGCAATGAAAGCTTCGCTAAGAATATTAAGATTTTACAGAAAGTATATGTCGAAAATAAAATAAAACGAGCAAATCGAAATCTCAAACATAAATGATAATCTAAACTGATTCATGTTTGCATCCAAAAAACGTCAAATAAATGAAATCAATGAGACGACCGCGAAAGGTTAACAACAATTGAAAATGAAAGAGAGCAAATAAATCTTAAAAGCAATATCAAATAAAGGAAATGAAATCACAAAACAAGAAGAACAGGCTCGTAAATTCATAAATAGGAAAGCTAGGTCCGTCACATCATTCAAATCGCAAACGAAAACGATCGCACAATTAAACAACAAAAATTATGCATCCAAAAAAACGAAGCTTAGATCTATGAATCGGGCTGAATCGAATGAAGAAATTCGATAAAAAATGGTTTAAAAAAGGAAGAAAAAACATGAAGAAGTAAAGCAAAAAAAGTAATAAAGAGAAAGATAAAGGACCATCGCCATCCTTGTCGAAGAGGCTAAAGGCCTCCTTGAACTCAGAGATCTGTTCGTCGGTAAGCTGATCGGCCATTTTCTTTTCTTTGTACTATTTTCTCGGAAAGAAGATGGTATTTGGGGAGAGAAAAATCGAGGAGGAAAATGAAGACAACGTGCGAGGTGGGAAATGTGGAAAATATAGAAAGGAGGGGAAATGGCAAGCCTTTATATAAAGGGCCCAAACTTAGGCCCAACACAAATTAAGGCATCTAATTGTCTCTCATCCGCTCGCATTTGCCCACTTTAGTTTTTGTAATACAACCACTTATTATAAATTAGATTATATATAAATTATAGGGAAAATTCTGAATTTAGTCCTTTTACTTTAATTTTACTAATTTTAATTTTTTTCACTTTTCAAATTTTAAAATTTTAGTCCTAGTATAAATAGTAGTAATTATTTTCATTTGGTTGAATTTAATTACTAATCATTTACTATGTTTATAGCTGTTGATTTGGCCTATATACTCTAATTGGTTCATTTCAAGTCCCTATACTTTTCAAATTTTGAAATTTTGGACTTGACGCAAATGATAGTGTGTACATGAAAATATCAAAAGTTTGGTTCTTTAAAATCCCTATACTTTGCAAATCTTCAGTTGATATTAATTTCGAATTCGATCTTTGAATAACCCCGAGGAATATCATTGTTGTGTACATGAAAATATCAAAAGCATGGTTCTTTAAAAATATCGTCAACCATTTATTTTTATCCCGGGTTTTATTTTTTTTATCGATTTCAAGCGATTTACCTAAAAATCGATTCAATCTTTTTATCCAAATCGATATACCAGCCGATTTTTAATCTAATAAATGCATGAACCGAAAAATACTTTCTAATGAGAACTTAATGCCACGTAGATTGTCACGTTTTCTATTTTAATTACTCGATAATATTTTCATTAAATTTTACTTGTTTTGATGAAAGTTATCATAAATTTCTCTTGTTGTTACTTTAACTTTAAGTTGCTCTTTGGCAGGGGCGAAGCCAGAACAATTTTTTAGGGGGCAAGATGAAATTTTAATTTTTTATAGTTTATATCTTTATAATTTATAAATGATTAAATTAATTTTTTTATAATTTTAGGGGGCTAAAGTATAATTTTACTTTTACTAATTTAAAATTTTTAAAAAATTTTAAGGGCCTAAATAGTAATTTTACATTTTAAGGGGACCAGGGCTCATGCCACCCCCGCTTTGCCCCTACTCTTTGGGGTTGAGCATGAAATTTTAAGGAATTGAAAATTGATCCGATCAAGGTGTTTGTATGTTTTATTGAATAAAAGTTAAAAAATCATTCTAGCTCGAATTGAATTGAATCTTACTTTTTATTTAATTTATAATTAACTTTAATATTAAAATAAATGTTTATATTTAAATTTGTGAAAATAACTTAAAATATTAAAAAAAACCACTTTTTAAAAGGTAACCATGTAAAAGTTATTAATTAATTTTATTTGCTTAAACAATTATTATTTTTATAAATATTTATTAAAAAAACTATGAAACTTTACCAAATAATATATCTAAAAGATATAAAAATTCATCTTTTAAATAAATACATAATAACATTAAAAAAAAGAATCGAACTGGTCCAAATCATGATGAGCCATTCAAAAATAAAAAACCGAGCCGATTTCATCTCTAAATAAAATAATAAATGATTAAAAAATAAACAATAGAGTTAAATAAGATGACAATAGTCTCCCCTACCTTAACTAGTGGTTAAGGATTTGATCATCGCATTGGGTATGGAGCAACTTTAAAACTCGTGGCCAACTTCTATCCATTAACGAGCCTATGCAGAGGATTAAGAAATAATTTTTTTACGGGAGGTCAAAGTATAATTTTATCATTGTATTATTTCATAATTTTTAAATGGATTATAAAAAATTTGGCTCAATTGGTGAGCTTTATTGAGCATTTTATTTTTAATGTTTATATTATTAAATCACATTATCATCTTTAATATATATTATTAATCTAAACTTAATTATTGAGCCGAGCTTGAGTTTGAGTACATATGAGCTTAATCGAACTTGAGTTCAAGCTTGAATATGAAAATTGATAAACGAGTATAACCGAGCTCGAGCTTAGAAATAAATGTTTGATCAAGCTCAACAAAGGCACAATAATGGAAGCCAATGGGCCTTGGCCCCACAAAATTTTTGGAAATTTTAATTTTTACCTTGAAATTTGTTGAAAATTTTAATTTGCCCCCCTTAATTTTGGAATTTTTCATCATTCCTTTTAAACCCCAATTTTCTAAAAAAAATTGTTAATCTCTTAATTTATTTTGAAAATTCGAGTTAAGCCACTCTGAAACTTAATTCTAAGATTTGCCAGAAGAGTTTGAGCTTAGTGTCAAGCTTGAACTTGCCAGTATTATGTCTCGACCCGATTACACTATTGAATAGAAGTGGACAACTTTAAAATACTTAAGGAACATTTAATTCACGAAATATTATATTTTCGATGGTAATGTAAGATTCTGGAAATGTGATTGTCGTAATTGGATTTCAAACTTTCTTACGAGACGATGATCTCACATTGTCAAGTACTAAAAAATTTTAAGGCATAATGTGAAATTTAGTCATTAACATTTACATATTTTGTTAATTAATTTTTTAAAAATAGTCAAAATTGACAATAAAACTTTCAAAAAAGGAGTTGAATTGTTTTTTTAAATAAAATATTGACTATTAAAATTTTAAACATGACAACTCATATGGCAATCCACATGTACTTCATGTTATTTTAATTTTAAATTTTTATATTTGATATTTTTTGAATTTTGAAATTCTTTTATTTTGAATAGTTTATAATTTTAAATTATTTGTTAATGTAACATATAAGACAAATAATGTTTAATAGCCCAAATTTTAGTGATATTAGAAATAGTGGTTCGAGACCATCAAATCTGACAAATAACTCATAGATTGTATTATTTAATATTTACAAGCCAAATGTAGCTTTTAAAAGATTTTTGAAATAGTAGATTGTGTTTTATAAAGATTTATTTGGTCAAGAAATCGAGAAAAAGAGGTATCATGATCTCGGTGTTATAAACCGAGTCATAAAGATTTTTATGAATATTTACGGAATGTCAATAAGGTGGTATAAAAATTTTGTTAGAAAATTTTGACGTTTGGGTGGTTAATTAAATAAAAAGGACTAAATTGAAAAATGTATAAAAGTTGCTAGAAGGATTAAATAGCTTAATTTTCAAATGAGGAAGGACCTAAAGTGAAAATAAGCTCAAAGGAGATATTTTGGGCGGCAATAGCTGAGAAAAATCAGGAAATGGGTGAAATAAGGGCAAAATTGGTAAATTGCCAAAATTAGCTAAATAAAAATGGGACCAAATTGGAATATCTAGAATTCTCTTCATTTCTCTTCATTTTCATCAGCTGAAAAACAGCCATGGAAGAGGGTTCAAGCTGGTTTTCATACTCTGGCTTCATGTAAGTTTAACTCTTGCTTTCTCCTTGAAATTTCTATGTTTTTGAACTTTTACAATTGGGTCCAACTTAGTATGTCATTAGTTTTTTATTCAATGGCTAATTTTTAAAGTTTCTATGGATGAGTGCTGGAATAATATGATGAATAAATATAGAATTGAAGCTTTAATTTTGATATATGGTGATTTTATCAAGTAAAATTGATGGAAATTAGTTTTAGGACCTAATTATGAAAGAGTTGAAATTAAGGCCTAGTGTTAAAATTCTGATTTTCAAAGGTTATGAAGTAGTTTAAAATGATAGAGAAAAGTATTAAATGAGAAAATTAGCTCAATTGAGGGGTTAATTGAGCAATGACTGAATTGTATGGATTGTGGAATTTGGGACAAAATAGAAATCAGCATGTTACACTAAAACAGTTTTGGACAGCAGCAGTTGTCTAACTTTGAAAAATCACCAAAAGTGGTAGAAATTAAATTAGAAGTTGAGTGAGATATAGAATTAAAGCTTGTTGAGTCTATTTTCATATAAAAGAAACAGAGAAAGCAAAGGAAGTCTACATATTGAGATATTTAAAGTTTTGTAAGACTGGTTTAGAATAACTTCGTGATCCCCTGTTCTTAATTTATAAATTCACTAAAAATTGTACAAAAATAATTACGAGTTATAATTTATATGTTTGTATTCTTTAGTGAGTCTATTTTCATTAGAAATAATCGAAAACACTATATGAAAATCGTTTAATTTTTAGTGAAGAGAGGTCAGAGCCATCGAACTGTGTAACAGGGGAGAATTTAACTAATAAACTGTACTAATTGGCCACACCAAAAATTCTGGAAAAATTATAGTAAGAAGATATGTGAGTCTAGTTTCAAATAAAATTAACGGATCTTAATTTGGAGTTCTGTAGCTCAATATAAAAATAATTTAGTGACTATGACATGGATTGACAGCTTGAATATTCACATAAGTAAACAGTGATAACTACAGATAATGTTATTTACAAGTGTGTTGTTTATACTAAGGATGTGGATGGAGAGGAGGAGGAGGAAAAATAATATATGAACGACTTGTGTGTAAATTGATTATGTGCTCGATTATAATTGATAAATGTTAAATTAGAAATGATATAATATTTTATTTGGAATATTTATTATGAAATTATGATTATCGTTATAATATAAAAATTGAACTTGTGAGTTTATATGGCTAAATTTTAGTGATCCTTTGTTAATTTTATAAATTTCATGATGTGTTATTTCATATGTATTGACGATAAAATCGTGAATAAAGTAAAAGCATGAGAATTGAATAAATGATCAAATTGGGCACTTCAGTTTAGTGACAAGACGAATTGACGGAAAAGACCATGATTGAACCATGGCAACAAGTGATAAGTGATAGCTTCGGTTATACTTATCTGATCAAGGATAAGTGAAAGTGATAAGTGATAGCTTCGGCTACACTTATCTGATCAATAACAAATGAAAGAGAAAAGTGGTAGCTCTGGCTACCTGATCAGTGAAAAGCGGTAGCTCTGGCTACCTGATTAGTGAAAAAGTGGTAGCTCCGGCTACCTGATCAGTGAAAAGTGGTAGCTTCGGCTACAAGTGACAAGTGATTTCCGTGTAAGACCATATCTGGGATATGGCATCGGTGTGATACGTGTTTAAGATGTAAGACCATAGCTGGGCTATGGCATTCTAGTGAAAAGTGATGAATTGACGGATAAGTCCATGGTTTTATCACGGCATAATGATAGTGAAGATGTAAGACCATGGTTGAGCTATGGCATTCTAGTGAAAAGACCATAGCTATGTTATAGCATCAGTGATTATCAGTGAAATTCAATGCATACTGGTGCAAAACAATTCTGCAAGACGTTCACTAATTTGACGAAGCTGGTAAGTGTTACATAGAATTATGTGATAAAGGAAATATGAATTGATGAGACATGAACATAGAACATGGTCAATGAATGAGTTCATTTGTGATTATATATTTGTACACCCTTGAGTGTATTATCTGTATGAATTGGTATTCCAAATGAGTTAATGAGAAGAGTTCTAATATGACATAATCTAAATTCGAAATGAAATATTATGAAAACGTACTTGGAATACATGGTATGTCTTGTATATGTTATTTGAGTTCATAATATGGAAAGTAAATGTATGTGAAAATATGAGGTGATGATACCTGTACATGGAATTTATTGGTGGATACGTACATCCTAATGGATTTTAGTGAACACTGAAGATGGGCTCAATAAGTGATTTGTCAATTTAAATTGTGATCGGCATGAAGAGTTAGTGAATTGCATGTTTGTGAATTGTTACATGTATTTGTCAAAATACGAGGAAATGATTGTAATTGATACATGGAAATATGAGACTGTATATATAAACACATGGAATATGTTTGATAAATGTGTTCATTCATAATTATAGAATTGTGCATCTTAAGTGCACTATGTGTGTAAAGATGATGTTTCAAATGATTTGATAAGTAGAACTCAAATATGAAGTAGTTTGAAACCAATATAATTTGTTATAAAATATATATATGAAATACAAGAGATGTGATTGTTATATGTTATATGAATACATAGTGTGAAATAGTATAAGTACAAGAGAAATTTAATGAGAATTAAGCCCATATCGTTTCTTGTTATTTATATGAAGTGTACAACTAACAAATGATGTTAAGTATAAGGCTCAGTTGAATATCTTAAATTGGTTTTTGTATGTATTAAATGTGGGTGAAGAATAAGGATCAAATGAGTGAGAAATATGGCTTGAAAAATAGCCTAATTTGTGAAAATTAACTTTACCACACGGCCTAGCAACACGGGCATGTACTAAGGCCGTGTGACCCAAGTTCCTTCATAGACGCAAGTCAAAGAGTTATACGCCCCAGAGGCACGGTCATGTAAGCCACACGGGCGTGGGACCTTTGTAAATGAGATAAACTTAGGGATTTTGGGAAAAATTTCATACGATTCTGATTTAGTCCTGACCCAATCCCAATGCATAATTTGGACTTCAAGGGTCTATTAAAGGAAACTTTTATAATCAATTTTGATATTTGCGCGATAAATGGTTTAAATCATCTGTAAATGTTTCGTACTCCTCGGTAATGCCTCGTACCCTGTTCCGGCATCGAATACGGGTAAGGGGTGTTACAAATGCAATGTGAGCATGAAGTACAAATGGACTGCCATTCTGGTTACCACATCTACATTGTTAAAAAATTAATGTTTTAGTTACTATTTTCGTTTAAAAAACGATTTGAATCTTTTGAATAGCTAATAGCTAAATTTAATTCAATAAACGAAAAATGTCCAAATTGACAAAAGATAGTAAAAAATCAAGGACTAAAGTTGACATTATGCCTTTTTTTAAGCATATATAAAAAATAACTTGAAACATTGCATGATAAATCATCTCCAAAATACGGAAACTTAAAAGGAATCTTTGAAGATATTTCAAGAGTTGAGTAAAATCATAAATTCACGTAACGAGCAAAAAAGACTTCACACTCATTAAATAAAAAAAATCCATCTCACCTTACATTTACTTAAAAAAACATGTTATTTTCGTACAAAATTTATTAGATGGTTCGAGTTTTCTCAATCTTAAATTAAAGAGACAAGCAAAATCACATACCATTATTTTTTACATTTTTACTCTCAAAAAGAAAATTCAAGTTTGAATATTGGAGACGATATTGTTTATATGAACAACCATACATTCACAAGTATATATGTATGTTTAGCCAACTACAATATAGAATCAAGCTAATACAAAATACAATGGACGAAAAATCAGTCACAATATACATAACGAGACTCAAGGTACTTTAAAGACCCGAAACTTTTGTCTTAACCAACAAATAAGATCTTATTGACTCGAGCTTGGATACTCAAGAGTGTACGTTGGCTTTTGCCAACACTCTTGCCATTATTTTATGGGTAAATTACATCAAATGTCATTAAGTTATTAATAACTTTATATATTAGTCACTCAATTTTAAAAAGTTACAAATTAATTATTGAACTGTTTGAAAGTTTTCACGTTAAGTTGTTAAAATCATTGTTGTATGACTTTCTCTATTCACATCACTTGCACCAATCAATAGCTCTCATTCCTCCATTATTTTACAATTTCACTCCCATGAAATAGCTTTATATGTCATATATCTGCGACCTAAAATTTAAACAATTTTCTTTTATGATCTTCGACACTAATCGTAAGATCGACTTGAATTTAAGACATGTCTTTCTATTCGTCGACAAATATTAATCCACCGTAACGATAATCGAATTATAACTTGGAGCTCACTAGCAGAAATTAAAAAAAAAAACTTAATAGCATAGTATCTTAAATAAAATTTTTTTGAATGATTCATTGATAATTTTGTAATTTTTAACTTAATAATAATTTAGTGAGCTCAAAAGTAGTTTATCCTTATTTTATTTACTTATTTCAATGTTAGTGAAGGCCATGTTACATCCAAATCTAGACCCTAACTCCCAAATCAAACATCCCCATTGAAAAATCTAATATTTTTCTTGGAAAATCTCTTGAATTTTTTCTCTTCCATTTGCCCCAATTTCGGAACTTCAAAAAACCCAAAAACCCCTGATAGAAAAACCCCAAAACTAAAAAAGGAAAATCTCACCGCAAGCCTTATTCCTTATTTGATTCTATCCCCTCAAAACCCTAAATAATTTTTTTTAGGATCTTGTCTTTTTTTTGGCAGTTCCTTAATGTATTGATCACTTATTCTGTTGTGTTTTTTGTTGGATCGAGTTTGGTCCCGCAATGTCGGATGATATGTTGTTACATTTCTCTTCTAATTCCTCAAACCAATCGGACAATTCTTTGCCTACCAAGATGGCTAAGCTTGAAGCTCGCTTAGTAGGCAAGGTTTCTTCAGCCACTGGTTCTCAGCAACCGCCGCAAACTCAACAACTACAGCAACAGCAACAGCAACAGCAACAGCCAGTTTGGTCTTCTCTATTGTCGGCTTCGAAATTCGTTTCTGCTGAGGACTTGTCGGAGGCTTCTAGTTCAAGTGATTCCGATGACGAGGTAAAAAGCTCTTACATTTCTTTCAAATGTTGTTTGGTTTTGGGGCACATTTTCCAGCAGCACTTTATATTCTAGGTAGATGGAACGATTGCGATTTTGTGTGTTCTTATGTTTAATTGTTTATTTCTTTGGGAAGTAGTGGTTAGCTTGGCATTGGCTTACTTTTGTGTCGAGATACAACACGGCTTGTTGAAATGATGGGTGTAAATGAATTGAAGTTTTATTTAGTTAAGGTGGATCATTGGAATTGATCGAATATTCGGTTTAATAAATTGTTTTTGTTCAGCATTTGAAGTTGTCACCAAGTTTTTGAGTAAATTTTGTACCATTTCTATGTAAATTTGGATTACGTGAACCCCATTGTCCTGTCTTGGATTGTTTAGTTCATCGTTTTCGTTTCAAGTATTGAGAACTGAATTAATGTCTGTTTATAAAAATCTTATGATGCTAGAATGGAGGAGAGTTTTTAATACAAGCCAACACATCGAAGCGCCAGAAAATTCAAGGAGATGGTAACTTGCCAGTTTTTGAGCATGTTGAGGTAGGTTCATGATTCACGAGTTTATGTTGTTGGAGGGTCGGAAGCAATCTCTTTGCATTTGAGCTATCCACGTAATTTAATGGCATTTTTACTGAAGCAAATTGTTGGACAGCTTTGCGTAATTGTCTCTTTTGCTTCTTTGCACTGTAACTTTTCCTTTTATGTTCTATAAATTTTTTTATTATGAAAAATCGGTTAGGTGGCTACTGAAGGGACGCAAAAGATTGTGGAGCCTATGGAGTCCAAGGCAAGTTCCGAAGGAAATAGGAGAAAACAAGGCCGTGGAAGGGGTCACTCTGTTTCAAGCAGAGGCCGTGGTTCTAGAGCTAACGATCAGACAAAACAAATGTCTAGTTCGACTGTAACACCTTCGAATGGTCAACTTGAGAACTCTTTCCACAAGGTGTGCCTTTACTTCCATTGAATTTTATGCTTTTTTATTCTGTTCCTGTTTATTGTTAAAGTTGCCAACACCAAAATTGCTCATTATATTATTATCTAGCAACCTTTTAGTTTTTGGTTTGTTGGACTATTCATTTTAGTGCCATATGGGCCAAGATTGGGGCAGTTAAAGGTCAAATTTTTAAAGTTTAAAAGGTAAAGGTGAAAACAGAAGGAAAATAAACTAATCTTGAAGACTTGGCTTGCATATTTTTCCTTCTATTTCAGTGGTTAAGCTTATTCTCTGGAGTTCTTTATATTACTCTATATCGTCTACACCATTCTTGAGGAAAGAGAGATATGAGGGAAAATTAAAAAGTAAGGTCTATATTGATAAGAAATAATGCTTATAGTTTATATTTAAACCTGTGGGAGTGCCCTTGTTTTCATTTATTTTCCTTCTACACTAACTGGTTTATTGTGAAAGAAAATATAAGAGGAAATTTTCCTTTCTTAAATTTGATACAGATAGAGGAAAACTAGGAAAACAAGAGATTTTTTTTTCTCTTCCTTTATGGCATAACAGACTAGTTAGTAAAACTACATTAACTATTATAAAAGATTAGTTATATAAGTCAAATAACACACTCTTTAAGGCAGTTTGATATTTATATAACCTCTCAGGATAAGCCTAAAGAGCAGTTCCGGACTGATCAGCGCACTTCATTGGAGGTATGTATTTTCGTAAAGTATTTCTTCATTTTAACTATTTAGATAATTTCTTCAATTTTTAGGCAACAAATTGGATTTTATTTATTTTAGTTTGGAAATGTGAAGGAAAAAGGACTATGATTTTCCGTTGCAACCAGTTTAAAATTTCTTTTCTAAAATATGTATTCGGGTCATTTTCTTAGAGGTGCAGCTGATTTTTATGATTCAGTTCTAATCCTTTTGGTTGGCAACTTAACTTAGGAAGAGGTAACATCTTTACGTGCAAAAGTTGCAGCCTTGGAGGAGGACCTACGGAAATGTCGTCAGGAAGCCTCTGACTATAAAAATCTTTGTCAGCAACTAGAGAAGGTTTTCAAGTGCCTCTGCTAGTATGCATTGCAAACTGTCTTTATTTACTTACTACTTACCTTTTAGTGTTTATTGTGTTTTGGCAGGAATTGAAAGATATTAAAGATTATGACCAGCAAATGAAGCCAAAGGTGTTTGTTACACTTAATTGATGGATCTCGATATACTGAAAGTTCTAACCTTATTCAATCGCCATTGATATGAGCTTATAATGCACCTCTAGTACATTTATAGTGCAGATCTTAGATAAACAAGATTTTTCTTCTGGTTTTTTTCCCTTCTCAAAGAGGGGGAAGAAAGGAGTATAATGCTTCAAGTAAGAAACATATAAAATTTCTATTCACGTCTTTAACTAAATCCAGGAAGGGATCCTATTTTTTTTTTTAATTATAATTTTTATTCAAGCTTAGAGGCAACTACATTACAGTAATCCATTTTCAGATAAAATTAACATATTTTAGATGGGATGGTGACTGTCTATGGTTTTTACGTCGTTCTGTTATTAAAAGCAGCTAAATCTTGTATATGTAAACTAAAGTAATAGTGAACAGGTGTCCTTGACTAGAAGCCCTTTAATGCCAGGAATTTGTCTTTTTAGGCAATATTACCAAACAAGTAAAAAACAACACTTTCGTCAACATAATTTGACTCATTTCTGATGGAACTTACATGTTTATGCTATAATTGAATCTAAAGCACCCGGATTTTTGTTATTTGCTATGATGGAGGCTTGTTCTTTGCTTCAATCTGATATATAAAGTTGCTTATATTTCCATAAGCCACGTGTCTTCCGAGGAAGCCTGTTTTTGTAATATTCTTGTGGACCGTTAACTTTATCCACATAATTGAACATCTAAAAATGTTGTTCGTTTCACGAGGCAGAATATAAAATGTTATAAATATGTCACCCATACCTAAACAGGAAAATGATAATGAAAAGTACTAGAAAAGGCAAGTATGTTTATTAACTCTGCTTGATAGCAATTTATGGTGTTAGTTTTAATTCTGGGCTTCTTATTTGATTGTTATTCAGAGAACAAAAATGATATCTGATCTGTTGATAGCTGTTTCAAAAGCTGAGAGACAAGAAGCTAGGATGAAAGTACGGCAGGATTCCTTGAGACTCGGAAATGTGGGAGTAATCAGGTATATCAAGATCAACGAGCTTCCCATATTTAGTTTATGTGGTTGAAACAGATTCTTCGTGCATGACATGATGCTTAGTCTGAGAGAAAAAGCTAATAGAAGAAAATTATGTTAAATGCTGGAAAATTGCATATAACGAGAGCAAACAAATGATGACTTTATTAAGTGTGTACCTGTGTTTCAATAAAAGAATGTACGCTGCAACCTTCTGACCTAAAATGTGGTGTTATTAAAAAAAAACAAACCCAAAACGTTTTAGATAATGTGCTTGCTTTGTATCCTTCATGTTTGGTGTAGTTCTTTGTGAGTGAGAGAAAGAAAATTCTTTAGGATGTTGTTATATTTGATTGTATGATCAAAATAGCACCAAAAAGAAAAGAAAAGAAAAGAATAGAAAAGAAAATGATTATTTTAAGTAATTTAAAATGTTCAATTTAAGAATGTATTGATATAGATGGACTCATAAAGCTGCTACATGTTTTTCTTGATACATTTCCTAAACTATCCATAAACCCCCAAACCTCAAAACTAATAAATTGGAGGATTTTATTTGCGTAAGCGCACTACAACTCATGACCTTCAGGTTGCTGTAACAGCAATGGTTGGCACTGAGCTAAGACTCAGCCAGCATAAAGCTGCTACATGTTATTTGAGAACATTATCACACAGTTCGTTATGATTGTTCTAACCTGTACTAAAATAATGCATTGCTAGTTTTCCTTACAAAAATAATATAACTGTGTTGCACATCATAAATTGAAATAGGAAGTTATCATGTTGTCCACAATTCCTTGATATTAATAAAACGTTTGACTTTGATGTTAAACATAAGTTGGGGGTGGGTGGGGATTTTTTGGTGAACCATGCAAATGCTGTACAAGCTGCTTGGTTTAATGTTGTTCTTTCTGCATCATGTACATTATTCATGTTAATGTGGTATCACAGTTTTACAATTCATCATGTCTCTTGATTAATGAATTTACCCCATATTCTTTTGCCTTCAGAGCTGGAACAGTCATATCTGAGACTTGGGAGGATGGTCAAGCACTGAAAGATCTAAATGCTCATCTTGTATGTTCTTCTTTCCACATTGTCTATGTAATCATAAAAGGAAAGTTAGTTGATATAACAATTTAGGCTGGAGGATTCTCCCGTTTTTAGTGTACTCTCATGATTATTTTTAATCTTAATACATCTCCCTTCATTTTCTTTTTAGAGACAATTGTTGGAAGCTAAGGAGGCCGTTGAACGACAGAGGAAACAATTGAAGAAGCGACAGTCTGGTAATGCATAATTTCATGTTCAAAATGCTTACCAAATATGTATATTTAAGTAGAGTGCATATGAGATCAACAACAATTATGATACACAATAAAAGTATAATGAGCATTAGACTAGGAGAATTTTTGCCTTTTATGACACAAAGAGTAAGCCTTAAAGAGGCATAAACCTTTTGAGAGTCAATCTGTTAAAAGAAAGTTAATATATCAATGATAAATATAATTGTAGGCTGAATTCGAACATAAGTTAGAATCACAATTACACAAGTATCGATATAAAATAATTATAATTAGGTAGCACTTACCGAAACAAAGAAAAGCAAATTTGTTAATATCAGTTGGGATATTTATAGCAGACTACTATTTTACTAATATCCTAATGACTCAATCCCAAAGAAGTAAAATGAGATTTTGGTTAGTGATTATATGACCAAATGGTTGCCATGCTCTAGAGAACAATTTATTGCATGCTGCCAGCCTACAAGCTTCAATTTTGTAAAAGATGTACTATTTTGAGTCAACTCATTAGAGAATCATGTGCTAACCAGGAGTCTGGCTGTATATCTAACATTTATACTATTATGTGTTTTAGCCATTCTCTGCACAAGGTGCATGTTGAAAGGATTTTGACCACAATTTGACTCATTGAGCTGGCATTTGGGAGTCATGAGTGGTGACATCTGACATTTACTTGAAAACTTTACTCATTGTATATGCACCTAATTTTTTTATATACTCGTGCACAAACACCGTTGTAGATGAGCACACTCTTTAACAATGGAACATAAACAAATATTGTAGTGCACACACACATGCACAGCCAGCATGACTCAGACAGAAATCTATAAAGGAGTATACTTCTAAATAGCAACAATTTTATGTTTTGTTTGAAGACAAGGGTGATGCTAGTGATGTAGAATCTTGTACACAAGAAGAAGATGTCCTAATCCAGGATGAGATATACAAGTCACGTCTAGCCTCTATAAAACGTGTAAGTTTATCTCTACAAATGATTGCCTTATCTGATATTCTTAAAGAGCATAACAGTTATGTTGAGTTTTCCTTGCACATCCTTCATGATTGAGTTATGGTTTTTCTTTAGGAGGAGGAAAGTCTTCTCCGTGAAAGAGATCGCTATGAACTAGATAAGGGAAGGCTTATACGTGAAATGAAGCGCATTCGGGATGAGGATGGTTCCCGTTTTAACAATTTTCAAATACTGAATAATAGATATGCCCTTTTAAATCTTCTTGGCAAAGGAGGATTCAGTGAGGTTTATAAGGTCAGAATTCTGGCAAGCTTATATATTTGAAATGTTTTGCTTAGCATGTTTAAACTTGGCCTATTAGATACGTCAAAAGTCTAGAATTCCTTTGCCAAAATTGGCAATTGTGAAAATATATCTTTTTGCAGTGATTTGAAGTGAGAAATTTCCGGCAGGCTTATGACTTGGTAGAACATAGATACGTTGCATGTAAGCTTCATGGTCTGAATGCTCAGTGGAGTGAGGATAAGAAGCAAAGTTACATACGGCATGCAATTCGAGAGTACAACATCCACAAGGCATTGGTGCACCATCACATTGTTCGGCTTTGGGACATTTTTGAGATTGACCAGAATACCTTCTGCACTGTCTTAGAGTACTGTAGCGGTAAGCTATCTCAACCACTTCATATGTCTGGGAGCCGTTTTTGATTTAGTTTCTTGGTAGAAAAAACCTGCAAATTCTCTGGATGATGGTTTGATAAATCTACCTTGCATGTTTAATTTCATTGTCTTTTGATTTCTTTAATTGCTTCCAGGCAAAGACCTCGATGCTGTTTTGAAAGCAACACCAGTGTTGCCTGAGAAAGAAGCTAGGATAATCATAGTCCAAATATTCCAAGGCCTTGTATACTTGAACAAAAGAGCACAAAAGATTATTCATTATGATCTGAAGCCTGGCAATGTTCTCTTTGATGAGTTAGGTGTAGCAAAAGTGACTGATTTTGGTCTTAGCAAAATAGTAGAAGATGATGTTGGATCCCAGGGTATGGAACTTACATCCCAGGGAGCTGGAACATATTGGTAAGTAAACAGTTTTGAAAAACTCTTATCTTTGCTGCATTTTCTCCCCATTTTTTCTGCAATTTCCTCTTATCTTATCCCAGTTATCTGCTAAGTTTAACATATTTAGAACTTGCATGTTGTTGAATTTAATGCTGTAGAAATGACCTGAAGACATGAAACATTATCTAAAACAGGAGTGTTCGTGTTCTTGGCTCAATTTTTGTTAATTTCCTTATGACGATAAATTATCGGAAAGAAAATTCTCTGATTTGTTACATTGTACTATATATTTTATGTTGAAAAATAGTGCATTCTACTATATGTCCTTCAAACTGGGTTTAGTTTATATCGGTGTTCAGTTGGTGTTATAATAGGCTCTCTTTCCATATCAACGGACTCATTATTCTACTCTAATTATTGCATGTAGGCTTATTGAATTAGTAGGTTATTCTAATTTTCTATGTTTGTATATAACCTATTCTTTCTATTTCGTGCTTGGTTCTATAGTGTGTGGTTGTATCTCCTTTTGTTTTGTGATTTCAGGTACTTGCCCCCGGAATGCTTTGAGCTCAGTAGAACGCCTCTGATTTCATCGAAGGTTGGTGACAACATCCCCCATTTCTTCCTTCTCGCTCTTTTTTCCTTGCTAATTGAAATTGCGGCCATATATGAAACTTGATTAGCAGATGTTTGATTACCATGTGTCAGATCAGTTGATCCATTCACTATTGTTGCAAATGGTTCGTTATTTGTCTTCAAATCTTCTTTTGATTGTGGTATTCCATTAAAAACAGGTGGATGTTTGGTCAGCTGGTGTTCTACTTTACCAAATGCTTTTTGGTAAACGCCCCTTTGGGCACGACCAAACGCAAGAACGAATATTGCGTGAGGACACAATTATCAAAGCTCGTAAAGTTGAATTCCCATCAAGGCCGACGGTCTCCAATGAGGCAAAGGTTTGTTCGATTTATCTTTGATAGTTTCTACTGCTTTTTTCTTTATGGATAAAACATTTGTATTACATAAGCATCAAAAGCCAGAGAGTTGTAAAATTATGGTTATTTCAGTACAACGGTTTGACTTTGACTCAATGTTTCGATTGTTTATTGTAGAGAATCTCTTTTTAAGAAAATACTTCCTCTAAGTGGTAATCCAATTTAGAGTTTGTAGTTCAATGACATGACACATGAACAATAAGGGTATTTGTTATTTTACAATAAGGGTATTTGTAATTTTTCTTCAGTAAAAAAAGAGGCCGTCGGGATAAGGGAAGGGATTGCAGGTGCCGGGATTTGAGCTCCGGACTTGCTAGATGCCGCTTCTAATAGGATTACTATATAAATCAATTAAAGCTAAATTATAGGTTCAAGGGCATTTGTTATTTGCAATGATGTTTGAACTGGATTGGACTTGCCAGTTGGACTGGGAACTGGCCGGGATATTAGTTCGGAGAAGGCCATTAGACCGGTTGACCCAAGAATTGGTATGGATTGGTTGAACCGGGTGGTCGAATCGAATTTTTTTTAAAATTTAATGATTTATTTAATCAAATTGGACAGTCTGGTTGAACTGACCAGACTGATTTGACCGGCAAACCAGTGACTTGGTTCGACCACTGATCTGGTTTCGAAAACTTTGGTTATTTGTATCTGTACATATGCTGCAGAGTTTCTGGGTTTCAGTATTGTATTTTACCAGTTTGAGACTATCATGAAATGACGATATACCGTGTAATCTGATTTCCTGTATCCATGCAGGATTTGATACGTCGATGTCTAACGTATAATCAAGCAGAAAGGCCGGATGTTTTGACGATAGCACAGGATCCGTATCTGACATATTCGAAGAAGTAAGAAGAATGTACAAGATATAGAGAGAGAGCCAAAGGGTACTGAAAAAAAGCAGGGTATGGTTTTAAGAGAATTTGCTTCCAATTCTTTTGCAGTAAACCACATGGAATTTTGTATAGTTTTGTTATTATATATATCACCCTGCTTGTATTAACCTCAATATTTTAGTCCATCTTTTAAGTGTTTTTCCTTTAAAATAAAAATAAAAATATTTTTTTGATCCATACTAGTCTCGAAAGTTGACATTTTTTTTTCAAATCTATCCCTTAGATTCTGTTGAGGTGTGATGATATGACACTATGAAATTGTGCTACATAATCACCTTAAAATTTTAAAATTATATATAAAATTATTATTATTTTTTAAAATTTGGTGATGACACGATATAGTTTTAGAGTACTATGTCACCATACCTTAAACAAATTGCAACCTAGCCAACTTGCTCTTAACCCACATGAGGGGAAAATGACACGTGCCATTTTGAGAATCCTCAACCTTGATTGAAAAGGGGACTCTCTCTACGCACCCCCTTCATTGGACTCCATCACCACAATTATTCAACCACCATACATTGTGGCTCTTTGACTTACCTTAAGTAATGTGAACCGTCGATAACTATTGCTATCTCTGTCTTGTTTGATCTTAGCATCAATAAATTTTTATCATACAATAAATATAGTGTAATTAAGGATAAATCCCAAAATTATATATTAATTTTGGTTTAATGTATAATGTTACACGTGAATTTTAATTTTGTGCAATTTTATACTGAAAAATTTGAATAATAATTTATATATTCACATTTTATGGTCATAGACAAAATAATTTTAAAATTTATGTGCTCCCATGCATGTCTGGTCTTCCATTAATTGGAACCATGTTCATAATAACTCGGTTGTTATAATTAAAATAGATACCAAGACCTTCAATCTCTCCAACATTAGGATCAAACAACAATAGCTCCTTATTTGAGCTAGAAAAAAAAATAATCCACCATTTTTCCAAAACCCCATAGAATAATCAACTCCATAAATAGATTCAATATTAAAAACTTTACTCCATGTTTATTTCATTGCCCAAGATTCAAAATTGCCTTTAGCTCTTCGATCTTTTCCATTCTGAAAATAACACCAGGCGATTTATAAAAGTCGAAAAAAAATTCCATTTATGCATTGGTAGAAAAGTCATTATGGTATGGAGCAGGGAGTACTGAAAACTTTTCATATGCCAAGTCGAATGAAAGAACATGCAAGTCACTAGCATCGAATAAAAGCACCCTTTCATGCAATCATCACAGCTGTAACTATACATAGGATCACCTTCAAAAGATATCAGAATCTCCTTCCAGGAATCTGTTTTAAGAGAATACAAGTGAGCATGGTAGAGAATAACTTCTGTCGAGAAACTTTCAGTTTGGAACATCCTCAACATTTTGTTGTAAGCAAGTCTCGAACATAATCTATTTAATGGAGAGACTTGTACAAGTTATTGTATTGAGGGTTTAAGAAGTTATTATGTTCATATAAGGAACCTTTCTTAAGAGTGCACTTTGATAGTAAAACCGTTTATGTTGTGGTTTTATTTGCTGAGTTTACGTAGGTGAACTTAGTGGTGAGAGTATCGATCATGAAGGTTCAAAAGTGAGGAGAATTATCATGAGCTGTGAGATAGGAAAATTGACTTATGTAAACAATTCCTGTGTGTTTGATCTGGTTACTATTCCCTGTTTGGTGCCAGAGAAGTACCCACTTCCCTTACACTCCTTTATAGCACTTTGTGTAGTTTGCTTACAACAATCAGCAACTTAAAGTAAGTAGTGGAGATCCTAAATGTGTTGCTAGAATTAAGCTATGGAAGGTTCTTCTACATCTTGTCCCATATGCTGGAAGTTGAAAGCTGTGCCTACTGGAAAGCACAGATGAAGGCACACATAAAGTCTATTGATGAAAAGGCATGACGTGCTGTGTTGACTAGTTAAGAGCCACCAGAGACGGATGTTGAAAATGGAAGAGTAGTTAAGCGAAGAGTAGCTAACAACGAAGCACTGTAAGTTATTTTTTGTGGAGTGGATCTATAGGAATTCAAGAGAATTGTCAAATGAACTATGGCTAA